>QUSF01000035.1:2216274-2368850 GCA_003676055.1 Chloebia gouldiae | reverse complement strand
AGGGGGTAGGAGGGAACAAATTACACCACAAACAGGAGGGGGAAAAGAATATCAAGGATGGGATGTGGACAGAACAGCAGAGATGGAGTTATCACATCTTCTGGGATGTACACAAACTCTTTACTGAGATACGTTGTCTGGGATGTGACCCTTGTCCTGCCCTCCTGATCCCAGCCTGCCTGCTCTCTGCACAGGGTGGTGGTGGAGGATGGAACAGGTGAAGCTGTGGTGCTGTGCAGGAATGAACACGTGGCAACAATGCTGGGCCTGAGCCTTCTCGAGTGGGAAGCTGTGCAAAACTGTGTGCAGAGCAGGGGCAGCGTGTTCATTCAGCACGGGGAAGCTCCTGGAACAGGGGTGAGTGGGTTATTCCAGCAGCAATTGCAGCCTGATGGGCTCGAGTCCCTTTGCTCTGGGTGTTCCAGAGCCTCTCTGCCTCCCACTGAATACTCCCTGGCAACACACTCTTTCCTTCCTCAGTGTCTAGAGGAGCCCGAGGATGTTGTTGCTTGTTACCTAAGGAGTCTGTGCAAAAGTCCTCTCATATGTCGCCCTATCCTGTTGGATTTCAGCATAGACAGGAAGCCCTCCAAGATCCTGCAGCCTGGTAAGCAAATACTGCTGGCTTTTCTAATATTTAGTGTGGGAAGAAAGGGAGAAGGGCATCTCACCAGGCTGGGGAAGGAAAGGTGCCTTCACTGTCCATCAAAGCAAGATCTTAGAAGGATTTTCCTGGAATTTTGTATTATATAGTGTAGAACTAAGTTGTGTCTTAGTAGATCCATGGCTACAAAAATAGAGAAATAATATTATGGAAATTCCTAAACCAACATAGGATCATTTTTTCTATTTGACACAGAAACATAAAACTGTTTTTGAGAAAGATTCCCAGTCCTTATCTGTGACAGGAATTTGATCAGCCAGAGTTACTGTGCAGACCTCTCAAGTCAAGTGGGTTTTGACACTAGATAGGATAGCATGTAGAGTCAATAGCACACCTGGAAATCCTCACCTGGAAATCTGCACTGAAGTGTTTTGAATTCATGTGTGCTGAGGTCTGAGCTCATGCTGCCACAACTGTGCAGTTGCTGTATTAAGGGGACATTCTTCGTGCCAGTTCTTCACACTGCACACACCTATAGCTTAAGTTTGAGTGGAGGTGCTGCAGGGCTTGATTTGCTAAGCTCACCAGAGGATGCTCTGCAGTGGAGACTTTCTGGCTGTCATGTACACTGTCTGTAAAGGCAGGTTGCTGGTACTGATAAAGGTGTATCAGCTCTGTGAGCACATAGTTCACAGCATTTCACAGTGTAGAAAGTCTGTTTCCTGCAGGCTGGAGGGATGCTGGCAAAAGGCATTCCTCTGCCTACATCCTGGAGTCATTCATCATGCTGTCCTTTGAGGTTTAGCAGATGCCAAGCAGCTGCTGCAAGGCCTTCCCTCCCCCATCAGCTTGTGCAGCTGTGGGCTAGAGCAGAGCCAGAGCCCTGTACTGAGTTGTTACCCCTTGTATCCTTCCCCTGCAGCTCCCCTGCAGCTGCGGAATTTTCGCTGTGGTGAAGTGGAGTTCGTGTCACGAGTGGGGCCTCGTCTGAGCCTGCTGTGCCTGAATGTGGAGGAAGTGGGACAAGATGCCTTACGCTGCCTGAACAGGCAGAGGATGAGCAGGACTTCCAGTTCCTGCTGAGTGGGAGCCACTGCTTTATACTCTCCCAGTGGAAAAGGAATTATGGAAATACCTACTGCAATGGGGAGCTTTTTAATCTCCTTTCAGTGGGAGCACAGGCCTATGAGCACAGGGTGAAGCAGCTGCTGTGACTGTGGAATTCTTGAATGGTCACTGGGCCATTGTCAACCAGTGACACCGGGCTACAATTTGTAAGGGAGATGTTCAGTGCTTCCTATGTGACAGCTCTTGCCTTGGGCCTAGGACACACAGTGTGTGCATTTTGTGTGGTAGTATCTACTAAATAAAGCTATGAAAATAAACACATTAAAGAACACTCAATTCTGTTTTAGTATCTATTTTAGTATTCAGGTTTACTTGCTATATGGTGACCATTAACAAAATTACACAGTTTTCACAGGGTATGGTCTTCTTAACCTAATTGAAGTTGTTAAAATTACACTTTTAAAGCACCTCCTTCAAGAAAAGAAGTGAGTAAGTTGCTGTTTGGAGACAAAATCAAGGGGCTAAATGACAAGATTATTTGGGCATTGTTTTGCAGTTTATCAGCAGCAGTCTGAACATTAGGTGGGGCTGTTAAGAAGAGCCAGGCACTGAACTGTGATACAGGCAGTGGGAGCATGAGTGAAGTATTTTCCCTCTCAAGGCCTGCTGTCCACTTCTGAGACCAAAGTGTGAGTGGCACAAGACCAATAGATGCCACCATTCAGTAACACTGTGAGACTCCCTCTTAGAAAGTTGCCAACATAGCTTAAAGCAAAAGTCTTTGCAAATACTGCTGTGACAATTTTACTTTCTTTGGGTGCTTTATGCAGAACAGAAAAGATTTTACTAAAGCTTCTCCACCCTCCAGAAAGAAAACAAAACAAAACCAAAAAAGCCCCAAAATAAACTATCTCAGCCTGAGGAAAATGTTGACAGTAAGTGATAAGACAAAGATAAAATCTGGTTAAAAAGTGCAACTTTAAGTAGTCCTGTAATATGAATAACACAGTAGCAGACAGAAATAGATAGGAAGTAACTGATAACACTTATTTAAAAAAAAGGAAAATTCAGCTCTATTGTTATATCTGTTTAATAACTGCTTCTGAATTTGAAGTTTCCAGTAATATCTTACTAGTCTCCTTTCCCTCCTCATGCTGTATTGTAAGTTTTCTGTCTGCTTATCTGTTCCTCTTATTTTGCATTACAACTTCAATCATCACTCCTCATACAGGACTTTAGATGTGGTTTGTCTTTGCCAGGATATTCCAAGCCTGCTGGCAGTTTTCCATCCCTGTTCTGCCATTCACACCTTTTTCAGCAGGTGAGTTTGATTTTAGCATTCCAACAAGATGAAGGAGATTACCTCTCTTATTTACAGTTTTATTAGTACAGTCAGAGAATCACAAGAGATGGGTGAATCAAATCTGTTTGGGAGGAGTTAAGATTTGCTTGCTTTTAGTACTCTGAAGGAACTGTTCTCAGCTGTATTGTGGGAAACCCTTTCCCTGTTTGTGTCTGAACTCCTGCCCATGATGGGAGTTGTGGTCACTGTGTTAGATAAGACAAGGGAACATATCTTGCCCTACAATCAGAAATTTTCCTTTATGCAATTCTCCTTATCACATTCCTTGTTCTCTTTGTGAAGCTAAACAAAGTATCCTGTTGTCGGTGTGGGTAAGAAATAATAAGACAGGAAAAATCAGCTAATTTCATGTTTGTACTACAGTGTACTCTGGAACCAGCAGGAACTCCTAAAGCCCTCAGCCCATAGGGAGGAAAGCCTGAAGTGAGTTCTGCCATCAGTGTAAGTGTAATACCTTCTTTGTGTGGAAAGACAGACAGGTTCCTTTTAGCTGATTTTCTTTAGCTTGCTCTTTCATCAGTTCACCTCCAGGTCCTACCACCCAAAGCCAAAGCCAACAAATACTAAAGGCAGCTGTCCTGTGCTTTGGCTGTGTAAGCCCTCCTTATTCCACGTCTGCAGGGTTTGCTCTGTCTGGAAGCTCCTCTAGCCATGTTCAAGGTGTCTGTAGTATTTACTGGAGACACCACACTGTACTGTGGAGTTGTGTGAGTAAAGTGGGAGCAAGCAAGGCTTGTACTGTAGCAGGTCTTGTGAGCAGGGAGGGAGAGGAAAAAGCCTGTGCTGCCTTGCAGCCATGAACTGCAGCCCAGGTCCAGAGGCTGCACAGAAAAGAAAATGAGGGGACAAGTAAGAGCTGACAGTTGATGGTGCAGGAGAAGGATCTCTATGGTTGCAGAAAGTGATGGGAGAAGCCTGTGGGAGGAACAAACCATGTGTCCCACCTAAAGGTGGGGATGGGGAAAGGATGAGCAGAGGGGAAAGACACACACTCCCATTCTGGCAGGCTTGAGATGGGTCTGCTGCTGTAGCCAAACTCCCTAAGAGGGTCTCCATATATTGTATGTATATTAGTTTCTCTTTAGAAGCTTACCTGAAGGTCCAGCAGAGTTTCAAATTGCTTTATAGAGGCTTTATATTGACAGCAGGTACAAGGGAAGCAGAAGCGTCCAGTGACAGGCTGGAAAGGAGGATGACACTGACTCTGCATTCAGGTTCACCAGCTGCAAGCTGGTTACCTTTGTAGTGCTGAAATCTGTAGCAGAAGAACTGTGAGAGGCTACCAGAACAGGAATGCAGCAGGGAAGGCAAAAAAAACTGTATTTATTCCTTCCCATTTTTCTGAACACGGATGAAGATTGACACTGCCTCTTGTACTGCAGACCAATTGCAATGAAGTCCTGGCTATAGAAGCATTATGGCCCTTCTCATGTAGAACAGAAGATACTTAGAACCTTTGTAAAGTTTGATTTCCTGTGAGTAAATGGCCTTTTACATAAAGGGATTGGGCTGGAGTCAGAGGTATTGTCATCAATAACTGCTAAAGGGGCCTATTGGTTTGGTACACAAATGGGATCTAAGATGAACTGGCTAAATAAAGTGTCAAAAGAGGTGGGGCTTGGTTGGTTGGTTTAGTTTTGGTTAACATTCCAAGCAATACACTCCTTGAAGTGTGTCTCTGGTCCCCTGTCTGTGGTGACAGAGCACTGGTAGGTGCCAGCATCAGAGAGCTGCACATCCTTCAGCTCCAGGGAAGCATTCCCGCCAATCACCTGGTCTGCAAACACGGCCGTGCGGCCCTGAAATGACAGACCTTGCTCTTGCAGGTGGTCCTTCCCAGCCTTAAACTCATGAACCAGCCCAGCTACCCCCTCCTTGGCCCACTGGATTGCTATGCTGTCCAGCCAGATGTCGGGCTCGAAAGAGCAGCCCAGGATGCTGCACTGGCCAGTGTTCCCTGGAGATGTCAGCGCTGTCACACTGATGAGTGCTTCCCTGCAAGGAGACAGCAAGGAGGTGGAGAAAGGTGAGGCAGCAAGCCTGGAGACAGGCCAGACTCTCCTGTGGCTGTCATGGACCAAGCCTGAGGCTGAACAGTCACTGGCACACAGCAAAGCCTCCAGTGGCAGCTAGCAGTGCTACTAGGAAAGGTAAGCTCCAGTGGATTGTATGCCATGATAAAGCACAGGAGTATTTCTGTAGCAAATGAGTGCTTCAAAAAGTAGCTGTTTGTACTTGTTTAAGAAGAGTTAATGTGGTATTTTCTTGCTTACTTATATGCATCAGGAATTTTTCTCTTTGCAGCTGCCAGAAAAGCGTGATTTTTATGTCTTTTCTTAGTCAGGACCTCCCTTTATGCAATATAAATGTAATTGGAAGGCATAATGCTGGCAGAGAAATAGCAGCTCTTTCCCCCTTACGAAATATTTTTCTTTCATTTAAGAAATATTTTTCTTTCATTTAAGAAAAGTGAGCATCTGAAATCCTGAGCTGCGAGCCTGAGAATTCCAGAGCCAGGCCCTCTTCCCCATGCAGCCCTTCCCTACCCAGCCTCACTCAGCACATTCCAAGGAAGCAGCATGTTGGCCAACACCAAAGCAACACATTTTTGTTTTCTCTGAGGGACATGGGAAGAGTGCCCCATCCTGGCAGATGCTCTCTAATTTCACAATAAACACCATCCCATCATCTTGTCCTGTCTGGGAGAAGGAGCAGAGTATGTGCAGGACTTTATGTGTAGATTTGGGGCACCAAGCCCAAGGAAGTTTCAGCTGACACACCACTACACCTCCAGCAGCACAGGCTGCACTACACCTACCTAGCCTTTGTTAAAGGGTGGTGGGTGGCACTTCCACACATTATCACACCTCAGCCTGTGCATGGGATGGACACACAGAGGTAGAGGCAGGGCAAAAGTTCATCATCCCACCAGTAACTGCAAGAAATCCAAGCAGTCACATACCTGAGACACCAAAACCAATGATCAGGATGATCACTGCAGCCAGGATGACAATGACTATAGTCATGCTATTGGGGAAAAACGAAAGGACAGCATTAGTGCAGAGCCCACCTCCTTCACAGCCCATGCCCATACCCTCCACCTGCAGAGCTGTCTGCAGGAAGGAAGTGGAAGCAGGTGAGACACAGACCCAGAATGAGGCATGGATGAAGCATATGACCACAGCAGTGATGAACACTCAGGTGAGCAGCCCTTGTCATCAGCAGTGGGGACCATGTGGCAGGAGACTCAGACTTTGCTTTTGAGAGCAGGCAGCTGGGCCCAGTGCAGGATGCTTCTCTCTGCATTCCCTGGTGCATGTTAAGCAGTCCCTGCTGGTGCTTTTGAGTGACCAGGGAGTGAGCAAAGCCCCTAAGCCCAGGAGACACCAGGTACAAGGCAGGGAATGTGCAGGAGGGGTCTGGAAACAGGGCCTTTTTTTGAGCTGTTTAGATTTGGGATGCTCCATGTAGGGATGGGTAATGAGCTGTTGAAAGAGGAGAGGACCACTTGCCAAGCCACACAGGTGAAGCAGCCATGCCAGAGGAGAAGGGCACCGTGTCATGGATCAGCACAGCTCCAGCCTTGCCAAGCCCAGCCTCTCTGGCACAGCCCAGCTTGGACAGACCCAGAAGCATGGCTGGCTATGGACTCCCAGCACAGCCAGTGGAGCTGTCATGTGGTCACGGGCACATTTTCCTGTGGACTCAGGGGCTGTGATAGCAAACTCAGCTCCCAGCCAGAGCAAGCCCTGAAGCATCTCCCTACAAAACCCACAGATACATCCCAGGGCTCGTGCCCAGCAGTCTCACAGAGACTCCTCACAGAGGAGAAGCCCAGAGAGCTGCAGGCTGTGAGAGGTCACAGCCCTTCTGCCCACAAAAACCAGCTGCTCTGCTTCAGCAGCATTTACTGCTTTGCAGCACACTTGGCCAACACAAAGCTGATGGGCAGCCTCCTGCAGGACAGTCCATCAGTGTCCCTACAACCATGGACTCCTCCCACCACTGATGTGTGCCTGCATCTGTGGCCTGCTCAATTCCCACAGATGCCACGGTCACACGGCTGATACCGAACTCCAGAGAATCATACCATATGAAGAAGCTCCTGCAGGGAACAGCAGGGAAGAGAGAAAGTGAAGGTGGGTTGAAAGAGAGAGTAGAGAAAAAGGGAGATATTGCAGGCTTGTTTGACCTCCCTGCATCCCTGTCTCCCTTGCATCCTCATCCTTAAAGCCAGTGGAAAGTTGTCTGAGGAAGCCCTGCTTGCACATGCTTGGAAGGGATCAGAACTCTATTTCACCAAATATGTTGTGCCCTCAGATAAGGGTTCACATAAATCCATTTACACATTCACATCCATACCAAGCTCTGCCTAGATGCCCTCAAAGCTGGGAGATGTCACGTTTAGGTTCTTCCCTGTTGTCACAAGCTTTCAGTCATGGCTGGGATGAACAGCAGTTCCCCACCTAATTCCTCATGGTGGATCACAGCTGACCCTACCAGGAGAAAAGCCATGGATATCATCCAGCCATAGGCACCAGGAAGCTGGGGACCCAGGCACTGCTTCTCCCAGGGGCCTGTGGGATAGGGACTTTGATGGCTCCTGTGGATCCTGCAGCATGACAGCTTTCAGCAAAGCCTTGCCAGGTCCCATGGGGCTCAATCCCAAGTCACTTAAGGTCCCAGCCAGGCTCACCATGGGACAGCCTGTGCTCTCCTGTTCTGGGGAAGATGCCAAGTCTTTCATGTACGCTGAATAACATCCATCTTCTTGAGGAGCTCTACCAATTTCCACTCTGGGAGTTGATCCCAGAGCAAGATAGCTGCTATAAACTCAGCCAACGTTGTCATGACAAGCCTCAGCTCTCACACCTGGGAAGCACAAAGCAAGCAGCAGCCATACAGTGCTGACACACAACAGTTGTGACTCATCTTTATCACAGTATCTTACAATCCCTCTTCCCAAGGACAGGCAGGGAAGAAATTGCTCAGAGTCAAGGAATGCTGCCAGAGAGTTACAGTAAATGCTAGGAGGTATGGCAGTGGGACAAGCAGTCAGGATGTCCTCCTGTGCAGTCCCTGAATGCTTCAAGTGCCACCATACTTGCCTCTAGTCCTTGAAAGGACCCTCTGGCCTGAACACCACCTCTGTCCTCACACTCATCTGTCCAAAACCATCCTCAGCTTACTCACAGACAAATAAGCAGAAACAGGCCACACCAATGCTTTTGTTCTGTGCAGGTGCCACCAGCCCCCATGGCTGCAAAGCACTGCTGGCTTTGCACCCAGAGAGCGGCAATCCACCCTGCTCCAGAACACCAGCAGGGCTGATTGAGAAAACTGCTCATCTGTCACAGGAGGAATGGTAATATTGGCTATACAGATGCCACTGCCTACTTCAACATCCCTTGTGAGGGACAAGGAGAAATTAGTCCCTTTGGAGTTTCCTCTGCAGAAACTGCAAGGTCCAGGAATCACAAGATCCTTACAAACATTTGCTGTATGCCCACCGTGTGTAACGAGTAGATCTGGTGTGCAGAGTGAACAAGAGGAATCTGACATCCTAGCCATGTGCTGCTGGTAGCTGTGTCTTGCAGCAGTCCAGTTCAAGCACTTCAAGCAAAAAGCAATTTTCTGTGCATCAGCACCCCTGGTACCTCCAGTGTTTCAAAGGCATAGAAACAGACTGATATGGGTGGCTGAGGCTGCATCAGTTGGAGCCCTGACACCACCCTCAGTTCCCAGTGCCTATTTGGCAGCCCGTGGGATGCTGTTCTGTGCCTCCTACCCTATTTTCCATAGTCTTGTTCCTCATCAGCCAACCTTGGAATCAAACTGGAATCAAATCTGGCATTAAATTAATCCATTAATTCCCTGTCTGAATGCTGCTGATCACAGCCCGAGGACAGGGAGAGGCTCACAGCCTGGCTGTGATAGGAAACAGTCCTAATTCTCCAGATCTCTAGCTCCACTTGGACAAAGCTTTTCCTCAGGAATGGGCTTAGAGGATCAAAAGAACTGGAAGATTAGGATATTGAGGGTCCCTTGCCTTCCTTTTTATAGCAAAGTTTATTGTGGGAAAGAAATGGCAGTGGTAACCCAAAACAAAAGGGTTTCTATTCCAATATGTAGCTGATGATTGCAGAAGCCAACTTTCTTCAGCACTTCAGGGGGTTTTGTTGTTGATTTTGTTGGGGATTTTTTGTTTTAGTTTTGTTTCCTTGGTTGGTTTTGTTTTTTTTCCTGAAATCAGCAGAAATCTCCTACTGTTTCTCTGAAACTTCCTGGAAAATTCACCTCTCTCTCTGGTCTGTTCCTGCATTTCAGGATTAGCCTGAAGAGCAAATGGCCCTGAAGGAAGCCTGCTTCTCCCCGTAAAATGCTGCTGCCTGGCAGGGCAGGCAGAAGCACTGGCAGAGCAGGAGGAAGGTTTTCAGAGCATTTTTTCACACCCATCAGTTATTTCATTTCCTTGACAAAGGCTGGCTGGGCTGTCTCTTGAGAATAACAGAGCTGATTACTGTGTGCATTCCAGACTCATGAGGAATACAGTGCCCAGGGAATATTTACACTCTGACATTGTGTCTACAGGCAACTTCACTTCTGTCAGTGAAAAGGTGCAGATAATATTGCTATTTAGTCCTTCCTTGAAGCTCCATGTGGCAGGGCTCATGTGTGAGGTGTCTTCTGTTCATACGTGGCTCGTCCTTCTCCCCACTGCTCTTCCACTCCAGTGTGATAGATACTGGTAACAGCTGAAATCTTTTTCACAGAATAAATGTCAGCAGGACTGTCTTATACACCACTGGAACCTTTGTCTCCATCCAGTCTGGAAAGTCCACACCTGGGATGGAAAGACAAGCTTGTTGCTGTCTTGTTGCTGTTCAAGCAGTAAGGTTTAGGTGAAAGCTCAGTCCATATTCACTAAAGGACAAAAAATTTGCCCTTTTATCCATCTGGTGGGGGTCATTTTCAACTAATCAGGAGATAAGGAGGTAGATATTTTCATGAGGTAGATATTTTCATGACTTCTTTTTCCAACTGTAATTCACCAGCACTCAGTCGATAGCTCCAAAGGAAATGGGGTAGTTGAAATGAGAGGCAGAAAACACTTCGAGAATGTCCTCCCAGCTGTTACTCCTGCACACAAACTTTCAGAGGACAGTTTCTTTCTCCCCACAGCAAGCTGATGTGATGGAAACAAAGGCAACTGTCTGAGCACCAAGAGAAGAGGGGTGCCTTCCTCAAGCCACTGAACCCCCAAAATACAACGGCAGGAATACACCCTTCCTCAAGCATTGCTACCCCAATCTACCACAGCATTTAACCCTGGGATAGCAGCTTCTAGTAAATGCAGAGTTGTAGGACATGCATCTCCATCTTGACTACAGCTGATGACTGCACATGGGTATCTGATACATACATGGCCTTACAAATTGTATAAAACAAGCTGTACTGGTATTGAAGTAGCTTGAGTGAGTGCAGTACAGTCAAGCTGCAAAAAACTGTTCTCTTGAGAGCTCCTGGAAGCAGGGTGACATATCCCAAGAGTCTGAAAAATGCAATTCCCTCCCTCTCCTCTGCCAAGGCAAGTGCAGATAGTACCACACCTCCAGAAAATGACCTGGCCCTGGGATGCCATGGTCACAGCATCTATGGAGACAAGTCAAACACCAGGTGCCTGAAGGTCCCACACTGTTCAGCACAGCCCCTGTCTGTTGTATTATATATCCTCCCAAGCTGTCCTGCTTAAATAACTGAATGCAACGCACGAGTGGTGAGCCCAAGCACAAACTCTCAGGAATGAGGAAACTCTGAGCATCTCAACTCCCCCCACCTCCCTTCCCCCAGGGCAGTCATAAGCAGGGAGACCTAGTTAGATACTGGGGCAACAGGAGAGACCTCCTACACATGCATTTAAGAAACATGTCTTATTTAAGACAAAAAATATTACAGCTTGTGGTTGGTAGCCAGCTAATCCTGGAGTTAGAGTGCACAAGTGTCCCAGGAGATCAGCAGCTTACCCATCACTGAGGGGCTGTGTCAAAACCAGGACTAGTTCAGGTCTCCCTGCAAAAATCTCCAACCACTTTCTTGGCACTGGGCAGAGAGGTCCCACCTGCGGGTCCTCCTCCTGGCCCCATTTACACTGTGAGTCTCCCCTGCCTCTCTGTGCTGTGCTAAGAGGCTCCTATGTGCTCAGCAGTGCTCTCAGAGCCACACAGGTTTGGCAGCAGCCCCTTTTCTCACTGCTGTTTAATCACACTTAACTCCTTCAGGTCAAACCACCTCTCACCCTCCCCTAAGGCAAACTCCTGCTGCTCTTAGGTCTGGCAGGGAGGTGCACTTTGGAGCATGCAAAGGAAATAAACTGGCACCTGCAAGGCCTTGCAGGTCTTTCCCTCTGGGCTTGGTCTCAGATGAGGCTAGGGGCAGGACGAGCAGCTCTTGGGCATAACAGGTTGAGAAGGGCAGAGAGGCTGTGAAAGAGTAGAAAAGGGAAGGCAGCTTGCACCACCATGTTCAGTTTCCCAAAAGTGAACCTGTGTATCCTGACATCTACGTCTGGACTGTGTTCTGGGGAGGATGGGAAAAAGGGAATTTTTGACAGTCTGTAGTATCGCCAGCGAGTTGGGATGGTTAGTGGGAGTGAACAGCAGAGCTGAGGATGCCCAGAGGAACTGGGAACAGTCCAACACCTAAAAAAACCAAAGTACTTTCTCTGCAATAACCAGAGGTTAAAATCAAGACCAATTAATAGTGGTCAGTGCTGATAATCAGAAAAAAAAATCATTATTTATCAGCATTCTGCCTCTCATAATTTAGCAGTACAGTACGAGAAGCTAAGAATAGCTCTAAGCCACAGTGGCCCGGTGGGAAATGCACATTAAGAAATATCCTGTTGCCTCGGTGACACTTGATTAATGGCTGTGGTGACACCTGATTTACAGCTGGGTGTGCAGTGGGCAGACAAGGTGTCCCCTTTCTGCTCCAGTTAACTCCAGGTCAGCCACAGCACAACCCATTGCACAGTCAACAATCAGGTTACTTCCATGTCGGAAAAACACGTCTGCTTCTCTGGCACAGGCAGCCCCAGCAGGACCAGAGCAAGTCCTATTCCCCAGGGCAACACCACATTCATTTCTGAGCAGTTCATGCTGGAGCCTACTCCTGTCTGTATCCTCATACTGGAAAAAAACCCCAAGAGGTGTTCAGGATACTTCCCAAAGAAACCAAGGGTCTGTGACTACATGATCTGCCCAGCTCTTACCAGTCTTGAATTTATTAGCAAATCCAACCCAATGTGACAGCAGAATCTGGTTCCATATGGTCTGTGAGAGCTGATGAATACCTGAGATGCATCAGCTGCCTTCACTGAGGAGAAGGCATCAGCAGGCACAAAGTGCTACCAGCTTTTCTGGGCCCAGCAGCTGGTGGTACCCTAGAGAAGAGTTCCCCTGCTTATGGGAATCTTGCACCTTATTTCAGTGTCACTGGAATGCTGCAGGAGCTCCCAGCAAAGGAGAAGATGGAGTTGAGGCAAGTTGACCAGCAGCCAAGTTTGACAGATCATTCCACAGAGGTGTAGGTAGCCAGTAAGCTGAAAGGGATGAAAGCTTTTCTTGGGGTTTGACCCAAAATGTAGGACATCTTTCCAGCCTTATGATCCCACATCTGTAACAGTGATGTCAAGAGTTGCTTGAGAAGCACCACAAATGAGAATGCAAGCAATCTGGAAGGAGGAATACTTGACACTGCCTTAATGGCATTATCTGTCCTCAGCCTCACCTGCCTGTGAAGGGAAGCTGAAAGCAGCAGCACTCAGAACAAGCCCTCACCTCTCAAGAGGAAGGTACTGAGCCACCCTGGGCTGCAAACACACCAAGTCCTCCACTCTTCATCTGGATTTGTCCTGACATGGCATTCCCATCAGGTGGTGTACCCCTGTGAACCACCTTCTGCTGTGGGAAAAAGAAGAAGCCCATCTGAGCCAGAACCTGCTCTGCTCCTGAGATCTTCTGGGACAAAATAAACATTCATGAAACAGAGGCACAAGCGCAGCGGTGTCACCAGCATGCTTTGCCTCTCAAAGGAGGGACACCTTAACCTGGCTCTGACTCTGGAAGTACTCTACATGGAGGCTTTCAGGTTCTAGGCATCCTTCCAGGTTTACCACAGTCTCTTGTTCTTTATGGTTTCTCTTCCAGCTACACTGTTTTCCCTATTAAGGGAGTAAATTTTCTTGACTCTGAAAGCCCCTCCTCATGTTCATTTTTCCCAAATTTTGGAGACAGGCAATTTTATCAAGAGCTTTTGTCCTGGGAAAAGAAAAATATCAGTATCTACCAGTGCAGTAGATACTGTCCTGTCAGCACTGAATTAATATCTTTCTTGAAAATACCTTTGTTATCTCAAGGACTATCTGAACAGGTATAACATCATATAGCCCAGCAGACTAACTAACATTCCCTAATGCCCCCCCTGACACAGATGGTTTACCAACACAGCACTGGAAGCCTATATCGGGAATGAATGTTGGGGTCCAGTGTCAGACTCCAGCAGATCAGAAGGATGTATTCATTTGCAAAGTACTGTGAATTATAAAGACTGAGGGAAAAGGCTGCTGTCAAATAATGGGAGAACACTCTGACTTAGTCCCCCCACCCTCCCAAGTGACAAAGGTCATTAAATGTCTTCTATCAAGATGGTTCTTCAGTATATCCTCATGCACAACCAACACCAAGCACACAGTGGTAGCTGGCCAATACTTCCTAATACCTGGGATCAACTGGGCCTTCAAATCTAACAAAAAGAAAAAATCAATACCAGGGCCTGACCCAAGCTGTCCAAAAACTGCTCTGCCCATGTCAAATGGAGAGCTGCAGTTCCATGAAGCATTTATATTTCACTGGTGTAATTCTGACGAACAGCTTCTTGGAAAACACCAGTGACAGGGTGTGTAAGGGATACCTAACACAAAGAGAAAACACATTCCTCTGTCTGAGAGGACTAAGATGTTTTTAGTCAGAAATAACATGCCTAGAAGGTAGTGATGTCCTTATGTGTTCCCTCTGCAAGACAGCATGGAGGCTCTGAGAAAAAACAACACACCTAAGGGGTGGGGGGAAGAATTAGATACAAAAAATCAGGCATTTTGGTTTACATCACATTCTGCTCTGAGCATTAACTCTGTACAAAGCACGGATGAGAATGAGTTACTATTTGTCCCATTAATGGCTAACTCAACCTAAACTTTTGCTTTGAAATTTCAGACTCGGCAACTTGGAGATTTAAATTGCCTATCCTTCCCTGATTGCTTGACAGAGCAGCTTTCTGGATGATTAATGGAAAGCTATAAACAGCATTTGTGTAAGGATATCTATCTCCTTTGCTGGGAAGAAGTTCCAAAACTGTCTTTGTAAGAGGAACAAACAACAAATGAGATACTTTTAAGGCTGAGCAAGCAAACAGACAGTGCAGGTTTCTATTATTTACAAGCCAGCTGTCATAATGCAGAAAGCAAGACCAAGTCCTTGCTATTGACAGTGGAGCAGCATTCCTCTCTTTGAGTGACCAACAGTGAGACCTTTGTGCCCAGCTCCTCAGGCAGAATTAGGAGCCCCTAGCCACACACACCTACTGGAAAGCTTACCCTCAAGGCAGTGGTGTTCCCAGCCTCAATGACAGAAATGTGTTTTGTAAAGGAAGGCATTCAGGATGTCTGCTTCATCAAGGCAAGCAGAAGGCAGCAGGGCGGTAACTGCCCTTCCAGGGAAGCGCCTCTTCTTCCTCATCACAGATGCCATTTCCCCAGCTATGGGTTGGTAAATGCCTTGCCAAGGTTGCACAAGCCAAATCCAGGAGTTTTGCTGTGTTCCATCTCCTGTGCTCCACTTCTGGACAGACAATTGCAAACTGGTGTTTGTGACTTCTACTGATGCTCAAACTGCCCCCAGATCTTCACCTGGTGAGCTGGGCACTGCCCTGGTTCCCCCATCTCCCCCAGCAGCACTGGATCCCACATCATCTCCATGAAGAACAAAAAGACCAGGTGAATGATACTCAATTCCTGTTCCTATCAGTGCCAGGAGGTTTTCTGGGCCTTCCTGCAGATACATTGCTAACTCTCCTTGCCCCTACTTTGCAGGCAGGGTATAATGAGACTACAGTTTACCTTGAGGAAGTGTAGGAGTCGCAAACCAAGAGCAGCTCCCAGAAGCATGACTGTGCTATATGCACACATCCAAGCCTGGAGTCCAGATGCATATCCAACAGGGAGGCAGAAGCCATATTCAGGTTGCCAAGCCTTTCCAAGGCATGATCACAAACCCTCTGGAATGGGCCCCAATGAGTAGTTTTAACCACATCAAGGACAGCAGAGGCTGTTGACCCTGCAGAATAGGACATCTCTTGACCCTCCTGTGAGGTAACTGCTCAGACTGAGTTTCCCCTTAGAGCATGTCCCCACAGGCCCCAAGTCCTCAGAAGTGTAGGCAGCAGTACAATTCCCAGAATTTGCTTCTGTTTGAGCACAAAATAACTTCGCATACACACCCCTGGGTGGAATATAAGGCACGGTTTTTATTTTCCCTCATCCCCTCTCTCTCAACTGACACCCACCACACTGTTTGCTGGCAGCAAGGCTGAGCAGGGATTGATCATATGGATCCTCATAGATCATTTGTGCTCCTGGAGCAGGCAGCAGCAGTGCCCTGGACTCCCAGGAGCTCACCTGGTTGCTCAGAGTGCCATTGTCCTGAGCAAACTCCTCTGTGAGGTGTCGCTGGGTGGCCCACACAAACACTCTGAGCTCTCCTTCACTTGTCCACAGCATGACCAGTGGTGGCAGCCAGGGTGACCTTTGTGTCCATGGCCACAGCCTTGGTACCCACCTGCAAGAGGCACTAGCAGCTCAACCCAAAGTGGGCCAGAAAACCCCAGTGTGCTACAGGCTTTGGCCCCAGGACTTCTCTAAAGTGTGCTGATGAGAACACAGCATATTCAAAGCCAAAATTGCCAGGGCTCCATAAAGAACAACTCATCTCAATAGCTGATGAAAGCTGATGATTTCCTTCCCCTTGCCTGTTGAATAAATCAATACATGGGCATCCAGAACCCCATGCCAGCTGCTTGTGCCTATGGCCAAAGATACAGATTAAGCACAGAAAAAGGAAGAGGTCAGTTCTAGTATAAAAACACAGAAAACACATGATGACACAGGCAGGTGAAGGACAGGGAAGATGTTGGAATTGAACAAGTAAGGGAGTTGAACTCTTGTCCTAAACATGGAGTGAGACTTCTCCAGAGTTGGTCACTGTGTGACACAGCACACAAGCTCCCAACATGCCAGCACTGAAACAGGAACACTGTAGGTGCATTGCTGCTCAACCTCACTCAGAAGGGCTGAAAGGCTGAAGTGCCCTGCTCCACTTCCCACACAGCTGGCTCAGGTCTCTGTCTATTGGGATGTGCCATACAGCCCCTTCGTGTGTCCTGCTGCATTTCTCCCTGCTACAGTCACCTCATCAGAACATGTGTATACATAGTTTACCACATTCCTGGTGCATGTCCAAAGTGGGAGTTGGGTGACAACATCTCCTCACAACCTCTATCCACTAGGGAGGACCTAGTGCAACAGATGCTCCTGATGCCAGCAGCGTGGGGAGAGCTGAGCACCCACCTGGCATGGTCCCACCACAGGCACAGCGAGCGGCTTTCTGGCCTCCGCTGGAGCAGAAGGTGCAGCAGTGAAACACCCCCTGGTGTTCACGGAACCTGTGCTTCACCATCAGGGTGAAGGGAGAGCCCTGCAGAGGACAAGCAGAGAGGCTGCTGCAGTGGGTGCTGTCAGACGTGTCTGCATTCTCAGACACAATCTGGGTGACCCTGTCAGTCACAGATCACCAAACACAGCCTTAAACTGCTATGGTAGAAGCAGATTTTAAACAAATACCTAAGAAAAGAAAAGTAGGTAAAGAAGAAGCAGTACAAGAGAAACAAGAAATGCTACCTGCACATGTTGCCCTTTCACATAGACAGCATACAAGCCTGGCTCTTCAGGGTTGTAGGAAATACAGTAGGTCCCATCACCATTATCACATACTGTTGGCTTGACTGCACTGTGAACAGTGGAGAGAAACCCAAGAGGTCAGTGACTGGCAGAAAATTGCTTTAAATGTAAACCAGAGTTTGGCCTAGATTGGCTTAGAGTGGTTTTCACACACCCCTGCTACTGGAAGCTGCAATTACCATACAAAGGAAGTCACACAAAGCCAGTGGCACGGCAAGGATTTGTAGCAACCTGCACACGGAAAAGGCAGATGACACACAGCACACTTACAAGTCAGATTATCCCATCAGATAAGAGCACACAGAAAGGGAGTAAATTCACAGCTTCAGCAAGCAGTTACCTCCAGAAAAACCCATTAAGAAGACAGGCTATAATAGGGTAGGCTTGAATCACTTTAACCACTGTCCCAACTGCACAGACCCCAACTTTTCCCTTCAATGCTGAGGAGTTCTAGGTCCCTGCTGGTAAACTCTCCCTTTTCATAGTGAAGCCCTTTGTTTCACAGGGAATCCTGGTGAACAGAGTGCTAGAGAGAAAGCCTCAGCTGGTTAAACTGCCTGCTCCACAGGAAGATGGAAAGCTTTTCACAGACAATTATCAGGCAGCTCTGCATAGAGCAAGGTGTTCTTGCTAATCACCACTAATTAGTCTCCTGGGCCCATGACATGACAGTTTATAATCTGTATTCCCCACCCCCAACAGTTCACATCAATACAGCTGCCTACATAATTTCCTGCCTCGAACTGTGTGGTAATACTTCATCCTCTTATGCAGCTGTTGTGCCTACAAGCAAAGCCAGACAGCTTTCAGTAATCCATGTAGCAACTGCATACAGGCAAGAGCAAGAAACTCAGTTAACACGGCCACAGAGACCTCTACCCCACCAAGAGAAATTCAGAAACCCCTCAGGCATGCACCTTCCTACATTATAGATGCACTTATGGAAGGAAAGTAAATTGGAACAATATTCTTGGAGAAAGATGCCCTATTGATAAGCATCTGTGCAGCCAGCACTACTTATGTGTGCTTTGTCAACATAGCAAAGGGTTTTAGCATCCTGTCCCTTTTTTTCATCAGGCCATCCCATCATGAGTGTTGCTGGAACAAATTAATGCTGGCATCTGGTTCCAGCTACTATAAAACAACAGATATTTTTCTTAAGAACTAATCCCCAACTGGGTCTGCTTTTGTGCCTGGGTACTCTTTAGTGACAAGTGTGGTTTGGTTTATAATTTTTCCTTGGTTGGCTATTTTCCTTGTGGAAACACTGAGGAGCTCAAGTGCAGCCTTTTCTGGTTTTGCTAGAAAACCTTCAAACATTTTAAAGTACTCAGTGCTTGCAACTACAGGAAAAAGGACGAAAGCACAACACAGATTCTTTCTCCAGAATATGTCATAGGGTTGGTGAACTCTCTGTCTGACTTGTGATTGTCATACAGGGGTCGAAGCGACTTACACTAATTAGGCATTAACAAAAGCAGGAGCCCCAGGTGTCTGCTGGAAGGAGTGACAAGGAAAAACACCTCCCTCTGACTGTGCCCAGCAGCATACACAGGAGTTGAATCCCTTAAGAAGCCCAAATCACTCAAAGACTTACTACAAATCTCAGCAATCACTGTCCAGCCAAACACAACCACTAGGAAGCACTGTGGGAAAAAGAGTAGTGCCTTTTCCTCGACAGATTCTGACCCACATGCTGAAGCACATCCTCCCACCCACCTAAGCAAGCAGGGAGCCATGGTAAGGGAGGCAGAAAGGCTAAGCCAGGGATTTCTTGGGTGAAATACCCACCAGTCCCTCTTGTCCTTGTGGGTGATGGTGACCCGCACAGCCTCTCCTCCCCGCCCCTTGCACTCCCCTGTAGTGTCCTTGCACAGCAGGGTAAAGCCACTCAGCTGGTTCTGATGGGCACTGTGGAGATCTGGGAAGAAAAACAAACACCAAACCAGAAAGAAACAGAACTACAAAGAATTCAAGTCAATAACTCCACCTCCCATCTATTTTGCAGAATTGCAGCCCCATCTGAGCACAGCCAGGACTTTGCTTCTGGGGTGTACAGGTCCTTCCACTCACAGGGAAAAGTCAACATTTGACTGGGTATCAGGAGAGAGTGGAAGCCATAGGTTCTCAGAGATGTCTGGCAGGATTAGCCCACAGATCTGTACAGACCACAGGAGTCTTTTTGCCTGTCACTCTAAGCCCAGCTGCACAGGTTCCCAGAAGGCCTCAAGATGCACCATGCAATCCAGAGGAAGAAGGAACAGCACTCACTGTGCCCCAGAGAACTCAACACCTACAGTTTAGCATGGAAGGGATTGAACAAGCTCTGGGTCTGTCTCATTTGTCCTGCACAGACCATTACTGACCAGAGCTGTGCTCTGTGGGATGGTCTGAATGTTATCTGTTTGCTGGCCCAGCTCCAAGTCCTTAGTGAGCAAATGTCCATAAAACCATCAAGGTATTGCCAGGTATTCCTATACCAATCTCAGGAGAAGCTATAATGGGAAAAATTTAATCAGCCACAAAGGGGATCTGCCTGGGCTCATGCTGCAGAACAGCTTGGATCACCAGCTAATCACATCCTGCTATTGAAGGTGCCATTCCCACCCTGAGTGAACCCTCCTTGCACCTTAGCCCCACGCTGAGGCTGGTGATGCTGTGGAGGGCAGTACCATATGCTCTGCACACCTGGATGAGAAAAGCTGCCTGGTTTCCTGCCCAGCACAGCTCCCATAGGCAGGCAATGCAACTTCTGCTGGGGCTCTACCTCTGCCTCTGGTCAACACCTGAACAGCAGGGAGCCAACAGTGCCAGAAGCTGCACATCATGTAGGTACAGAGAGCAGAGGGGTGACTTAAGGGAGCGGTGTACTCCCATTCAGTTACTGTACAGTACCCCATTACCTTCCCCATGCAGAGTACATCTGACTGGATCGACCACTTTATTGAGAATGGCCCCAAAAACTTCATAGCCACAACACTGCCCTGCCCTCTCGTGGGGGGAGAACTGGATCCTGTCATCCACACTGGGGTGGGTGCTGTAAGCAACGCTGTTGAGCTTTGTCAGACGGCTGGACACCACCCCTTTGGTGATGAGGATCTCCACATCTGAGCCGCTCATCAGCAAGTGCTCCGTGAACTCCACGCCTGTTCTCATGTCCAGCAGCAGCTGCTGCAGCTGGGCCTTCTGCAAGTGCAGCAGGTTTTCCTTCTGCACCTTCAAGTCCTCCAGCTGCTTCAGCAGCCGGTCCCGGTGCTCTTCTATCGCTTTCACGTAGCCCTTGGCAAACAGGCAGATCTCTGTGGCCACAGCCTCTGCGCGACTGTGGACAGCAGTGCCCATCTCATTGGCCTGGCTCAGCACATCCTCCAGGGTGTCCATGTGCTGCTGGCTGCTCTTCAGCAGCTCCCGCAGGGCGTCCCCGTGCCTGTGGATGACATTGCCGGTGAAGTCACAGGGGTGCTGCCGGTGTCTGCCCAGAAGGCAGTCCCGGCACACGGGCTGGTCACACTGCTTGCAGAACAGCTGCAGCTCCTCTGTGGGATGGGAGGGGCACAGGAGAGGCTTCCCAGCCTGGCTGCAATCCTTGGTGTTCTCCACCTCTGTTATAGCATGGGAAGCCGTTTTCTTTTGTCTCCTAGGCAGGAGCAAACACCAATCACTTTATGCATGTTGGCTACAAAATACAAAAACCGAGACCCTTTGCAAATGCCTATTTGCAACAGGCTGCAAGCCACAGTGTGCACTGCTCCTTCCTGTCTCCATTGAAATTCCCCAAAAGGACTTGTGCTCTCCTGAGAACTAGGCTCCACACAAAGGAGGAGCTCATTAGGGGCCGCTCCCAGGCTCCCAGAGGCTCCCTGATTGCATGGGCAGCACGGATTTCAGACACAAGGCAAGTGAGCTCTAATACCCCTTAGGGAAACATCTAGTTCGGGCCACTGCCAGAAGACAGTCAAACAGTAAAACATTTAATATTCTAAAAGTCAAACTCAACTTCCTTCTGCTTGCCAGATTAGGTCTTGCTCAGAAGAGATCAAGGATGGGACACGAATAACCTGTTACAACCCAGATATCTACCATGTCACAGGGCAGCACTAGACTATTTCCATTCTTTGCTATTTTGGACACTGGGAGTTAGTTATTGAGAAGGATGTAAAACCCCCCTCTCCTTACTTGTCTCCTGCACTAATGACTGGTGGCAGTTGTAATGGGAGCTCCAAGCCATAACCAAAGACATACTCCAAGGACCAAGCTCTGCAGAGCTGCTCTGGTAACACAAAGCAACCTCACCACAGGCTCTTAAGCTTCTCCTTTTGCTTCCCACTAATCTCCCTTATGTTGGAACTCAAAATGTCCATCAGACATTTTTGGAGGTTCCAGGCCCTGGTCAGAAGCATTTGAGACCTTGGCAGGCAGCTGGAAACAGCTGTGATTTTGAGTTTGAGCCACGGAATGATTTACCAACTTTGCAGGAAGAACAAGAAGTCACAGAAGTTTAGATATTGTCATAAATAAAGTCAATGTCTAACCTTTTTGTCTGTTTACCTCCTCACAGTTCCCTTGTGCATGTATTTGTTAGTTCCACTCCTATGTATTTGCTCTTATACCCAGTTTGTACCCCAGTTAACTCCCTGAGTCTCTGTACCCTCCCCTCTTGTTATGGATGCTTTGTTAAAATCCCTTATAGAAGAAATCCTACCTGTTGGTTTCACTAGTCTAAAGCCCCTTCTGTCCCTTTCACTGCGTCGGGTAGTTCCGAAGCTGCTCCCAGGAAGCTGCTCCCAGGGGAGACTTCCTGCTTCCCAGAGGGCCGAGCGGGCGCTGACTATTAATTACTAGACTTCCATGTAAAACGAAATGGACCCAGACAACGAGCCAAGAGCAGGAACCACAAAATGATCCACACCTACATGCAAGGAAAGCTTCAGAGAGTTGGAGAAGACCCTTGGAATTTCCGAAGCCAATCGCTATAAGCTTAAAGGAGCCAGAGCAGAGGATGCCCCCCCTAGACCAGCGAGCTACAGGCAGTCTTGTGACGTATCCCGCGAGGGCGAAGACTCCGACCCTGCCGTGACTGACAGGATCGTCTATCCCTCCTCTGGGACGTTGACTCACCTGGGAGCAGCGGCGGCGTCGCGAACCCCGAGTCCCCACCCCTATAGGCTCTCCTTATAATAAAGGCCTTATCAAGAAAGGAGCACAAGGTCTCCTGGCCCATTTGTTTACTTCAGATATTATAGTAGAAATAGTTACAAAGTAGAGGGAAGAATTTTTTTGTATTGTACAATGGGGTTTTAACACCTGTACAGAGGGGTTTTTACTTTGTACATGGCGGTCAGAGGTTTTAAGATGGAGGAATGTAGGACGGTCCTGTTCCTCCTCTTTATTCTTCCTTGCCTCCATGTTCTTGATGATGTTGGCACTCATGGATTGGTTTAGAATAGAAGAGCACCATTTAATATAGCTAGTAGGTATTGGGGAAAAACTGTAAACATTTATCACGTAATGTACCATATAAAAGACAACAGCAGCCCAGGGGTGGGGGGGGTGGGGGGGCGGGGAAGAAGAAGAAGACAGCAGTCAGAGAGGATGTTAGGGATGTGTGTGCCTCTGCCTGAGCTGCTGACCAAATCGCAGTAGCCAGAGAAGACAATCTTTTAGATAGCTTGCAATAAACTGCCTCGAGACCGAACGACAAGAGACTGCTGAGTTTTCTTTGGAAGCAAGGGTTTGAGGAGAGACTTTACCACCACACGGAACCCCTTAACCAGGCCGGGGTTCTGACACCTTAGACCCACCACTTTTCAAAGCCTTCCAGTATTGCCTTCCAGTGACTTCAGTCTAACATCTCTCTCACTTGTTCCAAGGAGCACAACCATGGCACTCAGAACCATAGAAACCCTCAACACAATACCAGAAAATCCTTTCAAAATGGTTTTTCTTAGCCCTTGTTCTGCTCTGACATCAACTTAATCAAGTGAAAATATATCTATAGATGCCAGTGGGGTGAAAAAATGATAGCAGTAAACATTATAGGAAGTGGGTCACAGGGACAAATTTTCTGCTACTTTCTCCCTTCTGCAATTATCCCTGGCAGAGCAGCAGGCTGCTGTTCAAGGTATCTTATCACCCTTCAGCAGCTCCATGGGGTATGAGGCATTAGCTAATTGGAATGGTATGCTGAAAATTACACCCAGAGTGGAAAGGTAACTAAGAGCCTCAACGATTTTCCCACAGACATCACTATGTGCAGGGGGGGTAGGGCAGGGAGCAGTATGTCTCAGTTCCTTCTGGGGAAAGAATTTGCTAATCAAGCAGAAAGGAGCACCAAATGTGGAGGAAATAGGCTGAGTTGCTTAACCCAGGCTGAGGTTCCCTGGCTTGTGCTGCTGGGTGTTTTTTCTGACCCTGCCTGTCACCTCTTTGTTTCAGAAGGCCATTCAGGCTTTACATCACTTTTCTTCTGTAGTGCTGTCCTCTGCCTGGCTTACAGGCACTGCACTCCTCTTTAATTCCTAAATCTGCTGCAGTCACCTTTTCTTTCTGCAATAATGCTACAATATGTGTCAGGCAAGCACATGGGTTGATCATCAGCAGGTAGCAGCCAGACTAGCAGCACTTCCACAGGACTTTCAGTTTGCCTAAGGGTGCCTTGACACATACACACAGTAAATGGTCCTGGAGGTGGAGAGAGGCAGAGCAGACTTAACCTTCCCCTTTTTCCTTTGGGAGATGTGTCTTTTCCAAAGTGGGATGGTACAAGAGCACCAGAGGCTCTTGTCATGCTAGTATCTAGCCATACCCATGCCTGTTGCCCAGTGACACTAAAGTGAGATGCTAACCAGCATATGGACACTACTACAGGCAAAGGGTGTCTTGATTTTGGACTCAGTGGCCAACAACATGCCTGATGGACCTATTCCCAGGAAGTTCCAAGTAGTGTTTGGACAACACTCACAGGCACATGGAATTCCTGGGGCTGTCTTGGGCCAAGACTTGGATGGACTCCATGATCCTTGTGGGTCCCTTCCAACTCCAGATATTCTACGATTCTACGCTAACAGCTTGCTTGTCCCCACCCGAGTACAGAGCGCCCCTGCGGGCATCCTCGGTGCAGGGGTGGTGCGCCACGCCAGCTCTCGCTCTGGCTCGCCCCGCGCGGGTCCCGGCGCGCTGCGCCCTCCCGCCGCCCCCGCCGCGGTGTCCCGCCGGGCCGCCGCTCACCTGTGCGCCCTGCTGCAGAAGCGGCGGAGGCCGCAGCTCAGGCACCGCCCGGCCGCCGCCCCGTCGGCGCAGAGGTCGCACCCGGCCGCGGCTCCCGGCCAGGCAGTCGGGGGGCAGCTGCCCCACGCCGCCGGCCGGCAGCGACAGCTCGGCGTCGCACACCGGGCACAGGACGGGGCGGGCGGCGCCCGGCGGCCCGAGCCGGCGCAGGCAGGGCTCGCACAGCGAGTGCAGGCAGGGCAGCGGCCGCGGCGGCACGCACGGCTGGGCGCCCTGCGGGCAGCGCTGCCCCGACATGCCGGCGGCCCCTCACGGCCGCTCCGCCGAGCGCTCCCGCGGGCGGCCGCGCTGTTAGGGGCGGGGGCTGCAGGGGACCCTGCCGTCGCTTTCCGCGCCGCTCCTCCGCCGACGAAGGCGGCCGGCGGGGACCGGGCAGTCCCCCTTTGTCCTCTCCCTCCGCCGGGCCCTGCGGGGTTATCTCCACCGGCTGTGTGGGAAACGGCCCCTTCCCACCCCACCGCTGGCAGAGGACGTTTCCACTTCTTCCACTTCCAAAGCTCCAGGTTTACCGCCTGACTAACCCCTGCAGCCTCTTTGTCGGTCTGCTGGATGCCTTCAGGCCTTGGTAGTTTTAATTTCGGAGCGAGAGCGGTGAAACTTTAACTGAGACGGTGCCAGGCGGCCAGGCTTCCCTGCCACTGCCCACCGGGACGGGCTGGTGGCCGTCTTCATTCACTGCACCTGGGAATTGGGAATACTGCAAAAGACAGGCTTGGAAAGCCCAACGTCAGTGAAGCCCTGTATAATGCCCCTTGGACTTTGATGGCATCTACATGGTTGTCGTTATCAGTCTGATGTGTAAGCTCTTCAAAGAATGAAATCAATTTTCCTTGGTTTGAAAAAGCTCCTTTCCATTAAGTGTCTTCTAGAGTACCACATTCAGCCCTTAATAATTGAACTTTTTACCAGCCTCTCCATTAGTTTGCCCAGGACAATTCAGTATCTTACCTGTCCCATCCTGCTAGCTGTTTTGAATACAATGTAATGCGAAGAGCATTTGAGACTTCTGGAGTTTCAGTTCCCCAAATCAAAAATCAACAACTAGGAAGATCTCCAGTCAGGTTTTTGTTTTTTAGAACCAGAGAGTCCATTTGCAGAGCAGTAAATACTTAATATCTGTATATAACACAAGTGCATATTTCCTCTGTAACAGATGTTAATGCAACTCTGATGCCCAATGGCTTAACACAGAAATCCTCTTCTGATACACTCAAAACATTCCCATATCTTTTATGTTATAATGCAAGATCAAAGTTTTAGGTCATGATGAAGTATTTTCAACTTCAAAGCCAATCAAAAGAAAAAAGATGTTCCAACAGCCTTCTTCAGATGAACTATTAGCAAGTGCAGTGGTTGCAGAGGTTAGAGAGGATAAAAGCTGCATTAACTGTGAGACAAGATGACTTAATAACAATATTCAATATTGTCACAAAGAAAGACTGGTTCTTTTAATTATGCTGGAGGAAAGAATAGTAAATGGCCCTGTAAACGTGGGTGTGGGAAGAAAACGGGGGAAGAGTCATAATGTCACCATTGTGTAGAAAATGTCAGCTACCTAGAGAATGGCAGCATCTTCCACCACTGCACAGAGATGCTGGAATAAGCTCCGACTGGCAGTGGCAGAAGAAATCTGAGGATCCAGCCTAGCTGATCTGATCACCTGCCCTGCCCTGCCCTGATCAGGCTGGAGCACAGATTGCTGCTGAGTAATGTATTTATGAGTTACCAGTACAAAGCAGGAGCACTCTCAGGATGACTGGAAGAAGTTATAGTGAAATGAGCAGGAGAGGATCATCAAAGGAGCCCTGTGAGACTTAGGGAAAGAAAGGAAAAGCAGAAATGGAGGAAAAAAAAAACCCAAAAAAACCAAAAAATGAACCCTGTGACCCACAAAACAGGAGTTGCATTAGTACGAACTCATGATTCACTCTGGTTACTTTCCCCATAATATTGCTTTCTTGGGTACTGTCAGCCAGTGGAGGAAGCCCCTGTGCCACCACATCCTAACCTGTGAAGGCAACTCAATGGACATGAAAACTGGAGCTCTGAACATCTCCAATTAAGCACATTGGTCTGCAAAACACTGCAAAGAACTTGACTGACAGAGCATCTCACATCTTGGATTATTCAGAGTTTGCTTTGTAACTGATCAAAATTTACGGATGAAAAATCCAGTGTGTTTATTTATATACACTGGAGGGCAATAAAGGAGCATAGTTACAGAAATGAAGCAATGAAAATGTTATAAAAATTAAGCCAATGTTTTCCTTTTTCCACAAGAGTTGATGGATAGCTAATTATTCTAATTTGTCCCAAGATCTACTTTAAATGAAGTCCTCTTTAAACTTGTTTTCCTGCCCCTATTGTGAATGATGTCTATCAGAGCCTCCCAGAGTAGTTGCTCTGAGTGATCTGGTCTTTCCACACCTTACTTTCACTGCCACCTCCTTCCTCTTTTTCCTGTTTATCTGCTTCTCATTTCCTATGATTAAACACTAGATCATTACATTGAGATAGGGAATATTTGTTTCCTTCTTCCTTCTCGTCAGGGACTTCTGACTAATATGTCTATTGTATCTCCTAATTAGCCTCTTCTGGGGAAAGCTTTATGCTGCTTTCCCGTTTATATTTTTCTGAAGGAATATTGGTAAAACTTTTTATAGCATGTTCAAAAAAATCTTTAAAGGATAATTTCCCTCCTAGACTCTGTGAGTGGCGTGGGTATAGTCCATTTATTAAATTTTGAATTGGATGCCTCATGCTTTCCTGAACCTATTTACTGTGATAATTTTGGGGAGTTGTTTCTGGACATTCTGCCATAAGAAACAAACTGAAAAAGTTTGTTTCTTATGTGAAATTGAAGTCATTGGTGAACAGGACTGAAGAAAAGTCCAAGATGACTGGTTGACAGAAACCTGAGAACTTGCAAAGTAGCAGAGCTTAGCTTAATGGCAGCCAGAGGAGCATGGAAAAATTACTTATTTGGGGAATTTAAAAAGAAAAGACAAGTAGAACATACTGCTGGCTTCTTTCCTGTTGACCAACAAGTCCAGTTTTGCTGTGAATTTGTCAGCCCTGGGAACTACTGTGTTTCAGAGACTTTTCTAAATGTGGCAGAGCTGCCAGGCTTGGTCTGGGAGTACTTGATAAGCATTACCCAGCTGATAGCTCTTCCCCTTTATATCAATCTCATCCAGAAAATCCAACAAAGGATTTACAAACATCACCCAATTTGGGCAGAACCTCTCCCTCAGTCAGCTAAAGATGCATTTGAAATTGTCATTTCAATGGTGAGAGGAGCACTTCTGTGAGACAGAGGCTGGTGTTAACCCCAGTTCTCACTTTCTGCATCCAGCCTCATGTCCATGGACTCACCACACGCTGGGTAAAAGATTTCTTCCTAACATTTAACCTAAATCTCTCGTTTTTTACTTTAAAACCATGTTTTAAAAAGAGGTGCCATTTGACCTTTACTTGTGCTGGGCCTCAAACATGGACAAGTAAATTGCTCCTAGCCCAAGTCTCACATGACAAAATTTCTGCAAGCCCACGGCACATGGGGGAATGTGACAGCTGCAACAGAAGGACAACACTGGAACACCAGTTGGGACAGAGAGAGAGGACTTCTGTCCTAGGATTTCAGAGATTTTCTAAAAAGCATTCCTAGGGGAACTCATTCTCCAGAGAAACACCTTCACCACCAAACATCTCCCTTTGCACTCTATACACTCTATCTTTTAAATTTGCCAGTAGCTTTTCCTCTTAAGGCTTGTTTTGAGCTTTGGAGACAAAACTAAACTGAATCTCAAGTTACCTCATTTAATACAAGCCCATTTATCTTCATTTTCATGCTGGACTCCAAAGTACATTTCTGTGAGCTGCTAATGTCACACATCAAACTTATGCTCCAGCAGGACTTCAGCCACTGCAGTGTAATCTGGGAGATGTGAAGGAGGAAGGCAGCAAAACAGCACACCTGGCAGCCTAAACCTCTGCCACTCACTAATGGAAGGCTCACCATCATCACACATGGACTTGGCTTAACCCTGAAACAGCAATAGGGCATGGAGATATGCTAACACTTGAAACACAGAAAGAAAGCAGCAAAAGATGTGTGGATCTCTCTTGTCCTCCAGATTTGCAACAGGAGAGTCTGAAATTGTCAAGCATTATCCCTCTCAGTTGGCAGCAGCTCTTTGAAGACCAAAGCAGCTGCAGCCAAACCACCCAGCGACACAGGATTTGTGCAGACTTGCCCTTGCTGTGGCTTTTGACCAAACATTCCTGCTTTCCCCTCCTCCCTGCAGCTTTCCAGCCACCTGCTGCCACTTTCAGCTTTCTGTTGCTATATATATTCTTTTTAATCTCTCCTGAATCCTGCCTACATTTTCTGAAGGGAAGATGAAACCGGATTTTTTCCAAGGAAGCAAATTCTTTCTGATGTCAGGCCATTAATCTTTTTTAGCTTCCTTCAGGCATACTTGAGAGAGGGAAGTGATCTGAAAGGCTGTAAGTTTCTACATGCAAAAGATCATAGAATCATTGAATACTTAAGAGTTGGAAGGGACCCACAAGGATCACTGAATTCCAACTCCTGACCCTGCACAGGACAGCCCTAAGAACAACACCCTATACCCAATATTGTCCAGTCACTTCCTGAGCTCTGTCAGGCTTGGTGCTGTGCCCACTTAATACTGATACTGTCTGAGAAGACAAATGGAGTTATTGTTTTTTTTTCCTTTCCCTTCACTGCTGGGACAAGGAGATAGAAGGGTATAACAGCAGGGTATTTCACTACGATAGAGCTAGGAACAAAATCCTGGCCTTGCTGCAGGGCAGTGAGAGCAGGGAATTCACTTAGATAAGACTTGAGGTCAGTATGAGGCCTGACCAAGCACACTTTTATGCATATATGTACACACTAAAGAATATAAAATCTGACTGCCTGCAACAGGTGTGCAGGAAGACTGTTCCCTGCAGGAGCAGATGTTAATCTCACGAGAGTCAGCATTTTGTTTCAGACAGGTACAGGCCAGCCTGCTTATCAAGCACCAAAGCTTGAGCTGGCGAGTTGAATTCTATCAACAGCTGCAGTTTGTTTCTCGGTCTAGAACAGACAAAAAAACAACTCCCCCATAAAAATCCCGACACTAGCAGTTTCTCAGACACTGCCTTGAGCTTTACTAGGCTTCAGTATTCTAGCAAACACATTTCCATGAGAAGGGCAGCTCATTTCTAACTACATAACACTTTGTGACCCCAGCCTGAATCACAGAAAGTCACAGGCTGTGGATATGGTGGGAAGTGACTGGAGCCATCTGGAGTGGATGTGTTCCTCCCACCTAGAGACTTCCAAGTTAAAGAAAATGGATGACTCAAAAGATTAATTCCAATCCTGTATTCTAAAAGGAATTCTCATTAATTACAGAGCATTTGTAGCAAACATTAGCAAAGGCAATAGCATTACCTGTGGCACTATGGTTATGTAGTCCCACCCCAAATGTGGCACTGCTGTCTCTTCATGAGTTGAGGGATTTCTTCCAAGCAATTTTAACTGTTATTTCACAAATATATATATATTTCACAGAAATATAAACCTTCTTCACTTCCCAAAGCTAACATTGGAAAAATAAATAATGGAAGCGCCAATGAACATTTGAACAGACCCTCTTTTGAATCTCACTTTTTTATTTTCTAGATCTGTTTAGAAGAACCCTTCCTTTACAAAAAAAAAATCAGGAAAAAAAGCATCATTATTTTCTTCATTCTCCTATAACTGAACAGACAAAAGGACAGAGACTGGCTCCATCCTATCACTACCTTTAGGAGGAAATTTCACAGTTAAAAAAGAAGTCTGGTTTTGATACTTGCAGCTATTTTCTTTCCCAGACTTGCAAATTATTTTCATTTTATAGATCTCCATCATAAATGTTTTTGGCAAGGTTTACTACAACCTAAGGAACAGATAAGAAAGCATTTCCTCAAAGTCTTAAATTTTATAGGTAATCATTGCTAATAAAATAATGACTACTTTAAAAAGTCAAATAAAATGAATATAAGAACCGTGGCCATTAGAATATTACGTAAACACACAGCAAACCAGCTTAATACAATTATATGTATCAGTTTTCTGTTGTATCAAAGACCACATACTTTAGCACATAGCAAAAAAAGATTCCAACTTCAAATACTCACTTTATATTTACTATAAAAATATTAAATGAGATTTTTGAAAAACAATCCTCCAGTCCAGATGCAATCTCTAACATGTTAACTACACAGAAAACACAATTTTTGGGAGCAACTGTAAACCACAGAAGGAATAAATTCTTTCTGATGCAAATACTTATCCAGCAGAAACAGACTGGCTTCCTAATCTCCAGGTTCCTTATCAATGCAGGTACCTTCCCTCACATCAGTTCTTCCTGACATTTTATTCCCATATCTTGTGCAAATACATGCTCCAGAAAGTTTCACAGGCAATTTCTAAAACCTCCTGCCTTCAGCATACCTAACAGAGGTATCAAGGTGCTTACTTGTAAAGCTCCAGCAGCCTGAGTTTACAACCTCATGAAAAATTTTTTTGGTGAAAAGGTGTAAGGTCACAGCAGTGTGTCCAGCTCAGAAACTCATTCCCAGGACTTCCTAGAGTGCTCTGTAGGGCACAAATACAGTAAGGACATGGCCCTTTTTATACTAATGGCACTGACATGAAAACGCTTCAGAGTTAAACTGCACATCTGTAGAGAGAGATTGTGATTTATTTGTAGTTAATTAAAAATATTTTAAAAATACAGGACTTGAGGTCAGCTTGCTTTACATAACATGCATTGACAATGCAAACCATCCTCCTTCTTTTTGCTTTTCTACCTGTAAAAGAAGAAATCAATTCAGAATACTATACAGTAAATTTCCCATAGATCTGTGTGTTAGGACTACTGTCTGCCATTGGCACCATGGAGGGAGTCACACCACCTACTTCAAGCCACACCCACCTTAATAATTTCAAAAATTAAAATTCCCTTCTAGGGATGTATAGCTTGCTGTCAAGATAGCAAGTCCTGGACCCTATCTCTGTTCTCCTTATCAGGTTCTAACCTAATTTAGGATATTTTGGACACCAGGAAATAGGTTATTGATATGTCCTCATGGTTGCTTTCAAGCCTATAAACAGCTCTTATGACTGGTTTATCAGTCTGTAATCTGCAGATCTCCCTGTGAAAGCATCTCAGCACAGTATATCCTTTTTTTTGCACATCAGGAGTCAGAAATCTAGATTGGGGCTTTCTTTACATTTGTATTTGTATTCTTTACATTTGTATTCTTTACATATTGTATTTCTTTACATTTGTATTCATCCTTCAGCAACTGACTTGTGCAACAGCTAGGCAAGAGCTTGCTTGCCTCTTGACCATGGCTCTACCAGTACATCATAATCATGGCTTGAAATTCTCTGGAGCCACCAGGGAAAGACTTCCAGAGGTTTCCAGTTCTAACACACAAAGATGCTACAGCAGAAAAGAGTTACTTATAAACAACTCTGTGGCAGAAAATAATGACTGTCACTAGTTCTCAGGTCTCTTCTTACCAATTGTCTGTAATCCAACCTGACACTAAGTGATTGATAATAATAGCCTTGGGATATTTAAAACAGGACAGAGATTGCCTCCCTTCATCCATCTTATGATTATCTTTTCCTTTTAATAACAACGTATTAAAATTTTCTGACTGAAAGTTTTTCAGACTCACCTTTGGTCTTTGGCTGACAGAAGTTAATTTGGTACTTTCTGATGTGGCACTTAAAGGTTTGCTGGAGTCTCCCACAGTCCTGGAAATATTCAAAATAAGATTTAAAAAGTGAAAAATGGAAGTGAGTACTAGAATTATTTCTGATCCTGAGTTAGGACCCCTCATCAGCAGTCATCAACAACACATCTCATCTGTCTTGTGTCAGACTGCAGATATTTTAAATACAAACAAAGGAAGTTGCAAAACAGCTATGAGACCTTTGTCCCATTTGCAGATTTAATGTAAGAAAGTAAGGGAAAATCCACAAAGCCAAAAAAACCACACTACAATTTCTCCATTGTGTTCAATTCCTGCTGCATGGGTAATTAAGACACTACAAATATCGAACAGTAAAGGGTGAACTTTTACCTTCTTACACTGGTCATACTGGCATGGGGAACACTGTCATCCTTGGAGCTGTCCGCAGCCACTGCCATGGGAACAGACACTTCAGCTGTTCTCCTTGCATTTTCTAGGTGATAAATAATTGCTTGATTCTGATGAGAACACAGCAACATTGCACAACATTCATTTTGTTTTACTGTTTTTCCCAGAGGCATCACAATCTCTTCCCAATTTCACAGATACACAGACCAGAAATAAAACATCAGGTTAAATGCCAACCTCACATCCACTTTCTGAAAATGACTGACAATGAAAGCAGAGACTCAGAGCAACTACACACAATGCTCACATATATAGAATGATGCTTCCACAGTTAAATTTTCTGGTTGTTGGCAATTACAGACTTAGAGACTTCTGAGCTCTCATCTTTGCTGCTTTAAGACTTTACTTACTGTGCTGAATTTACATTACAACAGCCAAACAAACATTGCAAGTGTTATGAATTGACCCAGAAGTCCTGCATAGGCATCTGCATGCAAATATCCACACACTGCTCCCTCCTCCTCCCCCTTCTTCCTCTCTCCAAGTCCTTCCCCGTTTGTACATCCTCTGTGGTTTCACAGGACAGGTGTCTCTGACCTGTACATTGTCACAAGCAGTTCTGCTTGTAATGACAATAACACCATGAAAAGATAAAGGAGCTCTGACCTCCTGCAAAGTAATTTTTTTTATAGTTATACATGGCAGCTGATCTATGAAACTAGAACCAGAAAGTATACCCCCTAAGCTAATTTACCTCTTTACATGACTGGAAGCTCCAGTTATTCCTTTCTATTAGCAGTAATAGAAAGGCGGTAATTCAGCAAGACAATCTGAGGGAAAGAGTACCCAAAAGACAAAAACTAAAAAGGGGTTAAGAGTGGGATGACCACTCTGCCATAAGCTTTAGAAGCCTGATGTAAATATTTCAGTCTATTTCACCCAAGATTCTCTACATGATAGAGGGCTGATTAAAAAGCCCAGTGCTGACCACCAGAGATTATCAGAGAATCAACAAAGTTGAAAAAGACACCAGAGATCATCACCTCCAACCTCTGAACACCACCTTGTCAAACAGACAAAGGCACTGTATGCCACATCCAATCTTTCCTTAAGCACTTCCAGGGATGGTGACTCCACCACCTCCCTTCGCAGCCTATTCCAATGCCCAACAACCCCTTCTGTAAAGAAGTTCCTACTAATGTCTAAATGTAGCACCTGTTCTTCAGACAAAAACAAACCGAAGAACAGGTTTAACATGAAGCACAGTACTTGCAGCAGACTAATTACTTAGAAGAAAACTTCAGCAAAGGTTTAGCTGATACATTTTTAGCTCTCTGAAGTAAGAGTTGTTTGTACCACACAGGCATTAATAGCAAGTGTACTTCTGACCACAACCACTGATCAAGTAAGATAAGGACTCACCAAATAAGAAAAACACTGTCTGACTAGTTTTTGTTTCTCCTGAAGCTGGGTACTTACCAGTGTAATTCAGGGATGGGGTTAGAACAGGAGACAGCATTGGAGGGACCATGTCAGCAGCAGCTGATTTCTGCTGGTCTATCAACTGCAACAGTTTATCCCGTGCTTCTGTACTCTGGCGATTCAGCTCGGCTATCCTTTCCTCCAAGCTCCTTGATACCATGAGATGACTCTACTTGGATAATGGGATAATTACTTCCAATGAAATATTTAAAATTTTCACCCTAAAGGAGGGCATACAATATATTTCAAGTACTTCTATGCATTTCGTTTTCAAACTGAAAATGAATAGAATTATGTAGCACTTCTGTGAAAAATCTGATTTTGGCCCTTTTACTGTCCTGTATCTAAATCCTCAACTGATTAAACATTACAGTATTTTATACTTCCCTTCCCTCAAGTAGGAAAAATACAGCTATTGTCCATACAATCTGAGAAAGAAAAGAACCCCAAACCGCCACCCAAAAAAAAAAACCCCAAACCACAAAAAAAACCCACAAAATACAACAACCGCCCCCCCCCCCCCAAAAAACCCCACCAAACCAAACCAAACCAAACCAACACCCAGCAATTAACTACAATTAAGAATATACTTAATCAGAGAGACACATATTCAGGAAGGTTTGGGGAAGCAAAATGAGGTTTCTGGCAGAAGTGTCCTGGAACTCATATTTATGCCAGGTTTTGATTTATTTGACCTCTTCCCCTCCCTCTCGCTAATTGCTTCCACAAAAACAACACTTACTAAGGGTTTGCATCAACTTGTACAACCAAATGACTAAATATTACACAACATACCCCAGTGTGGAAAGTGACAACACTCTCAGCCTACATTTAAATGAAGAAATTAACAATCTTTAGGATCCTTAATTTAACAATCAGCCACTGTGATAGAACAAAAGACAATAGCAAGGGCAGGGATTTTTTTTGTGATGTTAACTTCACTCACTGGGATCCTACTGAGTAACTGCTTAGCTGCAGGTTAATTTTTTTCCTCTCAAACTGAAGCCTTCAAGGTCTCTCCCAAAATCTTTGGGATTTTCATAGAAGAGAGCCAAGATAGAACCAAAAAGCATATACACTATGATCAAACATTTACAAAGGATGTACTTGCACTAACTTGAATCTCATCTGCTTTTGGGTCAGAGTAGCAGAGATGTATGACATGGCTTTAAATATGCATTTTACAAGCTTGACAAGAAGCTCTGGGTTGGTGCAGTGCTTTCACTGCTAACAGCATCCAAACTACAAGAGCTTGGATCACATTGCAACACTACCTCTTTCTGCAGCATAACCTTATAACCTTCAGAACCCATGTACAACATAGGCCCAATGTAAGAAACTACTGCTGACTGGCTAATGAAATAATAACAAAAATCACAAGTCTCCAAGCAAGCAAATAGTAAGTGACAATATGAAAGACAAAAAGCACCAGTAAACTATGGGAAAGCAGATCAGCAGAAAGGAGATCCAGCCTTTTCTGTTAAATTCTGACCTGTCCTTGTGAAGAGTCTGGACTGGGATCTGTATTTTGTGTCAAGTCTGGCTGATGCAGACAATCACTTTTGTCTCCAGAGACACCTCTGAATTTGCTCAGCTGAGCTTTCATTAGAGCATTCTGCCGTGTGAGCTCAGCTATCTGTCCCAGCAGATCACCATTTCGAAGGAACTCTTCAGCTGTGTTGTTTTTATCAGTGTCACCTGGGCAGGACACACTGGTTTTGTCACAGGAACTCTCCAAGTCTTTGTCTGCAGGAGGAATTGGCTGCCTTTGAGAGATGGGGCAGTTCTCCTCAGTTGTGCTCTGTGTCCTCAGGGAGGAAGGAAAGCTCCTTTCCTTGCAGGGCTCTCTTTCAGTAGACTGGGAAATGGCTGCAAACACTACAGACACAAAGTAAAGAAACAGTAAGAACACTGAGATCCTCACTGAGGAGACTAACAGCGACTTTACTGCTCTCTGAGGGGACTGATAGTGACTTTATCACATCAGATTACTAATAATCAAGCAATAATTTGAATTGTAGTATCTGGCCTGAATGGTGTTATGATACTGATCAAAACCACTCTATGAAACATCCTGCTTTAAGAACTCACTAGGTGAGTATTTCCTATTTCAGTCAAATGATTTGAGATTGACAGAGTAGTCACTAAGAAGATAAATTGCTTTGAATTTCTTAGCTGACCAATCAAATACTACTTCTTAGTCTTCCATTTTCAAAAATTCAGTTACTTTATCTGATAAACTAAGTTTTCATTTCAGTTCTGATATTTATATTTGGTTATTAACAAAACCTTTAGGATTCTAGAAGAAAAACATACAAGACTTTTGGCATGATAATACACTAACTACTTAGCCCCTAAAGAGGAAGAACTATAGCCAACAAAAGTAGTGAGGCATTTTTTGTGGTCATCATCAGCAAAGAGATAACACACCACAGAGACATGTCTACAGTTACAGCACTGTCTGCTGCTACATGCTCCAGCAAAAGTCCAACTCGACTTTTGTTACCAAAATCAGATTTTCTATGCTTCGTACACCAAATAGCCCATTCCTTCACAAGCTTTAGATTTTGCCACTTGAGCAGAGATGAATACTTAAAAAATTTACACTCAAGTGTGTTTTATGAAGCTATGAGCATAAAGAAACATTCAGTAAATTTAACATTTGTTGGGCCATTTAGCATCAGTCTTAAGAGAAGAACAATATATTTTAGAGAAATCTTGGAATACAGTTCTGCATTGCTGTTTCAAATGACAGAAGACATCTGACAGTTCTCAATGGGACTGAAACCAGACATTGCTCTTTGTAGAGCAAGATCTTTAGTTTATTTCCTCCAGATTGTTTATGCACCTCCTCACAGCACAGCAGCCCACCAAATGGCTGAACTAGATATAAACTTACAATTGCCCAGACAACTCCCTAAATATCAGAAGGACTTTTGGTAGTTTTGTTGACAAAACAATAGGTGAAAGGGAGGAAGAAGGAGGAAAACCCCAAAACCCACTCCTGTACCCTCCTTCTTGTCAGCCACCATCACTCTGGCCATGGATGTAATTATCTGCCTCTCAACAAGGGTGTTATGCATCCCACTGGACATGCCAGGGTCCTGGATATGCTGTCAGTGAAAATTGCAGCAGGAAACAGCTCAGTTTTAGAATCACAGAGTGCTTCCTTCTGCTCACTTCAGTAAGAAAAAATGAGAAACACTTTCCCTAATCACTCTGATGAACTTTATTCCTCCCATGAACCAGAACTGAGCTATGGATACCGACACAAGACTGAGCTACCTGGTTATCTGGCAACACAATTTCACACAAAATTTCCTCAACCATTTCCTGTGTATTGAATGAAACCAAATGGAACCTGGCTCCCACAGCTTCTAAAAATTCCTTTGCTGGGAAGATTGGCTCAAAGCGGGAGCACACAGCACACTACAGACATCCTGTTGTGTCTGCAACATTGCAGAAACAGACGTTCCAGGCTTCAGTGGTCCCACCACTAAAGGTGACGGGGGCTGGATTACACCATTAGCAGATCTGAAATGATGTGCTGCAGGTCATTCACAAAGAGCTTCAGCAATCACACAGATAAGACAACCAAAATGAATACAGAATAAAAATGTCGTTTTGGATTGCCTCTGGCAGGACTGCTGCCAGCAGATGGAAAACAGGAAGTGTAAAGGCTGTCCAGCAACAGGCATAGTAACAAAGGAAGTGCAGATCTGGGTGCAGTAAAGGATATTCCAGCTATAGGGCCAATATATCTAGGCATACAGATTAAAAATTTTCCATGGAAAACACATCTTCAGAGGTAGTGTGAGATTGAAACAGTAACACACAACACAGACTCCCAAGTCTACTGCAGTCAAAGAGACCTCACCATTCTGGAGGGAAGATAGTTCCTGAGTGCTTTTCTGCTGTGGTGGAGACAACAGCACAGCTGGCTGGAAGACGTGAGCTGGGAAGCTTCTACCAGGTCTCATATCAGCTGAGGCACCTGGCCCTGGGTGATAGGTGAAAGGAAGTTCTTCTTGTGGAAATGTCTGCGTATTTTCCCTATTGCCTGCTTCAGTCCTGGGCTCAGAGTAGGTCAAATCAGGTTTTTCTGAAGGCAAAGCAGGGATAAAAGTTAAGCAAATGAACAAAACAAACCAACCAAACAAAAAAGGAAAAAAAAAACCGACTTATGGTGAAATAGCAGTGTAGGAAAAATATCAGTAACAACTCCTATGTTCAGATACCTGAAAAGACATACAAGAGTAGAGTATGTTCCACACCTTTCTTCTGACGTTCAGGTACAGAATTCTTTCACTCAAGCAAATTATAAATCTTTACTGGCCATAAGAGCAGGAAGAACTCTTACACATAGCCTTGCAATTTCAGGACAATAGTATGACATCTGTTTGTAGCTCATGCACAAGACTTACAGATACATCACTTGAACAGGTATCGGAGCTGCATTTGGCAACACTCTCTTGAGAAAATCAGACTTATGCACTTCTCCTAATCCTCCGTATTATAAATTTGATGGCAACAATGCTGTTAGAAAACAATTCAAGTTTTTTTGAACTCTGTTGACTTTATTATAGTTTAATTCAAATAAGACATCTCTTCAGTTAAGAAAAATATTCTTCCTTTAACTAAGGAAGAGATTTGAAAATTCTAGTGCTGTAGAATTGTTGAATGTGAAGGTTTGAGTGTTAGGTTGGGGTTTTCTTGAGGGGTGCTTTTCTGACTGTTTGGACTTTATATTTTGGGGAGTGGTTTCCTTTTGTTTGCTTTTACAAGACCTGGGTCAATCGCATCAAAAAGGGTCTGGTATGTCTCTTCTTCCAAAGAAGAAAATCCTTCGAAGAAGAAAGCTTTTAGCTACAGGAAGATTCACAAACCAATATTTAACTATGGAATACAAGTAACTGAGAAATCTTGGGATTCACATGAAGTTACTGACCTCAGGAGCAACAGCAACACATTTAAACAACTGACCAGGAAAGACAGCTGGGAGGAAACTCAGTGGCGAAAGGTGGTTAACAGTCCAAGGTGAATCATGTTTGGTTAGTCTGGCACCAATCTACTGGCTCAGCTTAGCCTGTCTCCATGTCACACATCACTCAGCTGGTCACTCCACTCTCAGAGACTCACAGAGTCACAAACACCAAGTGACACCTCTCTGACTGGTGGGTTCTGGGCCTCAGCTGCTGCTGTTTTGGCCAGCAGCGACCTCCAGTGTCATATGGAAGAACCAATGTGAGACTGTCAGGCTGCTCAGCAACAGGAAGCTGAGATTCTGATTCTGTTGGGTTTGACTTCTTTGGGTTTCTGGGGTTCTTTTAGGAGCCACAGAATGAGACTGACTTTGGAAGTCACCTTAATGGGGGAAAGCTACTGTCCTCCTTGGCTTGTGCTCACAGCAGAAGCTATGGCCTGTGAATTTACAGAAGTGACATTCACACTCTTGCAAGAGGAACTTGTGCAAGCAGGTATCTATTAAATACCAGATTTTCTACTACAGGGATAAAGTAACAATTCCTCTTTCATCCTTCACACATTCATTGTACATACCTTGGCTGCTTGCTGGGCCTCTGCTTGCAATTCCAAAATGTTTTGGACTTTGTTCTCTTTCAGGTTCTACCAAAGGGAGGCCTTTAAATGCTTCTGTGAGACACATCAGCTTTTGATCTGTTACTGTCATGTATTGCTGAAGCTTCTTCTAAAGGAAGGAAAAAACCCCATACACAGAATTACAGACATTTGTGTCCTACCAACATAAATTAGAAAATTATATACTACAAGAAGTCCTGAGAAGAAATTTGGCCTCTTAATACTACTGCATGATCCTTTAGGATTCCAGTGAGGATTAAATATTTTTGTCTCCATGTTTCTCATTTATAAATCATTTGTTTTGCCTTTTCTTGCTTATGACAATACTTCCTCTCTAAGGTTTATTAATTGCATCATTCCCAAATGTAGCCAATCATCAAATCTACCTCCACTGGAAACTAAAAAAAGGAAAATGTAGTAGATGTAATCATCTACTCATTGTTCCAGTTTAGAGGTGTGAAGGAAGATGCCTAAACTTTTAGATGGATAAAGTAAAGGTCAGTTTCACAGAACCAGCACTTTCTCAGGCCTTGAGGTTAAATAAAGATAAACAAACAACTTTCCAAACATTTCATACCCATACCTGCTACTGCAATTCTCAAGCTCCTCATTCAGTTTTATCATTTTCTTTCTGTTTATGGTTGAAATCTCCAGAACATGAGACAATGCATCTCAGCCCATATTTGCAACCAAACTCATAATTCTAACATGTTATCCTGATGGGTAAAAAGCAAGGGGGGCTCAGTACCTGCAGAGTAATGTTTTCTTCCCTTACTTGAAGAACCTCAGCAGTCAGAGCATCAATCAGCTCTCTGTGTTCACTCAACATCTCCTTCTGCTGCTGCCTCACCATCTCTTTCTCATGCAGCTGCATTTCAGCCTAAAGATGGAGAAAAAAATTGAAAACTTACTATATACCAATACAGACTCAGATGAAAACAGGAATCATCATGACATCATGATGTAACAGCTTTTCCCACTACTGCTAAACTTCATTACTTTCATGAAAAAATGGAATTATCTGGCTTTGGGAACTGTCAGAGAGCTTACTGTGTATCTTTGATCCTCCAGGACACTGTAGGGAATCCTTGCTCTTCTGCCTTTACAGGATATAACTAAAAGCATTTTCTCTCTGCACAGATACAGTTTCTTAAATCACTGAATCTCCATGCAGGAATCAAGTAATTCCAGGTGTGCTGATGCTTGTCAGTTTCCCATGCTACTTGTGCCTAATCTTTATTTTCCCTAATTCATTAATGAAGACAAATTTGACTAAGTAAAGGAGAATCTACTTGTTTTCTAATGTTTTCCATCAGAGAGAAAAAGTTCTAGAGGGTTTTAAAAGTATGATAACCAAACAGCTCTGCATCCACATGAAATGAATGAATAAATGAATATTTTTGAGACTAACTCATAGATACTGCCACTAGACACAACGACAGGCAGATACACCTCCCTTAAGTATATGAGAAGCAAACCATCCATTTACTGTTTCCTTCCAGCTAAAGAGGTCTTTTGTATTGATCCAAGTGAAGCATGCTGGATCAGAAAATGGATAAAAAAACCTGTACCTGGTCTTCTCTTTTCAGAAATCAAGGACAGCACAAAAGAAGCACTTCTCCCCTGGCAGCAGCAATGAAGATTCTGATGCATCAGATCATCTGGATCAGCTACTGTATCAACTCATCCTACACAGCACTAACCTAGTCTTGGAGGAAAAGCTTCCAAGCAGCTCCATCTTACATTTACACATAGGGAAACCATCAGGGTTTAACATCTATTCCTATCCCCAGGCAGGATTTAGGTCTGGTATACCCAGAAAGAAGTATTTTCATCCCAGCCCACTGCCAGGTGTGGCTCTAATCATGGGAGCTTTAACACTGCACCAGAACATGCAGCAGACAGGGAGAGCAGAGCAGCAGAGAGCCAGGGAATATGCCCATACTCCTTTTGTCATGTGGGTCTGGCAAAGAAACATCTTTCTCAGCAGAATGAGGGTGAGGAGGGAATGATTAATTCCAACATCTGGAAGGTGATCTAAAAATCAGTTTAGAAACCAGGTCAGATTTATTAATTTCCCTTTCAGAATTTCATATAGTTTTGCAAACATTTCAGAAGTTTCTCTTCCTCCTTTTCTTTAGCCTCTTCCATAGTCACTATTTCCTTCTTATAGGTGTTGATTTGTTAATCACTTAATAAAAACACTTTCATGGGAGATTCCTGAATTCAAGTTTCTCTTCCTACTTTTTAGATACAATTGTAATAATAAATTAGGCAACATCCTTTATTGCAACTCTTCTGATTTTCTGCAGCAAAACTGGAAGGAGACAAAGGGAATCTCTAAAACCTTTGAAACCTCATGAAGACTGACTGTCTAACTGTTTAACTAAAATCAGGGGCTTTCTAAATATCCCCTGCAAAGTCATTTTCCTAAAAGGCACTGTCAGTTATAATTCAGGCATTGGAAGTCTGCTAATTCTGTTGGCTAGGCAAGACAGATGGTGGACACAAGTGCTTGATCTATGTCTGGCATCACAGGGACCAGGTTTTATGAAACACTCTAAGACAAGCTGGGCTTCTTTCCAGCAAATTTTCAAATTATAATTGCAATTAAACCTCCCTGCAAAGGAGAAAAGTCACTTTAGGATATGAATGTAGTATGTATCTCAAGCAAGCCTGAATACAATTAACCACATTATGCAGCTGGAGTGACTTTTTAATATTGCTTATTTAAGAATTTAGGTAGTAAATTTGTGTGTGTGGCAGACAATTATGCAAACAATCAACTTCTGGAGGGATTGAATGGTAACAAAAAAAATTATGAGAGTAGCTTTGGAAGACATCCGAGGCTCAGGAATAATGCATTTCTATAGAAACATTACAGATTATCTAAATAGGATTATAACTGCAATTACAATTATAAACACAAATTGGATTCTATTAAATTGATGTATTCCTAATAAACAGAAAACATGCTACTGAAATTCTAAGATCCTTCCTTAGGATCTTAGAAGAACCTAAGGAAGGTTCCTTAGGCAAAAGAACCAAATTTAATTCTCTGTTTTGGTATTACAATTTCAAAAACCAAGCATTATTAACTTGTTTTAAAACAAAATACTTTCTCAGCTGAATCCATCTTCTGATGGCAGTTGCTTTTCACTATTGGATTGATTATTTACTATTTGCTTCCAGGACTTAATCGAAGTAAATTCTTCCATACAGATTAAATACAGAGTAATACAAAGATTAAGTTATTATACAACTGGTAAGAAAAAAAAAATAAGATGGGTTTCCCTCTTTCAATTATTATAGCCACTGAAAAGGAACCAAAATTGGACAGTTCCACATTCATTAGAGATCTATTACCTTTGCTATGAAATTGAGCATTAGCATCTAGATAATGTATTCTGCTGCACCTATTAAGAGTGCAGGAACTGTCATAAAGTAGTTTAAAATGTCACACAGAAAAAAATCAATCTGTGAGGCACTGCTGCCTCTTAATAGCTCTGGGATACAGATGAACTAGTACACTTTTTGTTTTTCCTTTTCTTTTTGGAAAAAAAAAAAAAGCTTATACATGGCACACAGGCAATCTTTATGGAATTCCATTAATTCTTAGCTGTGCATTCTTACAGTGAGCACTTCATGTCATTCTTGCTTAAGGTAAAGTTTCTGTTCTGGACAGTAAAAAGAGGACTAAGGAATCCCTCAAGGAAAATAGGGGATTTGGGTCCACTGCTCTGATGACAACAGCATCACCTTTGGGAGATGAAGGAAGAAAGTGAATTTGCTATAACTCTGAGTATATGTGAATAATAATTTAAAATTATTTCAATTGGTATTTTCTGCCCTTAGATACAGACTTTCACTGCAGTCAACTCCTCCATTTTCACTAGGGATACCAATTCCTAAAAAACCAGTTCCCAACAAACCAAAAGTTTTAACTCCTAATTGCATGCAAACTTAGTAATAAGTAATGATAATCAGAGTTCAATGTAAAATGCTGGGAAGCCAGAAAAGACCAAAGTTCCCATCTGTAAAATAACTTTACACCCTTCTTCACTCACTCTCCAGGAGCAGTTCTAAGTCTCTCACCTCTTTGAGGTAGCGCATCAAGCGACAGAGAGCGTTCACCAGTGACAGAGTAAACCCAGACAGGCCTTCACTCCTCTCTTTTTTTGGGACCTCACGACCTGTACATCGCTCATATTCCTCCAGTTCACGCTCTACTTCCTGGATCATGTGGCTGAGAACATCTAGGCTGGGTTTGCTGTCCCTCTGAAGGTCCGTCTGGACTAAATTAGCTGGAGAATCACCTCTCTTCTGTCTTGCAGAGTTCTGTTCAGCTTGCTTTCTTTTCACTGAAGGAGAAGAAAAAGAGGTAACTGGAATTTCAGCTTGTTTTAGAGATCTTTCCAGTACCAATGAAATTGCATTGTTTATTGAAGTAAATCAAAGGAAATGGCCTCTCTTGCCATAAGATGAAACAGACCATCAAAGAATGTCCCCAGTTATTCCAGCTATTCTCAGATCCTAAAAAGCACGTTTTTTGCTGCCACAGTAGTACCTCTCAAGCACAACTGTTTGGTGCTTTTATCGTGGATACACCTGTTTGCACTTTTCTCCTTTCCAGTTAAATGCATGGAAATAGTTTGCTAATGAAAAATGCCTGCTGCTTTCTCATACTCAGTAAGCAACTCTCCTTATATATTACAGCTTGTAACTGATGTCAGTCCCCTTGTACAAACACGTAGACTATGGGGACTGAAATGCATCCTTAATCTGTGCAGCACAGAACACAAATCTGGATTAGAACTAGAGAAGTCCTGCACAGGAAAGAACTCCATGACCAGCAAGGTAATTGGCAGCTTCTAAGGGTTGTTTTATAGTTTCCAAATTCCCATGGACTCTGCTTTGCCAATGAACGTGCAGAACACAGGAAAATACATTAGACAAGGAGCTGTGGAACATCCAGCCTGAGAAATACTCAACACTCAAGGACCCCCTCATCAAACTTTGGTATTAGCCCTTCAATAAATCCCAAAAACCCCTTCCAACCCACACTTTCTTATAACATTAAGGACCTTGGACAAAGGGTATTTTATTTTTTAAAGTACTTAACTCTTTGCTGCAATTTGCTTTTGTTTTCTTGAGTTTGGGTTCAGCACTTGTCTCACAGTGTTACTGGAGTCTACAGACTCTTCTTCATCTTCATTCCGAAGTCTTGAACGGGTTCTCTTGATTACACTGGTAGCATTGAGGGCTGATTTAAACACAAAACAAACAAAAAAGAGTACATGTGAAATATTTCAGGCATGTTCTTAGTATTAGTGGGTTCTAGAGTAATTTTATGATAAGACTTGGCTTTTTAGTCTGGAAATACATCTGAGCCAAATCAGCATACATTTCTGTCTCTGACCCCTACTCAGGAGAGGAACTCCAGACAGGATCCTACAAACAGCCCAACAACCTTGCTGTGATTTGGCAAACCCAACCTGAGTGATCCAATGAAGGAGAAACAGTTGTTGGAGTCCGAGGCACATTGGATTCCTGTGATAAGGTGGATTTTCTCACATCCTTTTCAACCCACAATGGAGAATTCACCAAGGAATTTTCTTTTCTCAACAGCCGAAGTAGCCTACATTCAAAACAAGAATAACAGCGAATCATAACAGGACAATGGCATGATTCCAGATTCTGTCTTGACAGAGCTCCTAAAATTATCTGCAATTGCTCAGGTGAGTTCCCTACTCACTCTCATTCCCAGTCTCAATGTTAGAACAAGGCCTTTCCCTGGAATTCTGAGATCAGGAAAGGAGGGCAAAGGGAAAGAGAACTAACTTAACTATACCCATTCAACACCCTTTTGACTCCACCTGTTTCCAATGTCATGCAAGTGGAAACCCATATTTGTACTGACCTGTCAGAACTGATTCTGGATTTGAAACCCAAAACATCATGGTGAGCATCTTCTGCTAATGCTTCCTCCTCCTCTTCATTAAGAGCCTTCTCAAGAGACAACAAAGAAAACAAAACAGAATTCAGAAGAAGTCAGAGACCAATTTAATGGAATTGTTTCAAGAAAAAAAAACCCAAAAACATTTGTTTTAGTATTTCTCCCCAAAACATATTTAAAATAAAAATACCACACAGAAAAAAAACCCAAATCCACACTCCTTTGCAGGAAGTTCTGGGGGACTTTAGTACCTCAGAAACACTGATAGTGACAATTGTCTCTGAAAATAACAAAGCAGGTGACTAATTCAATAACCAGTATTTTCTTTGTACAATTTATATTAAATATGAAAATCCATGTAAATTAGAGGATAAAATAGAAGCTGTTAAGGCTGTACCAAAACATAGATACAGCAGGCAAAATATGGAAAAGCAACCTGAATCCATAACATTTCAGTCATTTGACATTACAAGCTAAACAACTTCATAATGAAACATGCAAAAATACATTTATAGTCTGTGTGTAAAATGCAACTAGAACAAAACACAGTCCTATGTACTACATTTACAGCTAAATAAAAACAACCAAATCTGGAATCAGGGTTGCTCAAACTACCAGGTTTCTGAGCTGCTGGACAGGTTTTACCAGATAGCCTTTAACTGTGGTTTTTGTAGGCACATAAGAACTCACAGAAGCTTGACACACAATCAGTGCCTGTTTCTTTTAAAAATTTCAGCTTATCCTGCAGCTTGCATCCAGTGATACAGCTTACCAAGGTGCTGCAGTTCGCTCCTCATATTAAAAAAATGGAAAAACAAATGCCACACCACAATACTAACACAGAAGTACCACAACTCAAATTACAGGTATTTTTGCAAGACAGGAAGAAATGGAAGTAGAGAACTGTGGGAATATGACACCATCACTTTCGCTCCCAACAATCTGTTTGGTCTTCATCAGAGAGAAGTTTTCTGGGAGCATCATATGCCTTTTTTGAAACCCCAGTGAGCATTCCTGGTAAAACATGTTATTAAAAGAAAATGGAGCACAAAGGCAAACTAAATTAAGTTTTAAACAATTCTAAAATTGTTTACAACAAATCTGAATAAATGTAAAATATTGTGAAATATTAAAAGTTAAACTTGTAGGAGTCATCAAGGCTGTGGAGTGAACTGGGATACAAATGGCTGTGTCCCAGTATATGTAGACATAACTGGTAGATCAGAGACATATTCTGAAATCTGGCTATTAGTTAAGTGACACAGAAGTTGTTCTCTTAGACTGTAATCACATTGTATTCTTTCTAAGAATTCCAGAATTTAAAAGGGAGTGCATGCTAATGTGAGAGAGCTTCAACAACACATAATGATGTTTGTTTCTAATATCCAATAGTTAAATCAAAAAATCATGATTCCCAGAGTCTCACAAAAGAAACTCACCTCTGTTTAATCTTGTCATCTATGAATGTTATCAACAAAAACCAATTTAGTTCTGCTTGGAAACCCTTGTCTTTGAATAGTCTTATTTTTTTTAAACAAAAAATCCACAGGATATGAATGGATGGAACAAAATATACATTACCTGGGAATCCATGACAGATTCACTAAGGATGGAAAGCTGACTGGGAGGATGACTCTTTTGTACAATGGGTCCTTGAGGTGATTCTAGGTCACAGTTAGGAGCCATTGTTACATTAGGAAAGCCTAAAGGAATTAAACAACACAGAAAAAAACACAGAGGGCTTGGTCTGTACTTATATTTCAGGACTTTGTATTGAAAATCAAGCTCCTGTACTTCACAAAAAAAGGGTCACAGGGATGTCACTTTAAACAACAACCAAAGACCGACCACAGGGTTAATTTAATACACTGGGCCATGTACCCAGCTTTTGTCCTGCCCACCTGCACAAATTCACTTGTGCAGAACCAGCTTACAGGATCAAAGTCACCAGGAACAAAAGAGAATGGCAGCCTACAGAGAAAAGCCCCTAGGTTTAAGATTTCATATACAGACAGCCAATCCTGCCTTCCAGCAGGATCCACAAGCCAAATTAAGAAAAGGAAAAGCTGATATTGCTGATAAATCTTCAACCATATCCAAGAGCAAAGAGTCAGCTCATGCAGCAATGAGAACCAGAACTATTGCAGCAGCTCAAACTGGTGCTCTGCACAGGCCAGTAGCTTGGCTGTGAAATGGTGAGTGTGGAGGTGTTTCAGAGCACCTGATGTGAAATTCCACATTGGACCAATACAGTGGAGTAACCAGCCATCAGTCACTCTCTTCTGCCATAGGAGGTGATAGCCTCACCTGTGTTTCATCCAACAAGAACAGTACCAATCACACCATGTTAGACAAGGAGATGAAAGCAGTTAAAAAGAAAGCTTTGCAAAGCAAGACTATTCATGGAAAGCAAGGAGATCATCTTAAATGTGCTACCACATAGAGATGAGATGTTCTACCTGTTCGTGTGCGAGGAGCATCCTCAAGCAAGTCTTTTGCCACAGCCATAACCTGACCAGATCGTTCCAATACATCTTGCCAATGGTACTGATCAGACAGAATCTGAAAGTACAGAGTATAAGGAAATTTTACACTGAGCAGACTGATTACTTCCTTTTTTTTTTTCTGGTATTGTTCCTCTAAACAGTTACAGAGAGCACAGCCAACAAGAGAATGTTTGCAAAGTTGGTATTGTGCAATTGATCCTAAATAAGCTAGACCAGAACACCATACTTCATTCACAGTAATTAGAATTCATACAGTTTTTCTGAAAAATTAAAGTTATTACTTCTTAGGTCCCCATCAGCACTGACTCTCTTTAGAACAAATCCTTTCACTCCCTTTTCTCCTCCCAGCCTGAACACAAGAAGGTGGATATTTATGACGGGCTCATAAAAAAAAAAAAAAAGACACATATTGCAGTTAAAAAAAAAAACATTCTTCAAATCATTTGATCTCAATGTTAAGTCATAGAACATGTACCTACATCTGACACCCAAAACATGTACTATTTGACGATATTCAAATCAGCTGAAGCAGATTTGTTTCACTCAGTCTTGCCTCCTGAAAATCCTATCTAAAACTTAAGCCACATACAACGAAAAGTTCCAACAGAGATAAATACAGCTGACTACATCTGGCATCAGAAGACATTTTGGGAATCTCCAGAAGATACAGCTTCTGTATTCAAATTCTCTCTCTAGTATTTGAAGTCCATCACAACAAGTTCCTCCCAGGGAAGGATGTCTTGGGAGTGCAAAGCAAGAGGCATCCAGTTACCAGGAGCCAAATGGAATTGACTGGGGATGGGGCTTTGTGAGCAGAATACAGTTTAAAACTCCTCGCTGATGCCTGGCTTCATTCAAAAGCTGGAAATTGAAAACCAGTAAAATCATATCCCACAACCTGAGGAAAAGGTAGATACTACTAAACATCTGAGAGGAGTAAGTGATGTCCTTCATCGTGGTTCATCAAATTGATCCAGAGACTGTGAGTACTTCAGAAGACCTCACATAAAAGGCTCATGTATGCCCTCTACTCAAAATTTGAAAACTGACTGACAATTTTTGCTCCTTCAAGAATCATAACTGTTTTGAAATGGTTTCACAGTACTCTATACTGCTATCTCCACAGAGTTCTTTTCAATGGCCCTTGGTAAATTTGCTGCCTTATATTTAGCCTCATACAAAAATTCTAGGCAATGGCATTTCACTTGTTTTTCCTCAAGCTCCTATTTTACTACGTGCTTTGTTATGTCAGAGTATCCCTACACATCTGAGTTTCATGTTTTTCTAGTCTTTTGAACTTGCATTACACTGCAGTAGACTTATAATAATTTAGCAAGTCAGTGAATATTCATCTTTCAAGCACTTCACAGATCTCATTTTTCAGACCACTGTTCAATTTTCACATCTGATACTAACTAAATCTAGTCTTTCCATCTGACATCAAAACAATGCAGGTTACAGGTTTTTAGATAAAGTTATTATATCAGATAGGCAGAAGAAAAAATATAGAAAGAAAAAAAGAAAAAAGTTTATATTACTAATTTCCTGAAGATAATTAAAATTAGAGTGATGTGAGTAATCAGACAAAAATTATCCTGATTAGTTTGTTTTTACCCTCCTCACTAGATCTTTTTTGGCATCAGCAGGTTCCTAAGCTCTACCCGCCTGCTGAACACGTTATGAACATTTTTAGAGCATTGCTCCCAAGGTAGATTAGCTCACATTTGCTTGTGAGGAGAAGAAAAAGTGGTATCATATTGTAACCCCTTTAGCCCCATTTCCATGCCCTGGATAAATTCACTGAGCAGTGTGCTTTGTCCCAGTTTAGTATCACCTAATTTCATTAAAAATCACCTTCCCTCCTGTTTCAGATTGTTATTGAAACAAAATAAACAGGACTCATCCTAAAATCTCTCCACTACAGCAATCTATTTACCTCTACTCTTTGGTGCAATGCACTAACATTATTTGTTAAGCTGCTAATAAGTTGCTACAGGACCTATCTGTGTGGTACCTACAAATTCACAGTCCTAAGTTTCAGAGTAAACTCATTATCTTTTCATTCAGATTTTTATGCAGATGAATCCCCAAAATATTAAAATTTTGCTTATTTTATAACTCTTTTGTAATGTCTGTTGTTCAACACACAACTACATGAGAAACAACACTAATAGCAGCAACTTCTCAGTTTTTGTCTCTAAGTCTTTTGCAGTTGAGCAGGATTCAAGAGGCTTAGAAAGATACACTCACAGCACTAAAAGAAAAAGATCACCAAGGTAACAGAGACAAGGAAAAATTCTCAGTGATTGCACTCTACTGGGAGAGACAGTCTCCACAGTTACTTGGAAAACAGGACCTGGCAATTAACAAGATTTAAGTTAGGGAGAGGTGAAAACGGTAACTCTTCTCTGTCTATTTTGCTTTTCTCTACACACAAGAAGACGCCAGTATTTGAAACAGCAGCAGCCAGATTAGTTTCATCTTGCCTGGCATAACTTAACTTTTGTCTTCCTTTTCACTGGTTCAGAATAAACAGAGAGTAAACTGAATAACTATAAAGGGGAAAACCACTCAGGAGGATGTGAGATTTGTACATTTTCATTAGAAACAGCAACAAATATAGAAGATTAATTCCTAAACATGAGTTTCACATCTGCAAAAGAATGAATTCACATAATAGGCAGGCCACCCAATATTAGAAAATATGGTCTAATCTACCATTTGTGACACAGAACTTATTTCTGCATGGAAGCATTATTGAAACTGGGCTGCATTAGGGAAAGTCATGTAGTGGTTCACAGTGGTTTCTGAATACTCTGCTGAAATATCTTTGGCAGAAAAATACCACAGTAACACAAGTCCAGTCTGATGCTTAATCAGTGAACTATCTGTTATATAAAAATTCTACTGATTGCTGAGAAACAGGGCTCTAATAGAAAACTAGGTGGTGATCTTCAATTCTAAGTATTTGTCTATGCTTGAGTGTTCTCAGAGTTCAGAAAGTGACTTCTGAAAGATTACAAAAGACAAAATAATGAAGATTGTGATAGTTAGTCCACTGCACATTTAGAGCTTGCATATCATGTTTATTTTGACTGCTAAGTGAACATTGTTCATCCTCATTCTTCACCAGTAGGAACAATTCTCAGCTTGTTCCAGTAAAGAGGTCTGAAAGCTAACTTTCAGATGAGTTTTCTTAACACACGAAAGGAATGACCTGCCATGTGAAAAAGGAGATCTACCACCACTTTTCACTGACAGCTACTCTCTGTTAACTAGGCTTAGGTTTACTGCTACAGTTCAATATTCAAAAGCAAATTCAATAATATATTTTCAGTGCTTTAGAATGTTGATAACAAGCTTTTCAATCTTCAAATGACAAGCTTGTCAGCCATAGCTCATCAATCTTTATTGCATCAATTTCCCTCCCTGAACAACTTCTTGCCTCACCCTTTCAGACCCCTGGCACTGCACTTTCTCTGTTTAAATAAACAACGTGCCTCCCCGATAGAGAAATGTTCATGTTTGCATCACAGAAAAATGTCAGACATGAGGAAGAAAAGGCAAGCTGGCAGTAAGAACCCAAAGAATACACATACTTTTTACAACAACTGAACTCTGCAAACAGTTCCTGTTCAGATGAAAAGAGGCCTGCAGAATTACAGAGGGCATAGCCAGGCAACCTGGGTCAAATGTGCAATTCTAGGTAAGAGCTGGTTGTCAGACAGTCTTCTCCAATCACTGCATGCATGCAGCACACACAGCATGTGCACATATGAAATCAAGTTGTCCAACAAGAGGAGCAACTGTGGCTTCCTTGTGCACGAGTGGTTTTCCAGGAGTGTTGCAGATCACCTGCAGCTGGCTGCAAGTGCAAATTTAGCTCTCACCTCACGCATCAGAGCCAGTTTCCTTTTCTCCAAGGAATCTGCATCCACTTGCCTTTGCTTCTTCCATTTTCTGTTCAGTGCTTTCTCTTGGAGCTCCACATGTGCCAATGCTTTGTTTTTTGATTTGTGTATTTCACGGCGACGGAGCTACAGAAACATAAAAGAAATAATTTCAAAAATCAATCTTAAGCAAAATTTGCAGAGCAAAGCTAATGAGCTCTTCTTGGTTTTATCACTCATGCACAAAACTTTATTTATGTTAACTTCACGTAGTGCTCATAAACATCCACAAATGTAAAATTACATAATTACCATCCAAATTTAAAGCAGTAACAAAGGTGAATGGGGAAAGTCTCAATTTCTGTCTGCCCTTCACCACTCACTCAATAAGTGTTTTCTTAGCTGTAAAGGGAGGCAAAAACCAAACACTAGCACCTATAAGGTGCATAAAAAGACATTGTCCTGATTTAATATTGTAAGTCACCAGACATAGTGTCTCCCTTCTTCTAACGATTATATAGAAAAAACAGAGTTTAAATACAAATTAAAGAAATTAAAGATGTGAGGTGCTTGCTAAAGTCTCTAAAAGCTATCAAGGTAAGCACTTGTAGAATCAAGTCTCTCTGCTACTGTGACCATCTGTCCTGACAAACCTGTCAAAACTTATAATAGCTCATACTGCCTCTTCCATCCTGGTAATTAGTGCTATCAAGAAAATGTAAATACATATCTAAACACACATAAATGCAATGTAATTAAATAAATGTAAATACACATGATCTGTTTATTGCAAAGAATTCACATACTTTGCAATCAACAGGTCACTCAGTAAAAACAAATTGTGTTAACTTGCTTAAATGAAAATTGTTTTCAGAATTAGAGAGTTCCTCAAAAAAAAAGCACATCTTTCAGTCCTTCCCAGCAGAAGTAAGACCTTCAACTAATCCACTGACCTTTCATGTATTTATATTTTTATTCTTTTATGATGGCACATAATTTATTGAAATAAAAACTGCAGCTATTGCTTCCAAGTGGGAACAAAAACTGAAGAACAACTGCCAGAGCTGGGGATGCTCAGTATCATAAACAAAAAACTGGCACTAAAGAGACAACACGTTCAGAAGCCTGAAAAAGAGATTAAGCATTGGCAGAAAAATATCCCTGTAAGCATGGCAAGCACTTTTTATGTCAGACAACCAGCTAAATGTCCTTGCCACAGGGATAGAGCAGCGACTGCTATTAAACTTACAATATCCTCAGGAGTTGCACGGTGCACTGTCAAATCATGGACGGTACTCTGTGAAAAGGAACCAGGGAACACATCAAGGGTCGTAACAGGGCAAACTTTTTTTTTTTATTAAAAAAAATACAAAATAAACAACATTTAAATTGCAGTACAATTAGCCTAACACTATACTGCTGCGCACTTCGCGGCGCTGCAGAACGTCCCACCCTCGGCGAGGCGGCCGCCAAAAACGAGACCTCCACCAAACGTGAGCGTGCTCTTTCCCCAGGAGGTGCAGGAGGCCTGGCCTCTACACAGGGGGGGCATTCCTACACTACACTCCTGGGAGGGCCGAGGGAGCCAGAGGGCCGCGTCCCCTCGCACACGCCGCGTCTGCCCGCCCCGACCCACACCAGTGCGGGCGTTCCCACGGCGCGGCCCCCGCGGAGGGTGGGCACGGAGCCTCCCGGGCGTTTTTCCCAGCAGAAGCCGCCCGGCAGCGGGGAGCACTTACATCCCAGTCCCGCCTGGCCGCCGCCGCCGCCTTTCTGGGGCCCTTCCTGCCGGCGGCGCGGGGCCGCGGCCCGCGGAGCAGCGACATCGCGGCGAGGGGCGGGCGCGACTCTGCCCCCAGCACCGGCTCCGCTCGGCCCGCCCTGAGCTGGGGCGGAGCGAGGCCGCCGCCGCTTCCCGCCCGCGCCTCCCGCGCCGCCCGGGCTTTCTGTGAGGGCGCAGCCTCAGCCCCCGCCGCCTCCCTTAAGCACAGCGCTGCCCTGGCCTCCGCACCCCCCTCCGCGGGAGCTGCCCCTGGCGCTGCCAGTCGTCTTCCATCTCGCCTCGCCTTAATTTTCCTACTCGTTCACTTCGCTATTACCCCCACCTCGCTGCAAATACCCTCCAAAGAATTCTCTCAGTGTCCCGCTGAGGAAGCCTTGGAATTTTCCCCGTGCGAAAATGTGTTTGAGATGCTGCTGTAGGTGGTTCAGAGCAGAATGTCGCACAAGGCATGAAATTAAGGTGATACGAAATTAAAGAGTGGCCCTCGTTTAAATGTAACAAACAGGTCTCGTTAGCTGTGCCAGAGAGGAAGGTGTACCTCGGTAGCCACAAGGAATTTCTGGTTTCCGTAAAGCAACTAGTGGTTCTGAAATTAGTTCACTGATGGGTGCAATATACTCCCTACAGACTTACCCCATTATATGCCACAGATCTTCCATTTCCCTCCACACAGGTGAAGACATGATGTAATTACTCCAAAAGGTTACAGTTAACATTTCGTGTGAAAAGTGCATATACGATTGGCTCTTTGCAAAGGAATACTATATGTGTTAAGTTGTATTAATTAGTATTACTGTATTTACCTTTTTAAAAGTGTGGCAGATACAGTTTGAAGTTATAACATAATGTTAAAATAGAAACTATGCGATGTAAGATATTTTTTTAACTAGCTCAAGAAAGGGATGAGATAATAAAGAAATTCTTCAGCAACAAGACACCTAAAGAGTTACAGCCTCCTTATTGGAAAAGGCAAACATTCTTCCACCTCCTCTCCGTCTTTAAGGAGCCACCAGGATTAAGGAGAAGAAGTTGACAATAACCAGAGAACACCCTTTGTTTGACAATAATCTATGCATCATGTATGAGATATATGAATATGCAACAGGCTACTGCTTTTAAGGGTTAATCCTTTGTTAGCGTGTGTGCTTTCAGAGCTTAATTGGTCTAGGACTGGACTGTCCATATTTCTTTTGTTTTTTATTGTCCTTTTTTATCCTTACTCTGATTGTCCAAATTCTTATTACTCTATTTTTATTGCCATTTTATTGCTATTAAACTTTTAAAATTTTAGAACATGTGATTGGCTTTTTTCACATTTTGTATGACAGTGAACATAATATTTTGTCTATGGGAGCTGGAAAGTGAAGGCACAAGGTCTGTCAGCTTTTCATTCAAAACTTTTTCCATTTCACCAAGATTTCCTGGTGCTTAGGGTCCCCATAATGCAGTTCTGGCTTTACCAGCATCACTGTAAAAAGATTCATGTGAAGGTGCAGATGGTAGTGGTTAATGTATTGAGGGAAGGAATTGTATTGCATGTGATACAAGGAGAAGATGGAAATCATGAGGGGAGAAAAAAGCATTAGAGAAATACTTTCAGCAATAGCCTCTAATGAAGTGCTGCTAATATGGAGGTTGCACCTTGCAGCCTTCAGTTTCCACCTAGACATTCAACATATGCACTTGAAGGTGATCATCAGAGTTCAGCCTGTGGGAAGAGAAATCCATGCCAGGTAATTCATTAATCTGTATTGGTCTGAAAATTTGGCAGCCAAAAGAATAAATCAAGGGCACATGGCTTTAAATTGTCTTGAAGAACAAGGCCTACTGAAGAAGAAAGCAATAAAGGTGTATTTGTGTCATTACATCATCTATTTTGAAACCTCTTTAACCTCTCTGCTATTTTTAATTACAATCAAATATAAATGTTAAATACCTAACACAAGCAAATATGACACAAGCCAGAGACTGCTCATTCAAGCAGGGTATTCTCAAACACTTTGCCCACGTATAAGAAAGGTCGGAGCAGGTTCTATCAAACATCATTAAAGCCTGTCTACATTTCACTTCTTGTTATTCTTCACACTGCATTTTCAGCAGTCTGAAAATGTGGCATTATCTCTGCAGAAGCCAGCTGAGCATCTACAGCATCTATTAACTCACAGAGGAGCTTACAGAAGACAGAGACTACATATGCAAACAGTAATTTTAAATCATCAGGTTTCCAAACAATTTGGTTTGTTATACATTTATACTATTTCCCTAAGTTAGTATGATTTAGGGAATTCCTTTGTAATAGTCTCTATCCTGCATATTTTTGCAGCCATGGTTACAAAGGGAAATGTAGTTTCTTTACTGGTTTGGGATTTTTGTTTTGTTATTTTTCTCCCAACAGCAATGAGATTTTTTTGCTTTTGTGCTATATAGAAAAAAAATCAACAAAAAATTCAAAACCACACTCTTGTGAGCCTCTCATCCAGCACATTTCTCCTTCCCTTGAGACACTCACAACCCTGGGCTTTATTTTTACTGGAAAATTGTGTCCTTTTATGAAATACGTGCCCTCCACACAGCCAGAGACAAGGGCCCCAAGGAGCATCATCCCCTTTTTTTGGAGGTTTGGCACCCTGGGCTCATAGGCAGCCTAGAAAGAGTCCAGCTGAGTGCTGCTCCTCTTCCCTCTAGTCAGAAAGGCACCCTATTGGTACCTTTGGCATCAGGGCTGTGGGGAGGCTCCAGCTCTCTTCCCCCTCACAAGGCAGCTCATTTCAGGTGAGTCTGTGGTCCTTGGCTCTGCTGGAGCTACAGCCCTGCCTGTATCCCTTTGGCCCAGACCTGCTGACCAGCTTCCTGGCCAGACCTCAGGGGACTCACGGTTGGGGACTTGCCTGCTGCTGATGGGACTGTGTCTGTCCCTGACTGCCATCACCAGACCTGAGTCACTAACTTATGTTGACCTCAGACCTATCCCATTGCTATTGACTTGTCCACCAATCTGGACTCTGTTGATTCCATATCCAGGCCCATCCTGCTTGTCTTGCTCAGAACCTGTGGGATGGAGCCCTGGCTGGTGAGGCACCCGCTCTGCCTCTCTCCCCTCTCTGTGCTGTGGCACTCAGATCCCTGTCCCTTAGGGAGCATCTGGCCCTTGCTGGCTCCCAAGGCCAGAGTACTGTGGCATACATAAGAAAAGATCACTTCCACTGATTCAGACCCATGGTGTATCTGGATGAGAATACTGTCTCTTAGAGGGATTGGTTCTTTCTTTCAAAGAACATGCTGCCCTTCAAGAGCAAGATCCAGGTGTAATGAAAAGCGAAAATGGGCTACTCATCTTTATCAAAGGGTCTAAGTGAAGTGTTATAAGTCAGCCAACCTCCATTTATTATCTGGAAAAGTAATGAAATGAGCTGTTCGGCAGTCAGTGTGCGAGCAACTAAATAACCGTAAAGTGATGAGCAGCAGACATTCTGCATTTGTCCAGAACAAATCATGTCAAACTAACCTCATTTATTTCTTTGCTGAGATAGCTGAGTTAGGAAGTGCTGAAAGGAATAGGTGAAACCTGTTTTGACTCTGTAGGGCCTTTGAAATTGTCTTGAACACCAGTCTCATAAAGGCAAATTGGCCTCAGATGGTATTAACATGAGAAGAGTGTGTGATTAAAAAGCAATTCCCAAACTGGTGCAGTGCATATTTTCCTGTCAATAGGAAGGTATATCAAATGAAGAGATCTGATCTGTCTGCTAGGATTCTTTACTTTCATTAGCAACTTGAATGGTGGAGTTGACCTTTGACTTCAAACTTCTGCAAATAACACCAAGCCAGGCACTGTGACACCTTGGAGGTAAAGATTTGAACAAAGGTTTACACTTGCTAAATCACAGAAAGAGTCTCAAAATAGTGAGATGAAATTAAGATAAGAACAATGTATCACACTTAGAAAACTTGAATTCTCAAATTAAAAATGAGAGAAAATGTGTAGTCTTTGGTAAGATACCATAATGTACATCTAAGCAGGGAAAGCACTTTAAGAATAGCATAACTCTACTTTGGAAAATGTGGACTATATGAAGAGCCACTTTTTTTGCCATGGAACCAGCACAACTAGAGAGGGACAATGCACTGATATCCCAATCTTAAATATTCATGACACCGAATGACACAAAAATTATTTGCGGCTGCCACAGCTACCTTGGTTTGCAGAACACCATCTTTGTGCCATCAGTCAAATTGCTCTGAGGAACCAGGCATGGCCCTTACCTCCTCCTGTGCCTGAAGTCTCCTCTCTGGGAGAAGATGAGTTTTCTGGTGTCCTCCCTCCATCACATGCTAGAGGACTGCTGGCCCTGGCAGAGGGACTTGTGCATCTGCAGACAGCAGTGGGTGAGAAAGGAGCTGTAGGGTTCAGGAGCTTTGGACTCTACAGGGTAGAGAGGGGAAGCCATAAATATCCCAGCGCCACCACTGTTTGAAGTCCCCCAGGACAAGTCATGCCATGTCCTGTTAAAAGGCAAGATAGAGTTATAAATTCTCCTTCTATTCTCTATTCTATTGCTCGTCAGGGGGACGAGCAAGAATTCTCCAGGAGGGCTGCATCAGGACGAAGTCAAAACCCAGGAAAGTTGTCCTGGAATGCCTTCCATATGCATGCTAGCAGTGAAGTGAAGGGGCAGGCGAGCGGCAGCCACCGTCCTCCAGCAGTCGGAAGGCTGCGCACATAAGTCCGATTGTCTGCGGTTCATTCTTCGCCTCTTACAAGCTACCGCGCTCTCCGGCTGCAAGAGGCTAAGAAGCGGCGACTTCGCGCACAGCTCACACGAGCGGCAGGCGTACGCTCCTAAGCGCGGCTTCAGCCGAATGGCGCCGCAGAGCGGCACTTCCCTTCGGACAGCTCCGGACAGCCATAGTCTGCATCTCTAGGGCTATGCATCATAGCGAAAAGCTTTTCCAGTGTCTCTCGCAGGGAGAAAGCTTCCCAGCACAGCGCACTTATCCCGTCCTGACTGGGCCAAGGGCTGCTGCATGAGCCATTTCCTGCTTTATCTGGGCGAAAGCTTGCTGCTGCTCAGGGCCCCAATGGAAATCATTCTTCTTGCGGGTAACCAGGTAAAGAGGGCTCACGATCTGACTGTACTCAGGAATATGCATTCTCCAAAAACCTATGGCGCCTGCAAAAGCTTGTGTCTCCTTCTTGTTGGTCAGTGGGGACATAGCTGTGATCTTGTTGAGGACATCTCTAGGCATGTGACGCCGTCCATCTAGCCACTTCACTCCCAGGAGCTGTATCTCTCGAGCAGGTCCCTTCACTTTACTCTTCTGGATGGCAAAACCAGCTTCCAGGAGGATTCCAATTATTTTCTTGCCTTTCTCGAACACTTCTGCTGCTGTCTTCCCCCACACTGTGATATCATCGATATAGTGTAGATGTTCTGGAGCCTCACCCTTTCCTAGTGCAGTCTGGATCAGTCCTTGGCAGATGGTAGGACTGTGCTTCCACCCCTGGGGCAGTGGGTTCCAGGTAGACTGCACTCCCCTCTACGTAAAGGCAAACTGGGGCCTGCATTCTGCTGCCAGAGGAATGGATAAAAATGCATTGGCATAGCACTTTGCTGCCTTGGACTCAAGCTGGTCCTGGAGCTCTAACATATCTGGCACAGCAGCGCTCAGTGGTGGAGTCACTTCATTCAATGCACGGTAGTCCTCTGTCAATCTCCATTCTCCTTCAGATTTACGCACAGGCCAAATGGGGCTGTTGAAGGGTGAGTGGCTTTTGATGACCACCCCTTGCCTCTCCATCTCTCAGGTCATCTTGTGGTTGGGAACCACAGCATCTCCAGTTGTTCTCTCCTGGCGGCGATGCACTGTTGAAGTGGCAATTGGTACCTGTTGCTCTTCTCCCTTCAGAAGTCCTACTCTAGATGGATTCTTGGACCCTCCAGGCAAGGCCTTCAATTGCCAGATGCCCTCTGTCACTACAGCTGCTATCCCAAATGGCCACCTGAGTGCCCTTTTGGGTCTTTCAAATACCCCCTTCAGAGGTCATCTAGGCCCAAAATGCATGGTGCCTCTGGGCCAGACACAATAGGCTGTTTATTCCACTCATTTCCCGTCAGACTTACATCATCTTCCATGAAGGGAAAGTCCTGTAATCCACCTGTCACACCAGCGACAGAGACAGATTCTGCCCCTACATGTCTCGATGGAATTGATGTGCATTGTGCACCAGTGTCAACCAAAGCCTTATATCTTTGTGGTTCCAGTGTGCCAGGCCAACAAATCCACATAGTGCAGAAAACACGTTTTTTTCTCACCTCTACTTGGCTAGAGGCAGGGCCCTTCTAAATCTGTTTATCCTTTTTTCCATGGGCACGTGTCTCAGAGGTTCCTTCAAGGGGATCGGACATGTCATCATCATCATTATCATCATCATCATCATACCTGGCAGTTTGGCTACGGGCAACTGGAGCTGCTCTCCTTTTGATGGAACTTCCTCTCTGAGTCTTGCCTTCCTTCAGTTCATGCACCCGTTGTGCCAGAGCAGCAGTAGATTTTCCATTCCATCTCCTCATGTCTTCTCCACAATCGTGCAGGAAGAACCACCGCTCAGCTCGTGGGGTGTGCCTTCTGAGGAATGTCTGCATTGGGTACCAGGACCTCTGATCTGTACTGCCGAGATTTGGAGAAGGTCCTCTTTAATCTCCTCCCTGAGTCTCCTATGATTCTCCTCCATCTTGTCTTCTAGTTTCTGCATAAGTGTTTCCACTGCTGCAATTCTGGCATGTGTTGGGCCATGTACGGCATCTGCATATGCTCAGAGCTTCTTCGCGATATCAAGCACGGTCTCATCCCTCTCATCCCGCTTCATTATTGTTAAAGCAGAAGCGTATTCATGGTGGCCCAAGCCATACAAGTTTTCGCCCCATCACAGATGTACATGCTACCAAGTCTGGATTCCTAGTTGATATTTCATCTGAGAAGATAATCTCTGCCACTGCCATTTCTCTCAGGCATTGGATCCCTTGTTCTATAGTCTTACACTGAGTCTGCTGCATATAAAGATCATCTGCACACAGATATCTTTGTGCTACACTTTCCAGAACCCATGCCCAGAGGCTGCCCCCCTCATCATTACTTGGTCAATGACAGGATCATGTGACAGGCATCCCAAAAGTCTCGCTTCAGTGCCAGAGGGAAGGAGATCTTCCAGTGCATCCCTGGCAGGACGGTGCGTCAGGGGGGTTGTCCTGCAGCTGGGGGCCATGCTGGGCTGGGAGATGGAGCAGGAGAGAGGGGGAAAGGGGCGGTGATTTCCTCCTCACCTGCCTGGGTGTCCCGGGGCATCTTCCTCTTCCTCACAGCTTCCAAGGGCTTGGGAATGGGAAATCCTGGTTTGGGCAAAAGAAGGGATGAGCACATTGACTTGGAACGTCCTCTACCCAAGTCCATCTCTGGAAGTCACCGGCCATCTGGGGTCCACTAAACCTGCCGAATACCAAGATTCAGCCCTGGAAACGCCTCTCCGGAGTTCTCCATCCCTGCTCCCTCCCCTCTGGTGTTCAAGCTTCCCCCCTGTCCCAGCTGCTGGGACTTACGCTTATACAGGGGGTCCCCCTGCTCCTCGGTCTCTGCCCTCCCCAGGCTGCTGGAAGTCCCAGGAATGTGAAAAGCTCCCCCCTCTTGGGTCTCCCTGTTTAGGGATGCCGGGGATTTTTGGGCTCCCGGCTTCCCTTCTCCCCTTCTTCTCTGCTTTGGGGTGCAGGGACTCCAAGGACCCACCCTCCCCTCTCCAGGCTTTTGAGGGTCCTGCCAATGGCAGCACTCCACCCTCTCTGGGCTCCTGAGGGGACACAGGGCTCTGCTCCTCTAGGCTGCCTCTGTTGGCAGCCGCCACAGGCCCCCCCATAGAAGCAGACATGCCCACAGGGGCTGCAGTCAGGGCCGGGAGAGAGAGGGTTAATCAAGACATCACCCACTCGTGTCGTTCACACGCGGCACCAACAAAAGTCGCTGTTGGACAAGAAATGAGTACACAGAAGCTTGGGACGTTCCAAAGAGAAGAGCCTGTTTTGTTCCAATATCTGGTAAGCTATTTGGAGAATTCCAAAGGTGACTGTGGATTGGAGGTTGGAATTACTACCTCTCCAACCACACTGGTCCAAAGACCAATCAATCATTTCTCTCCACCCACAGAGAAAGATGTAAACGATTCTATTTCCACCTGAAATGGTGTGGGAGCTCTGACTCTCAAAGATGAAAGCGTTCTCAGAAGGCTAAAGAAGTTTAATGAGAACTTTAAAACTTTCCGAAGAACTCTAAAAGAAAACACTTTTGAAAATCAGGGCAACAACTGGGCTGATACTTTGTGCTACTTGGAGCAGCTGAGAGAAACTGGATCATGCTGCAAGCCAATTGCAGGATCTGGGAATAACTGGATGCATGCTGGAGGCAACTGGGATATTCTGGCCATGACTGGGGGATCATACTGGGATAATGAACACCTTACTGGGGCCACTGGAAATTATTATGGACATGCTGATGGGCAATTGGGGTCTACGGGCAGTATCTGTAAGCGTACTGGGGGGGACTGGAACCACATTGGGAACGATCGGGACTGTGCAGCGGAGAACTGGGACCGAACTGGGGGCAACTGGGAGTGAGTGGGAACATGCTGGGAGGGACTGGGATCCTTCCATTATTCCAACCTCTCCTTAAAAGCAATGTTTTCCATAGGTGGAGCACAGATGCTGAAAAGCGGCAAAGCTGAGGAGCCTGGCTCAGCTTCAGTCATGTACAATTCACAGAAGGCGAAAAAAAACATCAGCACAGAGCACCGGGCTTCTGTGCGCGCAAGAAGGCAATTGCAAAGATCCTGCGCTGATCATTCCCAAGCACAGGCAGCCGAAAGACGCCGGGGAGCGGCACCTCCCTCCGGACAGCTCCGGAGAGCCGTAGTCTGCGTCTCTAGTGCTCTGCATCATAGCGAAAAGCTTTTCCTGTGTCTCTCGCAGGGAGAAAGCTTACCAGTACAGCGCACTTATGCCGATCTTGCCCAGAAACATGGATTTTCTGAACATTCCACAAACACTGCTCTTTCCTAGGCAAGCTGCAAACTGCTGTCAGATGGCCGTGCTCTCTGCCTTTTGCTGCCCAGCTCGTTGTTGTAGCGCGCACATCCCATCCTGGCATTCAGTGCACAGTGAAGGCAATTGCAAAAGTCCAGCAGCTGCTGACTCCCAAACAGAAGGCGCTATGTTCTTACTTCTCGACAAACTCAGCGCAGCCCTTCTTTCCCGCAGCTGCCATCGAGTTCTCTGCATGTTGGAGCTTCAGGGGACTTCAGAGCATATTCCAGGCTGAAGGGCAAAATCTTTGTGTTGGGTTCTCCATCTTCCAGCAGACCGCAAGTGGTTTCTTTTACCCTTAATGATTCTTTTTGGGAATCTGACAAAAGGCAGGGTGACTTGAACCCTGCTTCAAGATGAACAGAACTGACTGACAATTTTCCTTTTTTCACTTGGCAGAAATCACACAAGGGCCTGGAGATCAAAATGGCAGCACAAGGCATGCTGGCTCATTTTGCTGAGCTTTGCAACTCTTCCTCCAAAGACAACAAGTGACCCCGCAGGAAATTTCTCAGCCTTGAAAACAAAATCCACAACTTGTGTAAATCTTCTGGGGCTAGAGTCGCTGCAGTTGGAGACTGCAGGATGACATTATAAAACTGTGGCTCCTGAAAGTTTATCCTCAGCCTGAAAAACCCTTCTGATTGCTTTATAAGTAACACTCCATTTTCTCTGACTTTAAAGTGCATCCCTATACCATGGGATTTGACACATTTCCCAGGTGTGTTTTCAACCCTTCTGATTTCTTTATATGCAACACTCCATTTTCTCTGACTTTAAAGTGCGTCCCTATACCATGGGATTTGACACATTTCCCAGGTGTGTTTTCAACCCTTCTGATTTCTTTATAAGTAACACTCCATTTTCCCTGACTTTAAAGTGCGTCCCTCTACCATGGGATTTGACACATTTCCCAGGTGTGTTTTCAACCCTTCTAGGAGGGTTAAGCCGTGAGAGAGAGATCCTTTGCCTTTTCACAGCCCAACAGTATCACTCTCATCTTGCTGAAAAGGTTAAGAGCATCACAATATGCTTTGTGGCTAGTTCCACGGATTACGTAAAGGAAAGATGCAACAAGCCATTTTCAGATTAATGAAATTACATTCGCTGCTGCCTTTCACACCTTTAGGCTGAACTAAAGGACGAGAGCATTTATCTCCAAGTTCTGAGCAGCCAAAATAAGGGTTAGGGAGCGCCCCATATAGAATTTTAGGTGCAGCTCCAGCAAGCCGGCAGAATGTGAAGCGAGATGGCAGGGAGTGCTGAAGCCCTGCAGATGCTGATCCCCACGTGCCTGACGATGCCAGCGTGTCCCTGCACTCACGGCACAACTCCCCAAGTGGAAAAGCTCCCTGACAATCGGCTGCTAAGCCGGGCTCACAATGTCGGGCCGGTCAGAGAGAGGAGACCTACCGCCCCTGGGCTGGCCAGCCAGCCCGCCAGCCGGCCTCCCTTCCCCTCCCCTCCCCGCCCCGCCGGCCGGCGGAGGGTCCTTCCGCGGGGAAAGTTGCTCGGCGTCCCCCGGGCGAAGGGCGGGGGCGTGCGGCGCTGCCCCTACCGCCGAGCTGTTTATTTAAATCGCAGCTAAAGCGCCTCGCCGCCCGCCCTGCCGGGGACACGCAGTCCGGGCGGGGCAGGCTGGGCAGGAAGGAGCCCATGGCCGGGAGGGCAGCCCCGGCCCCCGGGGCTCTGCTCTGCGCCCTGCTCTGCGCGGCAGCCGCGGCAGCGGGGGGCGGCCCCGGGGACAACCCCGCTCCCGGCGCCTTCGGCCACGTCTACCGGGGCGCCGTGAACGTCAGCTCGGAGCGGGTCTACGCCTTCGCCTACCGCAGCGAGCCCGGGCAGGTAGGAGCGACCTCGGGAGCGCCAGGGCTCCCGCGGCGGGGCGAGCACCGCGTCCCCTCCCCCTATCGGGTGGGGGGGCTGCGTGCCGGGGAGGTACCGGGCCGGGCTCTCCCTCCGTCCTGCCCGCATCCTCCCGCCGCCGCGGTGCTCGGGAGCCGCAGTGCACCTGCGGGCCCCTTTCCAGCGTGTCCGGCGCCGACGGGGCTGCTGCCTGGGAGGGTGCCGGTGTCCCTGGGGCTGCGGGGTGGGCAGGTGGATTGGTGCCCGCCACCGCCAGAAGGAGGTTTGATATCCAGCAGTTCCAGCAGCAGAATGCGTTTAAAGTCTAGAAGAGAGTTGCGGGGAAAATAGTACTACATTCAAAATAATAATAAGAAAAAAAAGCACAAAACCCACAAAGAAGACAAACTACCCCCCTCCTCTCCCCCCCCCCAAAAAAAAAAAAAAAGAGAAGAAACAAAGGGTGTGTGTGCGTGTGCACTTAATAACCTTTCTTAAATGCCGTTTTCCCCACTGTGTACTTCCTCAGGATCAGGGTGCTCTCCTCTGGTAGCCTGCGAGGTGAGGCAGGGCTGTGCACGTGAGGTGTGCCATGAGGAGACTGCAGGGCAGGGTGGCTAGGACCATCCATGGCTGTTTGATGGTGAAAAGAAACCTGTCCTATATGTGTTTACCCAGTTATTGTGGGGTTCCCCCCGCCCCACGTGTTTATCTCAAGTAGCTAAGTGGTACCTTGGAAACTCTGCCCCCTTTCACCCCTCGTTGTTTGGATTGGCTGTTAATTGCTGAGTAGGATGATCTGATGTACCAAAAGATGGTGAAGTAGGTAGATAACTCTTCCCTCCTGTCCTCAATTGCGCAGAACAATACAAAATGGAAACCATAGGTTTTTCCTACCCTGTATACTATGTAGTAAAATGCACCTGGTATTTATGGGCCAGTATTTATTGGGCTATGATGCAACTGAGCCCAGCCTCACCTAACTGCTGGGTGTCACCAGTGATCTCAGGAAGTCAAAAGCACACTTTGGGCTTGATCCTCCTTTTGGAAGCTGGTCGAAGTGGAAGTTAGGTTTCTTCAGGTGTTACAAGTATCGGGTATTACAATGAGAGCCTATTGGCAGTCCAGATGTCTGTGGCTTGTTAGCAGAGATAGCACAAATACTGACTTCAGTTAAAATTAATCTGGTTCCTTCAATTTAATGTGCTCTTTGAAGCAGTGTGTTTTTTTCCTGGACACCTTCTGAAAAAAAACCCAACAACTTTCTCTACTGGAGAGTTACAGTGAAAGCACAGTGGGAGGAGGCACGTGGCTGCTCAGGGGTGTTTTCAGGTACCTAAATGCAACTTCTAGGCTACTTCTAGACACTGGGATGTTCCTGTGGCTATGAACTACAGAGTGCTCAGTACAGACTACTGCCTTACTTAAGCAGGAGCTTTAATGGACTAATCTCTATGGTCCTATATGCTGGAACAAGAAGTCTCTGCAGAGACAGGGTCAAGAGTGTATATAAGAAGGGAAAATTCAGGTTTGAGATTTAATATTTGTTTTCAATGCAGAACTCACCAAGCACTGCCATGAATATGCTTAGAGGGTCATGCAATCAGCTCCTGCTAGGAAAAATGTTTGGAAGATAAAAACTCTTTAAATAAAGATGGCATTTAATAGGAATTTTTCTGATGAGAGATGCCTAGAATAGATTCTGATGGTAGAGGAGACTCCAGAGAGACTTTAATATGGCCTTTCAGTACAAAAAAGCTTATTAAATGATCAAGAAAAGCTTTCTACAGCGTAATGACAGGACAAGGAGCAATAGTTTTGAACTGAGAGTTTAGATTTGGGTAGGACATAAGGAAAAATTTTTTTGATGGTGAGGCACTGGAACAGGTTGTCCAGAGAAGCTGTGGATACCCATCATTGGCAGTGTTCATAGGCAGGTTGGATGGGGCTTTGAGCAACCTGAACTAGCGAAGATATCTCCCTGCCCATGGCAGGATGTTTGCACTAGATGATCTCTGAAGATGATCTTCCAATTCTGTGATTCCTCACTGAGCTCCGCAGGTGTCATTTCTGAGATGAACCAGTGGGAACTGGGAAGAAGGTGGCTGACCTAGTTGGGATGATGGCTGTGGCTTTGTGCAGCCCCTTTCCCAGCTGCAGGCCTTTACCCATGAGAGGCAAACATGACTGGATCTCTTCTTGCTGGCATGTATTGTAAATGCAGGTGAACCCAATGGGAAGAAATGATGATGTCTGACTTACTTTAGAAGGTTGAAATATTTCTTTATTGTAATTATGCTAAAATACATTAATAAAATATATAAAAGGAGAATACTAAAACTACATACTACTTTTTCTGACTCTAACTCTAATACAACTCGTGACCCTCTCTCTTGAGTCTAGACACAGGTGGATTGGATTGGCCATCAGGCTCAAACAATCCTCACCAGAATCTAATTAAGTACTCACTCCAGGTAAACAATTCTCTAAAAACATTCTACATAGGAAAAACAAGGAGCAGAAATAGAAATTGCTTTCTCTTTCATTTCTCTCTGTTCACCTCTATGAAAAATCCCGAGAAAGAGAGAAATGTGCTTGCCACAGGCATGGTCAAAGGTTGAGCTGCCTTGGTGTTTCTGTGTCTCCCTGTTGTTGAGAATTGCTCAAGATTTAGAAACTTGATAGTGAAAATCTTGGCTTTAATCACCAAGTTCTTGTGGGCAGGGTTTTCTTATGTAAAAGTTGGGCAGATGTTTAGGGACATGTTGTCTTCTTGGGGTTGGGTCTTGTGAAGGAATGCAAGTCCTGCAAAACCTTGGTGTATTAGTTGTTGCCTTTTGCTAATCTTAAGCCTTGAACTCCTAGTGATGGAATACCAGGCAGTGTTTGCCAGTTGCCTGCCACTTTTGAGCTCTCTGCTCTTCCTGGTCTTTTTGGTCTCTTCGTGTCTCTGTGCTGATGGCAGTTTAGCCAGAAGCCTCTGATAACTCAAGGCAGATACCACATGGGCAATTAACCTTAGTTACTGAAAAGTTAATTGAATAAAAAGAGCATTCCCCATATGGAAGGGCTGCAATGGATGAGTTTAATTGCTTTCCCCTCTGAAACAAAGTCAGGTCTGGAGTGATCTGGCTCTGAAAACAGGAATTTGTTTTCATGATGCTGTAAATTCTGCTGTTTTCCCCTCTTCTGCTCTCTCTCATGAGGCCAGGCCTACAAAGCAAGGGAAAAACATAGGAACAAGGACAAAATGTGAGGGCTGGCTTGTGAATCCTCTGTAAATTTTCTGGTTACTCATGTGCTATGACTGCACAGGCACATCTGAAAATGCCGCTGAATAGAGCAGTGCTTGGATGTTGGATGAGAGAAAGGAGGGAACAAGACCTTTTCTCCTGTTTGGTGCTTTAGAGACTTGCTTCTTTCTGAAAAACGTTGTGCTTGCCTGATCTCAGAGGGTGTTCTTCATCCACTTCATCATCCTTACTCCTTGGGATATGGAAATGCATGCAAGATGGGAGGGAAAAAACTAGTGCCATGAGAGTATTTGCAAGCAGATAGGTACAAGGTGAAGAAACCACAACTCGGGGCTCTGCAGCAGAGCTGCTTTGAGACATGTGGCTTCCTTTCTGTACAACTTGTGAGTAAAATGAAAATGATGATATGTGATGTGTGAACCAGATCACCTAGCTGAAACTTCTGTGTATAAAACCTCTCTGTCTGTGGAGGGGGGGAAGCCTTCCGATGTGCTGTGCAGAAACACTTGTCTTGAGGCAGGAGAGCTGACAGTCTTTTATGTACTAGGATTTAGGCCTTAATTGCTGAGGAGGAAATGTGAAGGTAAAGCTGTGCTGAGGAGAAGCACAGTCAACTCTGTTTCGTCTTACTGCCAAGACTAAGGGGGTAGTCTTTCTGCTTTTTGAATTCCCTTTTTTTTCCTTCTAGCTGCTCTTTGAAATTTCCCCCCCTGTACAGCTGTTTGTTTAATTTTTAACTCCTGAGTGTAAAAAAAAAATATAGTAGTAAACCCAACTGTGTCACTTGTTGCCGTGCCCTCATGCTCTAACAGCAAAGGCAGATATGCACTGTTAGAAGTCTGGTAAACAATTAGTTGAGCAAACAAGGTTATTTTATTTTAGGATTATTTACACTGGAGACATCCAGGATGGGGGTAAAAAACAAGCACATCATTCCGCATGTTAAACATGTCCCTGCTTGGGAGGGAGAAAGGAAGGCAATCTTTGCTGATTTGCTGGAGCTGCATGTGCAGTGTGTTCCTGCTCAGAAGATTGAAAAAGTGCTGTAGAATGTTTCTACTGGATTTACCACTGACTGAAGAAGACTTTATGTGACAAGTAAGAGAACCTGCTTAGTTCTATGTTTGCAGTAATACTACCATTTTCAAAAAGAGTAGTGTGTGTATGAGTACTGATGGAATTCAAAGTGAATGAGACTTGCTAATGGTTAATATGCTGAAAACACAAATTGCACTAATATTGTGCAGGTTGGTATGTCCTGTACTAAATTTTAAGCGGTCCAGGAGAATATAATGAGAAAGAAGACAGCAGATGTTCTTTTTCCTTATTGGAGCTCAGGTCAGCTGAATGTATGATTTGTGAAATACTTGGACTATATTTAGAAAAACAAGTATCTCTGAAGAGAACGAGTTTCCAGCTTTCCATTTGTAGGCAAAGCTGCTGCAATCCAGACACAGTTCTTGGACGTTCGTGCAGTACATGTCGGTTGTGATGAGCTCCGAAGCTGAGCAGTGGGTTGTTCCTGTTTTAAGAGAAAGAGTGGGTGCTATTTCCCTCCTCCTCCCTTGCCAGGACTAGGAACAGAGCCCCAGTCCCAGTTCCCATATGGCCCAACTTACCATAAATTGTGATTGACAGTTGATTAAGCTGTGGCTTCTCTGCTGAGCAGTTATGCAGTGTGAGGATGTGTAGCCCTGAAGTGTCTTGTCTGTGAAGTCTATCTGAGGAGTTATAGATAAAAAATTGCCTTTAATCTATGAGAGGCTGTGTGCTACCAGGGAGGGTTGCTACCATCATTACCCTTCATTTTTCACAATTGCAGATAGGAAAAAGTTGACTGTCCTAAAGGAAGAGCGCTTTCAACGCTATCAAGAAGATCAGAAGTCTTCCAATTACATGCCTTAAATTTTGTGACCAAGTGCCTTTTCCAGCCAAAGAGCACAACGCATTTGTGTTCCTCTGACCTCTTGTGAATGGGTCTTGTTTCCGAGGTGTGGATGGTAGTTGCACTTGCCTTCCTTTAGGCAAGAAGCCAGAACCTGTATGTTCCTCTGGAATTGTGTGATGAGTCACTTGCTTAGACTAAAGCCATCTGTCCTAGCTGCAGGAAAACTCCTTGGTCTGCTACACAAGGCAACCTGCTTTAATAGGTGGCAGTGTTCAAGTCTGTGTTTGCTGTTCTCTGCTGTTTGACATGCTAGGGTAGGTCTCACTCCAGCAGTAGCCATGTTTATTATAACAGCTCTAAGAGCAATTTTTTCACCTCTTGCTTCTGAGCTGGCTTTGGGTTTCACATGTAGGAACTTTCCGGCTATACTACCTTGAAGTATCCCCATGGTGTCCTGCACACATTCTCCATAATGTTAGTCTTGGCTCCAGCCCAGCTTTCAGTCCACAGCTACACCATGCATGCAATAAAACTGTTTGGAGAAGGCTGAGCCTGAGCTATAGTGAGGACAACAGGCTGAGTTCTGTCTTTCCTTAATGCTGAGTGGAAGCCAACCAGTTTAGCCACAAAGATGCAGGTAAAAATCAAAGAATTTGGGAAGATTATGAATGCTTGCATGAGGAGATCTCCTGATGTTGGTAGAGTTGCTGCTATTACAGGATCTCCAGGGCCTGGACACTCTTGCTCTTTAGTTGCTGGCTCTAGTCTGTTCACCACAGGGCCCTGGAAGAGGTTCAGCACACCATTTCTGGAACCTAATAGTAAATGCCTTATGTGACAGGAATGTAGGCACAATGTCAAATCAAAAAAAAAATCAAAGCAAATTATAGTATATGATATCTGAAGCCAAGCAAGGTTCAACAGAATCCCTTTGAAGTAACTTCTGCATATATAATTTATATTTCTTAAAGAAAACAGCCAACCCTAGGAGGTGACAGCGAAGGCAGTGTGGAGCACACAGCACTTGGAATGTGCTTGCTGCTTCTCTGTGGGTTCTCTTGAACACTCCTCACCCTGCCTAGGATCACACAAAAAGCTTTTGCTTATAGGGGAAAACAAAAGTAAACTATGAGAGAAATTGCCTGGGGATCTACTAAAAACTTAAACTTGCCTGTTGTTTTTTGCATCAGAAAATACAATCTTGAAAACTCTGACAAAAGTGGGATATCTTGGGTGAAAGGACAGTGTGGGACGTGGCTTTGCTTTGGGTTGGGGATAGAAGCAACTGCGATCCCTTCAAACTTAAATTATTCTTTATCTTTCTAAGATTTTGCACTTTGTGGGTTTCCCTGACTAGGAGGCAAAAAGAGAGTACGTCTTGGCAGAAGCTATCAGTTTGCAGGCTTTAGGGGGAAAAAACTGAAAGCTGCTCTGGTTTCTTGCAGGGTAGCCAGCAGACCTTCAGATGGTGGCTGTGGTGCTGGCAAGAATTTTATTTTTATTTCAAATGTGTAAGCTAATGCTGTCAAGCTCGATAACTTGTCCTTGAACTAAAGGATCTCTTTTGAATTTGAATGTTGTTCTAAATCTTAGTCATTCTCTTCTTGTTGGGCTGTCATGTTTAAAATCAAAGCTGATCAGGTTTTGTTGTTCCCTCCCCAGCCCCAAGATGTTTAGATTAAAAAAGAAAACAAATTCTGAATAAGAGGAACTTCATCAAAATGCCTCTCCTCAGTTTGAACTCTTTCCAAGAACAGTGCAGCAATTTATTATACATTTGCATTATAAGTAGAGACTGAAATGTCCTCAGATAACTTGTGCAGAAGTTGTTGGTAGAGAGGTAAGCTTTTTCTGTGTGGATCTCATCTGCTGTTTCAGGGGATATTTAAGGAATTGAAGTACAGACTGTAAAAGGTTTATTGCAAGGGTGTGCCATCTGCTCAGTTTGAAAATATAGTTTAGTACATTTGCATAAGCAAACATAATTTTGTGCTGTGTATACTTGGAGAACCACAGACGATTTCAGAAACAGCCTTCCTTACTTTTTACACTGATGTTTTTCTTTGAGCATAGAAATAGCTACTTCAGAGCAGTTTAAAATAAATGGAAAATGGTTTAAAAAAAAAGACATCATGCATTACAAGACATAATTCAATCCACATCCATAGTGTTGAACTTCTTCACATCCTGAAATGAATAACTTGGGAACCAAGAAAGAACCTGGTATCTAAGTTCTCACAGCAATCTCTGGAGTTACTGCCTGGAGCTTGGAGTTACAAGGTTATGATTTGGAAAGGTTATAAACCGTTTTGTTTCAAGGGTTGGCCTGGCCCAGAGTTCCATCTGCTGTGGTTTAGGAAGATGCAATTATTGCAGAGTAGTTTGTTCCTTAGCTGACTGCTCAAAATAGGATTTTTTATTTTTAACATCTTTCTGAAGTCTGAGGATGTTCAGAAACAGGTACCTACTTCATCCAGCGTAGCAACTCCCAGTTTCTCCTTCTGTCTGTCCTGGAGACTCCCTGGCATCATTGGTTAGAGGACAAAACTTCAATAATGGAAAAAGATAAATATTATCATGTTTTGTATTTGTCTTACTTCCATTTATGCTTCATAGATACTCTTGCAAACAAGTGAACTCATGGGAAAGTCCATGGCAGACTGTAAATCCACACAGCACATTTGCACAGAGTGAAACATTTAAATGAAAAATACTAATATTGAGCAGTTTTGTTAATGTGTTCAAGACTGTCCTTGACATAGCCAGAGTCTGTCTCTTCGTTTATGCTCCTTCAGATACTTAATACTCCTGGCAGAAATGCTGGAAGAAAACTCTGGGCCAAGGTAATTTGACAGATTGATTTTGGCAATTAAGACTTATTGACATTGGAGTGCAGAGACAGAGAAAAGCTGAACGGGAATGATCCTCTGAGCTCCACTTGTTTTGTTGTCAGCCAGGAGCGGTGCTCTCATCTCATGAGACCTTTTTTAGAGAAAAGAGGTTCTCTAAAACTTGTCACTATCTCAACTATTTTACCTTCTGGATCTCAGCTTCCCCCTATTGCCTCATCAGTGGGAAAATCAGCAGAGTTCAGTGCTGATGGGGTATTCATTCACTGCCTTGATTGCTCTAGTCCATCTGGTTCAATCCTACTTCACCTCATTTCAGGGTTTGCATAGAAATGAAGCACCTCTTTCTCGCGCAACAGCCGTCAGCAGCAGTCCAGTGCCTTTTGCACGCGTATCCTGCGCCGAGACCTCTCACGGCGAGCAGCAGTCCGTGTTTGCCTGCCGGCTGTGTTCCCTGCCCGTGGGCTTGGCGCCGTGCCTTGGCAGGCCCACGACGCAGCGCTGTCGCAAGGCAGACTGGTAATCCCAGCGGGCTGGCGTGTGGGTGCGGTGGGGAGTGTGGTGGAGCCCTGGTGTGACTCAAAGGCTTTGCTTACCAAGAGCTTTTGGATTGGAATCCATGGTAGAGCCCTTGAAAACCTCTGCTTACAGCATAAACTGTTGTTGCAACCTCCTGCCTTGCCCTTAAATTCACATCCCCGCAGTCTTAAAATGATGTGTAATCTCTGTGGGAAAGGCAGATTTAATAATCAGTCCAAGGATTCTTTCATGTCAACAAAAGCCTGGTTTATTTTGCTTCATGTTTGCAGCCATGTTGGTTCTGTTCAGCTGTGTGAATTTGGAGCCGGCTGCTTCTGCCTGTTCCCATCTAGAGAATGGAATTCAGTTATACTTTTTTTCCTTTCTTTTCTTCCCTCCCCCTATCTCCATGGTGGTGGTGGAACTGAAGTACAAATATTTGTCTTTCCTGGTCTAACACGTTTTTATGCGGAGCTGAGAGCTCTTTCTTTATTCAGCTGTCTTATTGCTCTGTCCACCTTGAAACACAGGAGAAACTTCAAGGTCAGTCATCTGAGAAACAAAACTATCATGAGCGTGGTGGATGAATCGCCCCTGCACACGGCAGAGCCTTGGCACCAGGAAGGAATGTGAGGGGCAGAAGTTTCTGAAGCAGTCCCAACCCTGCCTCAGCCCTACAGCACAAAAGGCAGCAGTATGGTTATTGTGGACAAATATTTGTGCAGGGCCTGCCTTGTCCAGGGGAGTATTTGGTACACAAGTTTGTTTCCCAACATGAGGGTTTCAGGTTGGAGGGTGCAGGTGAAGTCTAGCACTATATTATAATACCAATAGAGACAGCCTCCTACTGTGAGTATGCAAGGAAAGGGAAGGTGCAACTAGTCTTCTGTGGGGCTGGCAATGATCTGCTCCAAAATGAAGTCCCTCAGCAGTGCTGGCAGTGCAGGAGTGACAGCAACCTGGCTGACCCTCTTTCTGCTCAGGCAAAACTTCCTCCTCATCTCTCCAGTCCTAAGTGAGTGGGGATGGATGTAGAGGAGGCTCATAATATTTGTGATGATTATAATTTTAAATTAAAACACTGCTTTTTTACTGGAGTTTCTCTTTTCTCTACATGAAGTTTTGTGTTGGGAGAGGTATTTGTGAAGGGAGCAGTGGTTCTGTAGCAGGGAAGAGTTCCTGAGTTAGAACTGCTTGTTTTTAAAATGAAATAACCTTTGGAAAGGTGTGGAGGGGGGAAGCATGTTTGAAGTAAATAAGTCACTTTTTTTCCTTCACCTCCTGCTTTTTTTCACTCTTCTAAAAATATTTTGCTGAAGTCAAATGCCAAATGACTTTCAAAGGGAAAGATGGGATTACTAACATTGGCTCAATAGTGAATTCATTAAATCTGTAACATGAAAATGTATGTGTTGTCTATATCAAGGCAAGAGAATCTAGGAGCAAAGCATGCATTACAAGTTTAAGGTAGGTTAAATAGAAGAAGGCCTAAAAAATCGTTAACATCCATTCATAAGTGTTACATTTTTATCACTGCCCCTTGAGATGCTCCTGCTAGACAGTTCATCCTGACAGGGAAAATGTCTTTCTCCAAGACACTAATTAGGGTTCCTTCTAATCTCTAGCACTAAATTGGAGAGTGAGTGACAACAGATGAAGAGAAGCTCTGGTTGCAGTTAAGTGGTAACTTTTTCTGCACTTTCCCAAGCTTCGTCATAGTTGCACCTATATTTTACTGGACTTGCACCCAAGCTTATTTTCAAGTCATCAACCATTCATTGGGAATTTCTTGTGCAGGTTTGGCCAGAAGGCAGATCCCACCTGTTTGGCAGAAATAGCTGTTGTATAAAAGACTCCCATCAACCAAAGCTCTTGGGAGCTGCTGCTGTATCCCTGAGATGCTGTGAGGGGAGAGCAGAGCTGCAGCCTGGGATGGAGATCTGGCCGCTCCACTGGAAGTGCAGGATCTGCCCACAAGAGGTCCTGTATTGCTGTGGTGATGGCAGCAGAGTAGATAACTAGATGGACTGGAACCTCAATTGCCATCTGTCCAGCTTCTTAATCACCCTGTTTGTTTCCTGAACTTTATAATAAAGATATTGATGGGGTTAGATTGAGTGTGATGCTCCAGATTGATCTGGGTATGTGCAAATGTAGGAGGAGCAGAGGTATTCATTGCAAGGGAACTGTTGGTATATTGAGGTGAAATTTAAATTACATTAGGATCTTCTTAACAAGTTGTGTTGTAAGTGTTGCTTCTGACTTCAGATGTTCCTCTCTGTTTGAGGCACCCTGTTTGAATGTGGCCTGGCAAGCAGCTTTGCCTGTGTAGAATACAGAGAGAAAGGTGAGAGGGGGAAAGCAGTGTAGTGGGATCCCATCTGAGTGTCCATACTTAGGCCATAACTAGTCCTGCCTTGATGCAGATTGATGTTGCCCCAGATATTATCAGACCAAAAAGAGCTCAAGGCACCTCAATATGGACTTCTAGAGGAGCAGGGCAAAGAAGCTACAACCTGTTAGAGAGAGCAAATACAGAATGCTGAGCACAGTAAGGATCTAGAGAAGTCATTATGGTAGTAATATGGCATATACCAGTTTTCTTGTGGTTAAGTGCTTAGATTTAAAAGAGTATTGAGTTTTGAGACTCTTACCTCCCTCTCCTGATATTCCTATTTCCTACACGTATTATAAGATAATGGAATCAGCAGCAAAGCTGAATAAATGTTGTAGGTGGTGTATTATCAGCTTAGTTTTGTGGAAAGAGGGAAACCAAACAAGGGGTCTGGCTGCTGGATCACGGCAGAGGGAAGGGACTTTCTCCCAAATTCTCAGGCTTTTCTCTGTCAGGGCATTAATCACCAATGCTTTTGTTTCCTTTCCCTTGCACTTCTCTAGAATAGATGGGAGACTTTCTTTTCTTAGTGAGGATGATCAGTCATCATAACAAGTCTTCTAGAGAGGTTATGGAGTCTCCATCCATGGTCAGCTGGCTCGAGGTGATCCTGGTTGTGCCCAGTTCTGGTCTCTCCAGTATAAGGGAGGTATGGATTTACTGGAGTGAGTCCACTGCAGAGCCACAAAGCCGATAAAGGAATATCTCTCCTATAAGGAGAGGGCTGGGAGTGAATGGTACTCATTTAATGTACTCATGTACAATTAAGAAAACCTGACTATCTGCAATATATGGGTAACTCATGTCCTGGGTTATGGTCTTTATTTGTGAAATCCATGGAGAAGAGAATTTCTCAATTCCTGGCTTGTATTTATGGATAATTGAGGATGCATAAGCCAGTAGTGGTGTTTGATGTGAGCTCCCCATTGCATTGAGTTGATGTGCTGAGCCCTGGAGGGTTCACAGAGCCATGTCCAGCCTGAGGCAAGTGAGAATCACTTCACATGGAGGTGGGCTTGCTTGAACTGTTTCACGGGCAAAAAGCTGCTGGACAGTCCTTTCTTCAGTGATAGTTGTTTTCCTCTTGGGTGGAGAATTGTTCCACGTCCTTGCAGGAGACTGGCTTGACTATTGTGTCTTCATGCTCCTTAGATTTGTTTTCTTGTTCAGTTCCAGTTGCTTCACTCATGTCCTCATTCCCTGTCACAGCAAACACCAAGAAACAAGCAGGAGCTTGTTCAGCCCAGGTTACACCAATGTGTGCTGGCTCGGCCCCCTTGGGGCAGCTACTGGGACTAAGGATGCCACTGAGTTATCTTCCAGGGCTGCCTGTGGTGACACCCTTCAGGTGTTTCTTGTGTGTTTTGCTTTGTGGTGCCATTTTTCTTAACTTCATTTTAGCACCTTATAATGAAATATACTTGGAAACGAAATTGTATATGTAGTTCTTGTGAGTGGAAAGAAAAACTGGAAAGCAGGCCAAAAGAGCTTTGCAAAGGTTTAGAAGCCAGAAGGCAAAGATTCTAATGGGAAAAGACTCTAATGTCTGCCATTCTATTTCATGGGTGTTTAATTAAATTATTTGTTTTTTTTTTTTTGTTGAAGACGTAATATTTTAGGAATTGGTGGCTGTCGCCTCTGTATTATGGTGATAATGTCAGGAAAACTGACAATGATTATGGCTTTCAGGAAGGTGCTTTGTTCTACTAGATATCAACTCCCATGTGAGCCTAGAATCACCAAGAATAAATAGGAAATTTTCTTAGACTTGGAATTGCAGAGGTAAGTAATTTCTCTGAAACTGGTGTCCCTGGGGTAAGAATAAGCTGCTGTCTCTGATAATTCTCCTTCTTCTAGCTTCCTAATTGTGTATGTTCTTTTCAGAACATGCTACCTCCTTGTACCTTTACTCTTCTTGGAGGGTATAAAATCAGAATATCTGTGAGAAGTCTTTTTCTGATCTAGTGAGAGTCCATTATAATCTTTCAGGATGTGGAAGGTTTAAAATGTGTATATATTATCTACTTAATACATTTTCATTATTTCAGGGCCTCTAGTTGAGATGGACTGTTTCTTATCATATGATGAGTTATGCACTCTTGTATTTTGTATTCTTCATCAGTGGCTACAGTTCTGGAGAGGGAGCTGAAGGGATTCTGTTCTCAAATGGAAATGGTGACATTTCCATGTGATACAGACAAACTTCTTGCTTCTCAAATAGTGAACTAAGGGTGTTCTACATCACAGCTATCCTACCTCTTTAACCATGTGGTGGCCAATGATAATATGAGGAGAAATTTCAATTGCTGGTGCAGTAAGATGCAGTAAAACCCTTTCTCACAAGCAGCCTTTCTTGTCCACTTGAGGGCAGTCAGAAGTGTATTCCTGTTTTGTTAAGTGGGATTATGGTCATATTGGAATTGTTTATGTGAGAGCCTGTTGCTAATCTGCTTTTTCATCCTTGGCTATTGAGGTAATCTTTGTGACTTTCCCAGTAATGTTGATTGAGTTGGGCACATAAGAGTCCCAGCAAGAAAATTCTCAGTTGTAGCTTTGGGTCTTTGTCTTGTATGTCTGCATCTGTTTACTTAGTTTTTGTAAGGTAAGTTATGTGGGTTGCTCCCATAGAAGCTACTGAACTGTCTTATGTATTCTGCATTTGCCCACTGTATCTTGTTGGATAGTCATCTCTGACCTGGGCACAGGGCTGTGATTCTGGACTGCAGCATCATCAGAGAAGCACTTTTATAAATGATTTATGGATCTGAATAATTAGTCTAGTGATAAACACTGCTGACCTCCCTGTGCATATTTTCACCACCTAGGTCAGATTGAAGAATGGGGAAAGGCTCCTCCCACCTCGATTTGGAGCTGCCACGTTCTCTACCTTCAGCTTATGCTCTCTTTTCCCACAGGTGGATGCAGTGCGGGTCTATGTGAACAGCAGCTCCGAGAACCTCCAGTACCCCGTCCTGTTTGTAGTCCGCCAGCAGAAGGGAGTGCTGTCGTGGCAGGTCCCACTGATTTTTCGAGGCCTGTAAGTACTGGAGGCTCTTTGTGACACACTCCTCTTCCAGCTGTACTCATCAGCAGCCTCCCTCACGTGCTACATCTTGTAACCTGTGTACACTGCAGGGCTTGGTTGCTCCTTGCTCACTGCCAGCTGGGTGTAGGAAGACCAGGATTTGATAGTAACCTCTCCCTTGGCAGCTTGCTCTTGGCTCTTAGCTTCTCAGATATGTGCACAGAGTACCAGGAGACTTGTCTGCAGGGGAGCTGCCCGTGGCACCAGTCACTGAACATCGTTGCTGTCATTCCACAGTTGCCTGCCATGTGTGTAGGTAGTTCCTGGACTCTGGTTTGAACAGGCTCTTGGAAGAGCACTGTAGCTTCTGTGTAACAGTGCATTTGGGGAAAAAAGAGCTTCTGTTTCTCACCTCAGGAACATCTAAGTTAAGTTTATTCTAGGAGGTGGTTGTTTTGGGGCTGCTTCTTTATGAAAGCGATGCTGTTTAGTATCTTCATTAACCCCAAAGCTCAGTGAGCTGCAAATAGAGAATTTTCAGGCACCTTAGACCATTTAAAATGTGAAGCTTCATCCTGTGACTGAATCCTGGTGCCAGCAGCAGATATCCTGCAGTGTTTTGCCTGACACAGATGATGGGCACAGCAGTGGCTGTCAGTGCTCTCTTTGCCTCCACTAAATGGCAGATGTTAGAGATCCACAGCTGTCGTGGGCATCCCCGAGGGAAGTGAAATGTTGAGGATGACCAGTCCCTTGTGCAGACTGCAAGAGGCAGCAGAGGTGGAGCTCGAATGCTGAATAAGAGTGAGTGCTCCTGGCCTTTTAGATGAGAATTTCAGTTATGCAAACAGGGGGAAATGATACCATTCTTAGTGCTGAAAAATCTTTTAACTGCACTCTTTCTTTTTTTCCTCTCTCTCTTTCCCATCCAACTTTCTCTTCCCTCATTTCCCTGGCTGTTGTAGCTATCAAAGGACCTACAATTACCAAGAAGTGAGTAGGACTCTGTGTCCCTCTGAGCCAACACCTGAAACAAGACCCTCTGACCAGATTATATTTGTGGACGTCGCTTCCATGGCACCGTTCAATATTGCATATGAGCTGTTGGTCACCAGGCTGAAGAACTTCCAACTTGAGTAAGCTGGAATGTGAGAATACAAATGCAATTTCTTCATGTATCACTTGAACATCACTTTAGGGACTTGGTCTCTCTGCCTACTTTTCCTTTATTTTTCCTTCTCAGGAAAAAAAAAATTGTTTAATCTTAGGGTTCTTTGTGTGTATTCCAGCTCAGAAAGGTTTAGACCTCAACATTCTGGCATTTGTTTTCTAGGACCAACAAAGCCTTTAACTTCACTGCCAGCCCTTCCCAGCCCCAGGTAAGGAGGAGTCCTTTGTAGACTGCTTGTATGTCTTACCACCTCCAAGTGGTTAATGTGGTCTTTGATCTTTCTATATGAAATTCAGAGTTCTATACTAATAAGTACAGAATCTAGAAAATATGAAAGCTAAAACTTAAGGCATCAATATGTCTGGTAGTTCAGAAGGAGGCACATATGAGCAGCGCCTCCAGCTGAACAGTTTTGCTTAGAGCCCTGCAGATACAAATCCTCTCTTGAATGAAAATGCTGTTGGCAGTAACTGTAGAGATACAGGAACTTGTAGAGCTAGGAGGGTGTGTGATTAACCCAGGTTTCTGGGACTCTGTTTCTTTTGTTGCTTTCAATGTTAATAACACCATTTAATTTTAGATTTTGTATTACCAGGCATCCTAGCTAATTGTTTTTGCTGACAAATGTCTTAATTTGATTTGCAGATTCATGTAATGTTTTATACTAGAGAAGCATAGGGAATGATGGTGACTCTTTATAAGTGCTCATTACTTAGGATTTTGTAATTAGAATATAGAGTGTTTAGGTATGAAAATAACTTTGTGACTGTGGTCTGATTTTTTTGTCACAATAATATGAGATTTATGACTTTTAATTAATAACAAGGTGTATGGAGTAGAAGACTGCTTCTTCATTGGTATAATGCTGAGGTGTTTGTAAATCAAGATATTAAGCAGTCTACAGCGGGAAGAAAAAAAAGATTATTTAAAATATAGATGGGTGTTGTAAAAAGACATAAAAACTGAAGGAGATGGCTGGAGCCCAGCTTGTGCCTGAGAGCAGAAGCAGAAATTGGATATGCTTGTATAGGTGAGAAGTGTTGGCTGGATGTGTTTTTAACACTTGCAGTGTGTGCAGCAGAGAACTGCTGGCCTCAGTGCCCTTGTGTTGTGTACATTGGTGTAAGCACAGTTTAGAGGAAATTATAGAAGAGTCCTTGTGGACTAAAAGGTGGTCCTCATGCCCCTAAAACTTTCCAAGGGCAAAAAATGCCCCTGGAAAACCAAGGAGCTCAGTCTGCCCGTGTCCTTGCTTGGTGCAGACAAAATGTGCTCTGCTAAGGAAACTGGCTCAGTGAGTTTGCACTTTGTAGGGACTTGTGGTTGGAGCCAGCACTCCTTCAGCAGGGAAGGGACCCTGCTTGCGGAGGGGTGGTGAGAATAAATGCTTTAGTAGAAAAGAGCAACTTGGAAAAGGTTTGGGTGATTTCCTGCTTGTTCATGCCCTCCCACTTCAGGGTAGTAATTCCTGGGAATGGCATGGGGGAAGAGAAACAGAAAGCAGCTGTAGTGCTTTAGTGCTTGCTCAGCACTAAAGTTTATGTGCCAGAAATGGAGCTCTACAGTTGGGACAGTCTCAGGTGATGGTTTTGGAGCAGAGGAGGTGGTAGCTTCCAGTGTAGCAGCAATGGCTGCTACAGTGGTGTCCATATGGAAGGGAGGAAGGTGGCTGGTGGCACTCCTCAGCCTTGTGTCCCTCTGAGGGGGTATGAGGTGCCCATTAGCCCCTTGTGGTAAGCTGTGGCTTGGAGCCTGAGCTCTCAGGGTCTGGCCTCCAAGGCGGGTGATGAGAACCCTGGCAACAAGCATCCTGCTGGGGCAAGCACAGGAGCCCCACTTCTCCAGCAGCTGGTTGGGGTAGTGCATCTAACTTTTTACTGGACAAATATACAAATACTGATGTTGCCTGGGACATCTTTTGTCCAGATCTGAAAAAACAGCTTTTTCTAAGCTCACAAACTATCCTGTAGGCCTGCTCAATGAAGGAGATGCCATTCCTTCCCCCACAGGAAAAGTAAGAATATTGCCAGATATTAGTGTTTCACAAATTTTTTTAGAGTTACAGCTGAAGTATTTTCAAAGCTCAAGTGCAAAGAGAAACCCCCATTATGCTTTGCCATCAAAGCAAAAGAACAACCTAAATCCTACAACTGATATCAATAATTCATTTTTTAAACTCTTGACAGAGTTTCAACCATTTGACCTAATATTTTTCATGGTCTGTCTTTGAGGCAACCCCTTTTGAGAAAGCTCTGTGATGTTTTCCATATATAAAAGTACAGCCAGCAGTATGGAAACATCTGGAAATTGCTCATATCAATGTGAAATGGAATGGAGTGCAAAATGAAGTCACTTTAACTTCATCAGGTGAAAAAAGCTTAAAGGATCAGAAGCTATGATATGTTTTGCATGCTGAAGATGTTTGTATCTAATAGCATACTGTGCAAGAGGGACAGTTGCCTGTATATATTTAATCTGCCTTTCTGTAGTATAAGGTCTTAATATTTAAAATCTGATTTTTTTATGAAAGCCATCCACATCCAACCCCAAAGCCAACCTAGGACTGTTGAGGTAGCTAAGGGAAGGTGTTGAAGATATTGCCAGGGGTGATTTCTATATCGTGACTCTTGTACTCTGCTTTCTCTGCAGTATTTTCTGTACAAATTTCCTCAGGATGTCGATTCAGTCATTATTAATGTGGTGTCTGATGCAGCCTATCCGTGCTCAGTTGTCTCTGTCCAGGATATTGTGGTAAGTCTGAGCAGAGAAGGGTGAGGAGCTGCCTGCTGGAGCTGTGTCCAGCTGTGAGGGGTTTGTGCTCTGCAGAGGGAAAAGCCCAAGGCAGGGCTTTGCCCTGGTGGTGGTGGTGAAGGGAGCCCCTGAAAGAGGAATGAAAATTCTGTGGGAAGGAGGCCAAGACAGAGTTCAAGCAACTCATACAGAGACTTTTGTTGTAAATAGGTGAACAAGCTGTTCCTTTCTAGCCTATCCATAGGGAGCACATTCCACATAGGGAATTTGTCTCCCTTGTGAGGTTTTCTGCTGTCCTGTGATATGGGTTTGTCCCCCCATGGAGGGTGTTGGGTGGAATGTTGGTGGCTCAGGGAGGGAACAGTGCTGTTCCCTTGACTCTGCCCTGGCTCAAGACAGCTTGGGGAACTTCTGATTTTCAGACACATGATGTCTTTCTTCCTTTCCAGTTTGATTTCCTTGCTGTATATTTCATCCCCTTTCCTGGGGTGTTCCCTGTCATGGAGGTTGGCTGTTGCTTGCAGCTGGGAAATAGCCCCATACTTATTCTCTTTCCCCACCTCCCTGAATAATGCAGGATCCTGCAGTATAGGAGCAGACAGACATGCAAGATGTTCTGTTCCCTTGGATACCCCAGCTGGGGTCTTTTTTTGCTGTTCTGTGCTGTGTTTTCCAGCTGGCTTCCTTTGAAAATAGTTTGGATGTTGTCCCTGGTTTAACCCTTAGTTGTCTGTTTTAGTGCCCAGTGTATGACCTGGACCACAATGTGGAGTTCAATGGAGTTTATCAGTCTATGACAAAGCAGGCAGCCATAACAGTGCAGGTGAGATGCTGATTTGTGTCCCAGTGTTTTCTAGTGCCTGTGTAGCAATTAGAACCTGATCTCTGGCCTGTTGGAGGGGAGAGGCTTTGTGTCTTATGGATTTTCTGTCTTCTCCCACCCTCCTGTGCAGAGAAAAGATTTCCCAGGTGAGCAGTTCTTCGTTGTGTTCGTCATCAAGCCAGAGGATTATGCCTGTGGGGGTTCTGTGCCTTCTTCAATTCATGGTAAGTTGTTCTGGGAAGTGGATTTGATTGCTGCATCTGAGTGATGGAGCAGTGGGTGTCTTTTGGGACCTTCCTGTGGGATGCCACCGGGTGATTTTGTAGGTCTGTCTTATCCAGATAGTTGTGAGGAGAGTGAAGTATCAATTTGATATTGTTGGGCCGGTCAAAAGTCTTGATAAATGCAGGAGGTGGCTGGCTAGTACAGTGCCTGGCATGCTGGGGTTATGTGCTTTTCAGCAGCACCACTGGGGCCTTGGGAGACACTGGAGACATCCAGGCAATGCTGCTTACAGATTTTTGTTTGGTTCTCACCTCTGCTCCCTGCTGCTGTATTATCCTCCTGCCTCCATGGGGTCTCAGTTCCTGCAGAGTGCATCTTCTCCAACTGCTATCTTGGGATCTGTGACAGCTCTGAACTTGGAGGAACAGGAAACATTGATAATTCTGGGAAAATAGTTTTACAAAACACTTGTTCTAGTGTCTTTTCCAGCCAGAAAACACTGTGTCCTCTTGCTGGGCAGTGGTAAAAGCAAACTCTCCACCACTCATTTAATGGCTGTAATTGGAGTGAAAACACTCCCATTCTCAAAGCCTCAGAGCTTCCTCCCTGCAGAAGAAGCAAGACTGCAACCAACAGATATACTGGGCTCCCTCAACAGCTTTTTACTATTCCCCTGCCACCTTTCTGCCCCAATTTTCCCACAAAAAAAAAAAAAAAAAGAAGAGCTGTGCCCTTTGGGGTGTCATTCTCTCATCCTAAGGCTGTACTGGCCAGGTATGCTAAGCCCTGCAGAAACAGAGCAAGTTTCTAGAGTGGCATCTTGCACAGAAATGTTTTACTCACAGAGCTTTGGCCAAAGGCAAAAATGGACTCCCACTACCTGTAATAAGAGAATATCTCCTTTGGGGATTAAATGAAATAGGACATGAGATGCCTTTATATTAAGCAATATATGGAAGGCTCAAGCAGGGATTTCTAGTCAGAAAAAAAGTTTGTGAACAGGGAGGAAGGGGGAAACATTTGGAAAGGCTGTATATTGATAGATCAGAGAACATTTTAAAGCAAAACCACCCACACATTTTAATGAAAAGCTGGACCCTGTTGTTTTTGCAAGTTCAGAGAACCAAGATCAATGCCAGAAATCATTAATGTTGATTGTTCTTATATTTTCTGTACACTGTGCACCTCACAGGGAATGTCAACCGTACCTGGAACCTGCAGCGGACAAAGAACCTTCAAGTGACGATTGTGCCCTCCATTAAAAGTCAGTGTCTTTGGGCAGAGACTTTGCAGCTTTACAGGGGAACTTGGCACTTCTGAATACAGGGGTATGACTGGGCCAGCAGCCTCTGAAGGAATGGTGCAGAAAGCACCAGCAGAGGAGACAAAACCACTTGAAGCCTGTTCCCTTCCAGGAAGGGCTGTGTGGCACACCAGCTAGCACTGGGGGTAAAGAAAGTGGGGGGAGATCGTGCTGAACAGGTTCTGTCAATTCTTTTTGAAGAAAGCCAATGGGTTTGGAAGGGCTATTTGGGGCTGGGCATTTTTACAAGGTGGTGTTGGGAAGAGTGCTGACCCTGAGAGGTGCTGTTCCTGCCCTGTGAGCTGACTGATCCCTTCTCTTTCCTCAGAGTCTGTTTATGTCCAGGCCATGTTCTTCAGCTTCCTGAGTTTCCTCTCCTTTTACCTGGGCTCAGTGGTTGTTGCTTTTGTGCACTACATTAGGTGAGCTGAGGGGTTATTAAAGAACAGCCTTTCTGTTTCTTATAATCAGGGACACCATACCCTGCAGAAATTTTGGGATGAGTGGGGTGGCAAGCATCTAAGCAGAGCAGCTGAAGAAGTCCATGACTATTCAGTGGGCTCCTACTGACCATCAGCCAGAAAATACTTCTTCCTCTGCTATAGGGACCCTGGGAAGGGTCTGCCCTCCCAATCTTGTAGTGCCCCAACCCTGTGTTTTCTTATGTAAGAACACTGGGCAGCAGGTGGGAATTGTGAAGGGACCAGTCTGGGATATGGAGTGTGAAAGTATGCTGGACTGAGAGCTGCAATAACTGGCAGTGACACAAATTGGGCCTTGGAGTCCCAAGAATGCTGGTTTCCTGCATTATCTGCCTTCCCTGCCCCAGACTTTGATGTCTGGGCTTGTGTTGAGAAGAATGTCTGCATGGGCATGGCTTAACTTCAAGACACAGCAATAAAAATACATTTAATTGGAACAAGTCAATGAAATTACATAAGTGCATGCTCTTATTTGCTGATATTGTTCTGTGTTGTGGGAATATGTTGGTATGGGTTTTTTTGTTTGTTTGTTTTTACCATCTTCTTTCTGCTTGACATCTGCATTGACAGGGGTGATATGGGCTTCTTAAGCATCATTGTCTCTAAATCCTGCTGCCACTTCAGTAGATTCATACGTGCTTATTCCCCTGAGCAGGGAAGATGGGTTTGGAAAGATGGTGTGGAGGACTCTCCCAGCATACTGAGCTTTGTAGAATGGGATAATCATGGAAATGATTGTCCTGCCTCTAGTGGATAGCTGAGGGGGTGAAAAGCCCTCTGTTGCTTTGGAAGTTAGAGAGATGGACAGCAGTCAGTCATATCTGAGTTGTGCCTAGTCCAAACAGTGTTTTTCTTTTTTATTGTTGTGTGTATTTGTTTCTTTTGTGCTTATTTTTGTTGGTTTTATTTGGTTTTTTTAGAGCTTGCACCATGTTTACCTATTGGTGTCCTAAGTAATCCTGCCGTGGCTGGCAGGTGATGAGATTTGTAGGCTTGTCTCATGAGTACTGTCTGTTGCTTTGCAGGGTTCAGAGGAAGTCTTCAGCTGGGAGATTGAGCCCTGAGCATGGTAAGGTCTCTTTTCTGTCGTGTGACAGCTTTGAGTGAACAGCACAGGCCCGAGGCCAGGCAAAGGACAGGCTGTCAGTCGAGTGCCTTCTGTCCTGGAGCTGTCTTCCCTGGTAGCTCACATAGTCTCTGCTGCTGAGGAAAGGTATTAGAGCTTCCTCTCTGTCCTCTCAAGGGAGGGCCTTTGAAGCCAGCTGCCCTGAACCTGGTCCTGACTCCTACCCCTAGGAGCTGCCTTTTAAAGGGGTGGAGGAAGGCCGAGCCTTGCCTGGACCTGGCTACAGGCTAATATTCCTGATGCCAGGTCTGCTGATTTTTAAACAAGGCACTTTTGAGCATGTCAGCTCTTACGCTTTAAGAATTCCTCTGCCTGGTTTAAGCATGGGGTCTTTTAATGGTTTAATTTAATTTAAATGTGAAATTGTTTTTCAGTGGAAGTTACAGACAGCCAGGTGAATGAATGACTAACAGAGTTACGTAGTGGTGTTTATGATATTTGTGTTGGCATTGTATTCAGTTTACTTTGTGCTGCACCCACATTTCCACAACTGCAGCCTTCTGCCTCATAAAAACAGAGCTGCATCTAAGAAGCTGCCAGTGAGAGATGGGAGATTTTGTCATGTAGATGGGGGACACTGGGAGTTCTTGCTTTCTGGTGAGGTGTGGGAGTCTTTTCATTTTGATTAAATATTTAGTGCCTGCAAAGTAGTTCAAAGCATTGGTGCTGAGGTCATTTGTACCGCTCTCCTGGAGGAAGGGAGGACATGTTTTTGGCAGTATTGAGAGGTTCTTGATGTTATTCCTTTTTTGATGTGAGCATTTTCAGTCTCTCCGGTCTGCTACATCCCATCAGATAAGCATGGTAGTATAACTGAGCTGTGTGTAAAGGATCAGCAGTGGAACTTCACTCTGACTGGCATTAATTGGCTTAATATTTCTGCTGAGGACCTGGGGGCATTTGAATTCTTAGACTTGCTTTGTCAGCCACTAAGATCCACATGTATCCCTGTGTTTGGAAAACTTGTAAGGTTTATTTTCACAACATGTGCAGGGAACTGTAAAAATGTCCATAAATATACTCTAATTTTATATCATTTGGGATGGATCCTGCTGTAAAACAAGAGCAGGTCTTAGGGCACTGGAGTAATGGGAAAGGCCTGTGTGTTGAGGAGTTTGAGTAAGCTGACGGGACCTGTCCAAGGCTGTGGAAGAGCTCCTGGGTGCTGACAAGGAATCACTGTCTAAGACAAGGAGGCACAGTCTCAGCCAGGTGAGACCAGAAGTCCCAGGGAGTGCTGCTGATGCTGCAGCTGAGGTTTAATGTGCTGAAGCCAGATTAGGAGCTGCCTTCTAAACTGCTCTGCTGAGAGGTGGAAGTTAAATTCTGGTGTTTGGAAAGTTCCCAAAGAAACTGCAGGGCACAGATGCTGAACTTAATAAGGGCCTGGAGAGTGGAGAAGAGAATGGGGTTGCTGAGCAGGGAGGACTGCTGAACAGCATCCCTGTGAAGGGAGAGAGGAGCACAGTTCCTTCATAGTTTACAGCTTTCTTCCCAGAGGCACCTGCTGCTTCTGTGACCTGTCCTCTCCCTTGTAATCCATTGCCACTTCCACATACCTGGCGTGTTGCAGCCACGTCCTGTCCTCTGGGGAGGAATCACGTCCTCCTACCCACACGCTGTTTCTTCATCTATTGTCTCTTCAGGGTGTGGCTGACTGATGCTTATAAAATGGTAATTAGCAGCTTCCCTGTCTTCCAGATCAGTGGACACACTGGCTTTCTATGTTTGTTTTTGGGGTTTTTTTCTCCTCTTCACACCCTTTGGAATTTCTTTCCCTCCCACATACCCCTGGATCTTGCCTTCTTCATTACTCCCCATTCCTCTTCCCCACCAAGGAAATGGATGGAAGTGCTCAGCAATGTGTCTGCCATTGGTCCTGGAATGTCCTGCCACTTCATGTACCTCCTTGCTCTTGTTATCCATCTTATTTCTGGCTTCTGTGGTTAATTTTTTTTTTTAATCCCTTGGCACACCTTCTCTTCCACATCCTCACTATCTGGTGGAGGCAGTCCCTGGAGGAACCACGCTTGGTGTGGTACATTTACTTTGCTGACTCACTCTCACAGTGGGAAGTGGGATGAAAATTAGTGGGTGAGCTGGGTCCAAAGTGGCTGTTAGAGACAGGGCAGAGTGCCTTTTTTCCTTGGTTTGCCTGCTCTGTCCAGATTTTAATCTTTGGTAACTTGGGAGAGAAGGTTAACAGGTCACTTGAGAGAATAAAGCCTGGTCTAAAATTAGGAGGGAGTATCCTCATGGAACAGGACTGACAGGCCTAGGAATTGTGCTTGTGCCTTGCTGCTTGAACATGGGGAAATGCTTTTGCCCTCTTCCCAGTGATCTGCATTTCCAAATGAATTTTAAAGAAATGGGAAAAGTTTCCATGAGAAAGGGAGATTGGATTGGAGGTGATGAGTAGAAGCTGCATCTTGCTCCTGTTGCTACCTACAACAACATTCTGCCAATCTCAGCTCAGAGCTCAAGGGCTGTCACCTGGGGGCTGCAGTGTGCCAGAGCCCTCCTCTGGTGCTCAGTCCATGCCATGTTCACTTCTGATGCTCCTCTGAGTTATTTGTTTTCTCTGTTAGAGGGATGGGGCAGGAGTGTAAAGGAGCCAAAATGTGAGACCAAGTCTTAGCCCCCAGCCTAACAAGCACAGCAGACAAGCCAAAGAAAATCAGTAATTGGGATTTGAAATATCAAATATAATTGCTGGATGGGTGCTTCTCTGACTTGGGGTCAGTCGGGGACAAGTTTTAGATCTCTCTATATTTGTGGCTAATGAAAATGGTACAAAAACCTATACAAGGTGTTACAGAAATGTCCAGAATTTCCATTTGGAAAGAGCACTCTGCCTGTGCCGGTCAGTTTGAGACTAGTCATGTACTGGGAAGCCAGAGATGCAGCTGAGGAAGCCAGGCCATTGCCAGGCTGCAGTAAGGCTTTAAATACTGTGCCACATTCTGCGTTGCTTTTCTGCTGACTAACCACATGATATTGTTGCAGGAATGAAGCTTTAAAGCAAATTATCCTGTCTCACTGTCACTACTGGAAAACATGGTCCTGTTCCTGCTGCCTTGCTTCCTTCCCTCTTGTGACTGACCTCTCAGGGAAGGGATTCAGCTGGCTTTGTTTCCTGCTGTGTAGGTCAGCTGCTGAGCTTGACCATTGGAAGCAAAAAGAGGGAATGTGGAGGCAGGAGACCACTCCTTCTTGTTTCATGTATGTGGGCAGGAGGCAGGATATTCCTAGCCCTCAAAGGCTTGCCCTTCTTGTCATCAGCACAAGATCATTACCACTTTTTGCATAAAGCATTTTTTTCTTTCTCCTTGATTGGTTAAAATTAGCAGCTGTCCTGCCAAAGTCTGTGACTCTTCCAGAGATAGCTGAAGGTAGCAGTATTTGAAGAGATTTGAAGCGTTGCATGAGATGGTGGAAAAAGAAAAACTAGAAATTCAGAAGGCTGTTAAGAACATCATGAGACTTGCTCTAAAATTGGCCAAGTCTTGCAGCCCCCAGTGTGATCTGTGCAGGGTGCTGGAGGGGGGCTCCTGCTGCCAGTCTCACTGGCACCCTGTGTGGGGAGGCTGAAGGGAATGGGTTTCCTTCACACTGCAAAACAAGGGTTTCCCTTTTGCACAGTATTCTCTAGAGGGAGATTGCCATCTGTTTAGAGAAATGTTCCTTTTCCCAAGCCCCTCCAGCTCTTCAAGCTGTTTATATTCACCTCAGAGACATTTTGAAGCACTGACATGAAACTAATTGTCCCTTCTGGGTGTTTCATTGCAGGATCTGGGATGATGACTTCTTCACACCCCATCTCAGCCAGCACTCCTGAGGGAAGCAGCTACGGTGCTATTGGTACAGTATATTCCAGAACTGGGGCACAGGGAGGCTTCTCCCTGGGGTGGAGGAAGGCCCTTTTAGGGTGATTTAACACCAGAGGAGAATAAAGCTGCAAGCTACTTTAGGAGTGTCTTGCAACTATTAAAAAAAAAAAACCAAACAAAAACAACAACCCAAACAACCAAATTGCAGTTTTTGAGGTTCAGGTTGCACTTTAGGGAAAAGCATCTGCATAATAAAAGTGGCAAACCTGAAAGAGATGCCCTAAGAGGCTGTCATTGGATGGAAATGTGTCTTAGACAAAACTACAGTCACCTGAGGGCTGTGGGTGACTATGCTTAGAAGCTGCCTTCTAAATGCTTCAGACAGGACATTTACTAGTGACTGAAAAAGTTCCCTTGCAAGCAAGCTTCTAGGAGCCTGTTACTAGCTCACAGCCTGCCTTTAAACCAAAGCATGCCTATCCCTGGGAGGCTGAAGGGTTGTGTGCCATAAAGCAAGACACAATCAGAGTTTCTTGCCCCCAGGGGTTTCAATAGGGAAGAAATAATGTCATACTGCCAACAGGTGAATCATGCCTTGGAGGCAGAGGAGAAAATAACTTTCCTGAGGGCTTAATGACCACTTTACCCCTCCTTTCCCCTTTTTCCAAAGAAATCTTTTTAAAGTATTTGGGAAATGAGGAAGAAACCTGTGTTCTGTCCATGTTGACGTGGGCAATGAGCTGGGAGTTGCACAGCCTGTGGGAAGTGCAGGTCCTGCTGACCTATATGTGACCAGTACCAGGGATGCAATGGGAATAAAGCTGGTACTCTGCCTGCTTTTAAAAATCCACTTTCTTCTTTGTCTTTTGTTCTACAGTATTTTTAGAAAAGCTTAGCTATATATAAAACTTACATAAAATCTGAAGGTGAACTAGGTGAGTGTGTTTTCGGCCCCTAACAGTCTGCTTCTTTCTCTAGAGGTATTTGTCTTAGAATTCCAGATTTCAGAGCCCAGGCTAGTAGAGAGTAGAAAATGTTAAGAGATGAAAAGTAATAGAATAAAAGCAGAATGAAAACTAAAATGCTACAGAGAAGGGAAGATAATGGTCCTTCAAACTGCTCTTAGCTGAGCACCTAAAACTTTTAGGAAGGTTTGGGATCATGCAAAAAATTTTTTCCTTGAACTGGCGCTATCAACCTGTCGGGGCATCTGGGACAGCTTGATTCTTGCAGTGCACAGAGGGGTTTAGCCTTTACCCTGCGTGTCTCCTCTCCCTGCTGTGCCCAGACGAGTCCAGCCCCGGCCGTCAGCTGTCCTCCCCCGAGCGCAGGGCCCCGCCTGGCTCGGACACAGACAGCTCCGTGGAGGAGGAGAGCGACTTCGACACCATGCCCGAAATTGAGAGTGACAAGAACATCATCCGCACTAAGGTACGGCTGGTGCTGCACTGTGGGCCTCCTGCTGGGCCGTGGGCACGTCTGGGTCACGACCAGAACTGGTCACATCCCTGAAATCTCAAAAATCCTGTTCCCTTTCAGGCTGGATTTCATCTAATACAGCTGAGTGTGCTTCTTAGTCTTTTTTCAGTCGCTGAAAGTTTTCCCACTGTGATAAGAGTGCTGCTGAAGTGATTAATATGGAAATGTATTGGGGACTATTAAGAAAGGAGGAAAACACCCAAAGAGTGTCCCAGAAAGTTAAAGAAGGTGTGAAGATAGGGAGAAAATAATCTGCAACAGTAGGTGGCTATTTAGTAAAAGCAGTGTGACTACAGTGAAAGTACAGAGGGGCTTTTAGCCAGCAGCTCTCAACTGCCTCCTTCTGTCATCCTGCACTACTCTGTGTGGTTGGAGCCATTCCTGGAGGTCAGAGGATTTTGCAGAACTCACCCCCACAGAATCAAGGGACACAGTGAGTTCACTGTGTAAAACCAGTTCAAATACCACCAAGCTGCAAATATGTCAAGATCTTCTACTGGCACCTGTAATCTACATTGGTTCTTATTTTCTTCCCTCTTCCCCCACTTGCTAATGTTTTAGGTCTTCCTCTATCTATCAGACTTGTCCAGGAAAGACAGAAGAATTGTCAGCAAAAAATACAAAATCTATTTCTGGTAAGGAGAAGGCAAACTGGTAAGGTGCAAACTTGGGACCCAGAGTCTCTGGCTGTGGAGTCTGTCCACATGCTGTAATTCTGAACCACTTCTGAACTACCCTGTAGCCCATTCTGGCCCTGTTCCAATCAATAACTGCAGATACCACATACCTCAAGTAAGGATATTTGTGTACCAGTGCACACCTGATCCTGGCAATGGATTCTGTTTTGCATCATTGCTTTTAAGGGTGGTAACAACCAGTGCACTGAAACATAATGGAAAGGGGGAGAAACTGGCACTGAAACACATGAGCTGGTGGCTGACATCCTGGCTTTTCCTGTGCCCTTAGCATTTGTCTCTTGTTTGCCTCCTATGTGCATAAGCACATGTGCTCCTCTGCTTCAGGAGCTCACAGTGAGATCATAACCCCAGAGCAGCGAGGTGTGCACATTCCTCCACAAGCACTGTGGGGCTTTAATCTGGGTGCACCCCTGGTTTTGGTGTGTGTGTAACTGCTGCTGCTGTCTCCCCTCTGCAGGAACATCATCACCATTGCAGTGTTCTATGCCCTGCCAGTCATCCAGCTCGTCATCACTTACCAGACGGTGCGTTTGGCTCCGTGGCTGCTCCCTCTTGCTTTAAACTTGCCCTGTAGTTGTGTTGTGCAAGGGTGGCAGTCACAGTGAGGCTGGGATCACCCAGGAGTTCTGCTCTGTGTGAGGAGCAGTTTACCTTAGCTGCTTTCGCTGCACTGTGTTGATGTTACAGTGAGCATGGCTCATTGGACTTGCATTTTTGCTATTTCTGCTTGGGAAGGGGGAGTGCTGCTGTTTTCTTGATCAACTGATGTCTCATTTGGGTCCTGTTTCATTTTAGAGACAGAAGGAATTTGATGTTTTCTCTAAGAGACAGCTGAAAGCAAGTAGTGTTTGCTGTGGTTTCTCCTACCTTCTCCCAACTTTGCTATCCTGCTATTATGCAGATATCTGCAAGTCTATTTAGTGGGGGGGGGGGTTGAGAGCACACAATGTTTCCTCTGAAGACTTATCAGGTTTGTGGCCCTTGACAACATCTTGTCCCACCCTAAAAGCTTTGCTTGCGGACATCAGTACTCCCTTGTGCTGGTGCTAAAGCTAGGCTGTGTCCTGTACACCTTGTGTTTGTGCTGTATTTGCTTGGGGCAAACCCCCCAGAGCAGGGAGAGTTTGCTGATTGAAGGCCTCCCACCTGCTCTCTGTCCAGGTAGTGAATGTGACTGGCAATCAGGACATCTGCTACTACAACTTCCTATGTGCTCATCCCCTTGGGGTGCTGAGGTGAGTGAGCCCTTTCATCACTGCGTATTTGTCTCGTGCTTCCCGAGTGTTTTTGCTGTGCCCAGGTCAGGATTTTATGCTTACCAGGGCTCACAGTAGCAATGTTGGTAAGACCACTGGGAGTTTAGGACTCTGATCTTTGTGTTTTGCTCAGCAGTGCTGCTCTGTTGCAGTGAGACACACACACCCTGGAACTTGTGGCACCTTGCAAATCCCTGGCACAGCGATGAGGTGCTCCTGTGCTCTGTTGGACACTTCTATCCAAGGAGCAGCAGTTCTGCAAAGATGTTCAGATCAGTCCTTCCAGTGTAGCATTTCTCTAGATTAATGTGTGAGTGCAAAGAAAGGCTAGAGGGAATATCACAGAAGTGTTACATTAACTGGGACAGGTGAACTCTTCAAATTAAATTGTCATCTAGAGTGTTAGATTGCAGTTTGGCAGCTGCTGAGGTGGAAGGTGGTGGAGGGGGAGCAAAATGGATTCAGCTTATCACAACCCAGGGTTCAGCTTCCTGCTGCTGTGCTGCCTTTGTCTTAAACCTTCTTCTTTCCTGCAGTGCCTTCAACAACATCCTCAGCAATGTGGGCCACATGATGCTGGGCTTTCTCTTCCTCCTCATTGTGTTGCGCAGGGACATCCTCCACCGTCGGGCCATGGAGATGAAAGATATCTACACCCTGGTAGGAAGTGTGATTGCCTGGGAACATGGAGTGAACTCAAAAAACAGAGTGATACACGATGGGTTTCCATTTGTCTTCCTTACTGGAGGGTTGAATCCTCCTCTTCTTTAACTGCTGTGCAGAAGGGTCTAGGTGGGATGCTTATGTTCCTGCAAACCCCAGTGCTTTAGTGCTTACTGTGTGTCCATACTGCTGTGGTGTGACCCAGCCTGGGCCTGTGAGACAAGGAGATGAATAGAGGAAGGACTCCCCTGGCTCTGGCTTTTCCTCCAGCACTTGCTGTGGAGGAACTGGGACACTAGGCGTGTCCCAAGATGCTTCTCTTTATAGTGAAGTTTGATTTGTCTTACACAAGAGCTGCTTATGATAACTCAGAGGAATTTGGCTGCCTCAGTCTCTGAAGGAGAGATTCTTGTAGCCAGAACTTCTGTAGTCTCACCTCTCTCTGGGAAAAGTCTGCAGCCCTGTGAGCAGAGGTGCTGGTGGTTTCTGGAGACAAACAGCACTGTTCTCACAGACTTGGTAGCAAGTAAAGGCATTAGGAGTTGTAAGGGTGTGCTGCTTGTAGTTTTCAGATGAAATCTTGGCCAGACTGTGAGGGAAATGCCTTCTCACATTGGCTGATGGGCTCTGCTCATGGGCTTCTAAGACCCTGCTGATCACAAGAGCAATTCTGGTCAGTTCTCTCTCAGTTTTGGGCAGGATGTAGCATGGGATGAGGTACAGGACAGAGATTTTCAGTTTCATGATGTCAGTACCAAGACTCTGAGGTCTTCAGATCAGAACTTCCAGCCTGATTAGCTTAGGTTTGCTGCCTGTGGATTCATCTGGCTATGCCATGTATCTAAATCCAAAGCCTGTGATTGCACACAGGACACTGGGCTGCAGTGACTGGAGGACTTGTGTAGGAGTTGGGAGCGATGAAGTGATGGAGAATGGAAGCTTGCCTGTGATCAGGACACTGACGGCACTTAAATACAGCTTTGCTCTCTTCCAGGACTATGGGATCCCAAAGCATTTTGGTCTCTTTTATGCTATGGGCATTGCTCTGATGATGGAAGGGGTGCTCAGTGCCTGTTACCACGTCTGCCCTAATTACTCCAATTTCCAGTTTGGTAAGCTGAGTTTCCTTTCTCCTTTTGAGCTGGAGCTAGGGTTTGCCATGTTCTGTCTCTTGCTGAGTTGCTGATGTTTCCCATCTCTCTAGCTTTGCAAGTCTTCCTAGAGCTTGCCTGTTTCAATGCTCAGTCAGGAGGTTGTGATGCCCTGTGGACACTTACTTTCTGATCCCCTTTAGTTTTTGTTGCCCCAGAGCATGGAAAATGTGCTGCTGCAGGGTGGCAAAGCACGAAGTGCTGTACGGTGTAGTGCAGCAGCAGGGCCAAACCCGAGGCTGGCAGGCACAGATCCCTGATGCTTTCTGGGGCCACTGGCAGTAGGTGTTCACACTGTTTCTGTTGTGTCCCTCCACAGACACCTCCTTCATGTACATGATCGCAGGACTGTGCATGCTCAAGCTCTACCAGACCCGGCACCCAGACATCAATGCCAGCGCCTACTCCGCCTATGCCTCCTTTGCTGTGGTGATCTCCCTGGCTGTCCTTGGAGTGGTATGGCTCTCTCTTACCCCACTGCTTCTCTGGGGAGGAGGTGACATGGCCTGGAATGTGGCTTAGGTGTGAAAATGACTGGGAAAAGCAGCAGAGTAGGAGAAGAGTGTATTAAGCAGTTGTTAGCATTTGAATTCTCAATTCTGCTGGGCTTTCTTCCTTGCTTCCCCTGAGCATTCAGGTAGGAGAAGAGCAGAACAGTTTCCTCTAGATGGGCCCTTGTTTTGGGCTTTGCCCACCACATGCCATCCTTCTCAAGAGGGGAGATTCATGCATCCAGATGTACATGTCCAAGTGCACAGATAATTTTCTTGGGCTGTGATTCACATTGGAGGAAAGAGGGGTGAGGCTGGCTGGGCTTCCAAGATGGGTATCTTATACCTAGTTGCTTGTGCCTATTTCTCCCCTTTGGAATACTCCATGTTGTTTGTCACAGCTCTTATCTCTGCAGAGGAGCAGGGCTAGGATAATGTCTGGGGGCCTCTCAGGCAAATTCCTGGAGTATCTGCCTATAGAAGGGTACTAGAGCAGAACCTACAAGACTTTTTCTGTTTGTTTGTAGCATTGCAAGTACTGAGCTGGGCTTTACCTTGGAGGTTTCTGCTTCTCTTCTTTTGAAGGACTTATTTTCATTCATCAGTAACCAGGCAAAATCCATGTAATTCTTGCTCTGAATTACCAGCTAGATCCCAGTGGGCTGTTAGCTCCTGGCTACCACATAATGCACAGGTCTCTGTTTACGAGACTGTCTGTGGGGTAAGGCATGCAGGAGGAGCTGGTGACCTTGGGACTTCCCAAGAATCTCTTGATAGCTGTAGTAGATCTTGACAAGGTTCAAAACCACTGAGACTTTATTATGGATTGCTCTGTCTTTTGTGGGATGCTTTGAAGCTGTTCAGTGGCGCTTGAAAGCAGCGTGTCTCCCTTGTTCCATTCATGAATAGGTGCCTTTTCCACTTGCTTTTTGGTGTGTTTTTTATCTCTGCCCACACAAAGTGAAAATTTCAGGCAAGTGCTTTGCCCCTGGGTAGGGAAGTGGTCACAGCCTGATGGCAGATCAGAGTTTCTGGACTTCTTATTGTATGAATGAAAAATTGGGATTTTAATGTAGCATTAACCTGTGCTTGCTTGCAGGTGACTTCCAGTCCTTAAATAAAATGAAAATGCACCGTAGGTGCAATTGCCTGCAGAGCAGTTCTATCCTTTTTGGTCTGCTTCAGTACAGTTGTTAAAGTAATGGTTGGTTCCCTGATTGCCTTTGTAAAAATCCACCTCGTGGCCAGAGAGCTGCTGCCCAGCCCAGCAGAGAAAGCTTGCTTGGCCTTGTATTTCTGCTCCCTGGGTCAGCTGCTGTCCATCCAGCCTTGTCTAAAGGGGCACTCAGAAAGAATGGTCTCCTCTCCAGGATTCTGAGATAATCTTGTTTCTCTGGACTTCATTTTGAGTTTATAGATCTGTTTTATGGTTGGAAGATTTAGGGGTTTTTCCCTGTGTTCAGTGAGGTTGTTTAATGTCCCATGGTGATATAGGACAGGAAAGGATTGTCCTGCTGAAAGAGAGCTCAGTTTACTTTTAACATTTCTTTGCTTTCAGGTGTTTGGGAAAAATGACATGTGGTTCTGGGTTATTTTCTCACTGATCCATGTTTTGGCCTCACTGGCTCTCAGCACCCAGATCTACTACATGGGTCGCTTCAAGATAGGTGAGTGCTGTGGCCCAGCCCTCTCCTTGTGGGGGTGTGGTGCCTCCTGTGCTCACTTGCCTGTGCAGCACACTCCTGTGCCCCCTCTTCTGGGCTACCCTGTCCTCTCATCCATCTGATGCCTTCCTGGCCTCTGAAGTCCTTGTGCTGCTGACTCCCAGTGGGAATCAGCAGGGGCTGTGTGCTCTCTGGTGGCAGGACTGCTGGGCTCTGCGGGAGCTGCAGCTCACCCTAGTGTTGTGCTCGGAGGGGTGACCCACAGCCTGTCATGGGGTGACGGGGGAGAGGGTCTGCCTGGGAGCCTGCCTCTTGGGCTCTGCTTAAATCTATTTCTTCTTCCTCTTGTGCCCCTGTCTGCCTCAGATGACCCTGACTCAGGTAACCACAGCTTTCCTTTTTTCCTGTTGAACTGATGGTGCTGAGCTGCAGCAGCCAGGGATTGCATGGATGTGTGTGGGGAGGCAGCATCGTGTACCACCTGGGGTCAGCTCCTGGGAAGTGAAACCAGTTTGCCAGCAGCACTGCCAGTCCTGTTCCTTGGCAGGAGGGGAGTGAGCCAACACGGGAGAGCTCAGATCTTGGTGCAGGAGCCTTTTCAAGCTCTGTGTTGTGGCTAAAGGGGAACGCGTATTCATGCATGTTTGTCCATCCCTGCTGCCACTGATGGCTCTGCAATGAAACTTCTGCAATGATTTTGAGAGCAGGAATATCTTAAGTGTGCTCTGCCCCTCTAGGACCCTCTAAGGCCTGTGGAACTGTTTTTGCTGTTTCACTGCTCTGGCAGCTTGTTCCCTGGAAGGTGGTTTTCCCCCTTCGTACATACACTCACCTCTCTTCTGGAGATGGGGTTGCAAAGCCAGTCTCTTCACACATACAAGCTTGGCCTGTGTGACTTCTGAGCAGTGCTAGTGTAGAGGGGATTTTAAAATTTATTTTTGTTGTAACTTATTGTTCTGGACAACTGCCATCTACATCCTGTGGTGGATGCCCTCCTGCTCAGCACGGAGTGCTTCCAAAGGGCAAGACATGAATCTGCTGACACCTTGGGCTCTCTGGTGTCAGCTTCTTCCTCATAGGCATTTTGGAGCTCAGTGTGCTGGCTGTTCTGGCTTTCTATACTTTGCTTTGACAGACATGGGCATATTTCGGCGAGCAGTGATGGTGCTGTACACGGACTGTATCCAGCAGTGCAGCCGACCAATGTACATGGTAGGTGACTTCTCATCCCAGCACCTCTCTGCACTTCCTCACTTCTTCAGGCAATGTGCAGAGGAAAGAGGTGGAGCTGCTTAAAAAAGTGATGGTCCTTGCTTCCCCTGTTCTCCTTCCCCCAAAAACGTTGGGTAAGTGTAGGTCTCTGCTGGAGTGGTTTACCCCCAGCCTCCAGGCCTCCTGTGATCTCAGCCTTGGTGAATAAAACATCAGAGCAAAGGTGATACAAGTGTGATAGGATTTGCTTTTGCACTTGCTCTCTGGGAGAATCCATTCAGAGGAGCAGGCATGAGGCTCTGTGCAGTGCAGCCTCTCTGGGGAAAGCTGAAGCTATTTTGGGTCTGTGGCTTAAGCAAAAGCGATTGCCATTTCTGCAGCACCTCAGGGCAGATAGCAAAAAATTAAGAAAAGGTGGCTGTTACCTTGTGTCCCACTGATTGCTTTCTCCTTAGCAAAGAGTGCTAATTAGGGCTTGAAGCCACATGAAGTTTTTATCCATAAGCCTTCCTAAGTTTTTATTTATTTTCCCATCTCTGAATAAGCAAACTTGATCCACTCAGGCATGAAGTAAGTCTGGCCAGTCTTAAACAGCTACATCATGAAAGGAGCTGTAAGCATAAATGCACATGCCCCCCAGATAGAATCATTCTGCCTGCTGTTGTTACAGTGCTTCCCCAGCTAATGGTGATGGCAAGGAAAAAAAGGCTCCTTGAATATCTGCAGGATGCTGTCCAAAGCTTCCCCACTACCTCTTTCAAGCCTGTCCTCACTCTCTGCAGTAGTTCTTTTGTAAAACAATGGGAGGGAAGAAATCTAACTAGAAAAACAGTAGAAGCAGTCACAGAACCTCCTGAGGTTGATCTCTTAAGTGCTGAGCTTGTCCTTTTTAGATATTCCGTCTCCTTACTTAAAATTTTTGAAGGTCAGAGCAGTTTCCAACCCATAAAAGCTCACACAGATCCAGGTGCATGTGTGTTTTCAGGAACTGGACTCCAAATCCTCATATAATTCTCTCCTGAATTTCTGAGGCAAAGGCCTTTTTGCATACTCTTTCCATTTTATATGATCATCAGTGTCTTTTCTCCAGGACAGGATGGTGCTGCTCATTGTTGGGAACCTGGTCAACTGGTCCTTGTAAGTACTGGTGTGTCGGTGCTTTGTGTATTTGTGCATGTGGGCAGTAGGATTTGGTACTGGGACATGGGTGGTACTGGGAGTGATGGGGAGATGAAGCAGTTCTGTGCAGTAATCCTGTGCTGGGGCCCTTCTGACATGTTTTGGCAGGCAGGCTGATCTGAGGGTGGTTGGCAGATCCATGGGATGCAATGGAGCACTCGAGCTACATGGAGCATCCCCTGAGCGTTTCGGCTGGGGGTGTTTCATGGCTTGTGTTTGAGGAGCTTCTGCAGGGCTGGCCTGGTACTGTGCTGCTGTGTTGTGCTTCCCACAGAGCTGGGAGATCTCTGGCACAACCAAGGTGCAGAAGACCTGGTAGACACAGTCACAGAGCCTGGCTGAGCAGTAACTGCAGTAACAACTCAGATGAGACCTAAAATCATTGCTTTTCACTAAGGCTGCTTCTCGGGGACATGTCCAGGTCTAGGGCCAGATCCTACTGAGTGAGATGTGTTTGACCATGGGTTGGAAGCAATCCAGGGACCTTGCCTGTCCTCTGGGGTCTCCAGTTGCTTCAGCAGCTGACCATGGCTAAATTTCCTTGGGTGGGAGCAGAGGCAAACAGTGCATTTCCCCCAGGGAATTGGGAAGCTGTGGCACTGGTGCTGTGTCCTGCAGTGCTGGTGGGGGCTAGAACAGTGTGTGGCTGTCAGCTTGGGGATGTATCCTGTCCCCAGTGAAAGAAGCTGTCTGATGTCCCTTCTGTCCTCTCTCTCAGTGCTATCTTTGGGCTGGTGTATCGGCCCAGAGACTTTGCCTCCTACATACTGGGAATCTTCATCTGTAACCTGCTGCTGTATCTGGCCTTCTACATCATCATGAAGGTAATGGGTGGCAGCTATAGGTGTCCATGGGGCTCCTTTCTCCAAAGGGGAAGGGATGGGCCTTTTTTCTGGCTCCAATTTGGGTTCCTGTGGTGCTGCAGAGCGATGTGGAGGGACTTTTGTAGGGCTCTGGGTGGGACAGGGTGCTGGGGAGGGATGGCGTGTAGCCGTTTCAGGGGCAGCTGGGCTGTATCTTTGGGAGATGGGCAGCCCTTTCCAGATGCAGATAGTACAGGCTGGTGTGTGAGCCCTGTGCCTGGCTCTGTGCCCTGGAAAGAACTCAGGGTGTGTCCCTGTCTGCAGCTCCGCAGCTCTGAGAAGCTCCTGCCCATCCCCATGTTCTGCATCGTGGCTACAGCAGTGGTGTGGGCAGCTGCCCTCTACTTCTTCTTCCAGACTCTCAGCAGCTGGGAGGTAAATTTCCCTTTTATTGTTCTGTCCATCTCTTTCTCATCATCTTTCCTTTCTGGTGCTTGTTTTGCACAAAAATTACTCTGGAGAAGAGTCTTGGGCTGCTCATGGGGAGCTGAAAGGGTTTAACCCATGTAACAGACTTGTGAAGGGAGCATGGGAAGCTGTGCTGACCCAAAAATTAGCTGTGTAGAGGCTGTTTATAACCAGGTGATCTGGAGGTGACTGGCCCTTCCTAGGGGACAAAGAAGGAGCTGGGGATCTGGAAGGAAAACTGGGAAAATCCTGACCAGTGCTGATGGAAGACATCCCTGGAGCAGATGGCCACCTGGAGTCAACCAGGTCAACCTGCCTGGTGTTGTTAGGGCTCTTGGTGACCTGGGAGGCCATTAAATCCTGACTGGGTGCCTTCTAACAGGATGTCACATCCATCTCCATGGAAATGAGGGGCTTGTTGCAGGGTGGCCTGGTGGAGGCTGTGCAACTTGTGCAATGCAGGACGTAGGTACTATGTAGAAGTGGGGATCAGAGGGTTCCCCTTGCATGTGGGTTGTGGTCCCAGATCCATTTTGTTCTTGTTTCTGGCCTGCCCATGCCACATTTCTGGCCAGCACAGCAACTTTTCCTGGATCCTTCTTGGAAGGTTAAGACAGGGTGATCCCTATAGAGTCTAGTGTGGCCAGCAAGGGCTCAGTAGGAGTGCCTATCAGATCCTGACCCTCTGCCTGCCCTCCTAGGAGACTCCAGCAGAGTCCCGGGAAAAGAACCGGCCATGCATCCTGCTGGGATTCTTTGATGACCACGATGTCTGGCACTTCCTCTCTGCAGCTGCCTTGTTCTTTTCCTTTCTGGTGAGTCCTGCTGAGCCTCCCACTCTGCTGGATGGCCTCTCCCTTTCCTTTCACCTTGCTCCCCTCTATCCACACGGAGCTGTGTCTGCTCCAGAACTTCACAGAAGTGCCCCAACTCTTCTGCTTGTCTCTTGTTGACATCCTTCGAAGTGGGATGCTCCTTGTCAATGGGATCAGGCTTTCTCCTTTATGTTATTTCTCTCCCAGTGCCTTCTGGCCTCAAATTCCTTCTGGGGCTGTGGGTCACACAGCTGTTGTGGGGAGGCTGAGGGGCTGCTGCTGTGACCAATGACTCACGGATTTGTGAACACCTCTCATAGAGGCAAGGCCTGAAGATCTGAAAGGAAGACCTCCCTGGCCAGCAAGACCTGAATGTGGCTTGCACTTTCCTCCTCAGGTCCTTCTGACCCTGGACGATGACCTGGATACGGTGCGCAGGGACAAGATCCCAGTGTTCTGAGTCCTGGGGACAGGGGCGCACAGGTGTCCCAGACCGCTCCGCCAAAGGCACCGGGCCACTGGTGTCTGTGGAGAATGAGCCTGCTTCCATCAAACAGCCCACTGGGAGCAGGGGAATGGGATCCCCCAGCAGGCACGGAGGGGTGCTGTGGCACTGGGGTGGGACCAGGAGGGAAGATGATGTTACTCCTTTCCCGCCACATCCCCTGGGGCAGGCTTGATCCAGAGGCCAAGGCCGGTGCACAGCCCTCTGGCTTGTGGGTGCTGGAGCCAGTGATGGGGGAGGAAACGGGAGGGAGGCATGTCAGAGAAATTTGCTTGCCTTCCTCCCTGCTGATGTGCTCCACTTCTCTCTGGTGAGCAGGCTTGAGAAGTGCCGTGCAAACCTTCCTGCACAGAGAGCTAATGTCTGCCACCCTCAGAGAGTCCCTTCAGCAGCACAGGGAGAGCATTTTGTTCCTGTACTACAGCAGCCAAGTGAGAAAAGGACTCCAAACTGAGATGGCAGTGGGGGGACTGTGTTTTCTTTTATCCTCTTTTTGTTGGAGAGACTCCTTTGGTAGCTGGTGGGGAGCCAAGGTACCAAGGCTGCAGCATTGGTAGGAGGTGGTGAACTAGAGCTGCCTGTGAGAGCTCTGCCAGACTCAGAGCCTCCTACCTTGCTGTCTTGCAGCCTCTCTGTCGCTCCTGTTGAACAGCCACACTCCTCTGGCAGTTCGCTGGCACTTGGCAGTGCTCTGGTCTCTGTCACAGCACCACAAGTGCTCTCTTCAAGTGACCCTGAGAGAGAGCTCATGGCAAAGCCACAGCCCTGTGTGGCAGCCCTTGGCTCCTGCTGGGTGCCTTGCCAAAGGGACAGGGTGGAGCAGGAGGGTTTGCCAGCAGCCTCAGACTTTCTCCTCTCATGAGCTTGCCTTGGACAGCCTTGGCCAAGTAGGTTCTTTCATGGCCTGGGAGGATTAAGTAGATTTTGGGGAAATTGGTGTTGAGCTCCTTAGCTAAAGATGTGGACCAAATTTTCTTCTCCAACTTGTCTGAATTGGAAATGAGTTTTTGAATGGCTTCTGCAATATTTTCAGTTTCTTAGTTATTAAAAAAAAAACCAAACAAGGATAAGGTGTGAATTATTTCAGGCCTTGCATCTAAAATGGGCCCTGTTTTGCTAATTTGCAATTAAAAAGTATTCTTTGAGGCCTGCTGTCCTTATTCTTGTCTGCCTGAGCATTTTTACTTTGGTGTATGTGCATGTAGCCAGTGATGCAAAAGGTTTCATTCCACTTCTGCTTACTCAAGCAGGTGACTCTGGTGATGTTTTTCTCCAAGAGTCTGTATCTCCTTGAAGACTTTTGCACCAGCTGGTTTTTATTTTTTTCTAAGTGGGAGTTTGTCGAGATGGTCAATAAAATGGAGTTCCTGATTCCCTGCTCTGCAGATTGATCCGAATTCTTGCTCCTGCTCTCAGCAGCAGAAGAGACAGCAGTCAGGGCAGAGAGGTGCCCAGTGGTGTCACAGAGGTGCTGCCACTCTTGGAACTGTCACAGGTGTTTCTGGAGCATAGGTGTGGATGACTTGCTTGTTCTCTTAACCAAATTGTCTGTGTGAGGCTACATAGAGTAAAGAACAGACACTCTTGTTTGTCACTGTAGTCCCTTGGGCAGAATGAGGAGAGGGCTGGAGGATAAATGACACAACAGGCTGCCAGCCTTTCTCTTCCCAAGCAGAGCTGTGCCAGACTGAAGGAGAACCTCTATGCCCCCAGATTTGTCCAGTTCTGGGGACACATTTTTATAAAATACACTTTCTCCTTGTGTTTTCATAATCTGTAGTCTCAGACCATGTTCCAAGCTTGTATTTGTTTCTAGACAGGAAGCTGGTTATCTTCTCTAAATTGAAATGTGAGGAAAAAATAATGTTGAACAGCAGTTGGAAGGCTCGACGTAGGAGGTAGAACAGCATATGGGCTTGCTGTGCTGAGCAGAGATAAGCACAGCATGGAATGGTAAGGTGGTAGCAGGGAGGGAGAGGGAGGCTGGGGAACAGCACAGAACAAACAGAAAACCATGACAGAATTCAATTAAATACAAGGAAAGGCACCTCAAGCCTGAGAGATGGGAGGAAGGGTTGGAATCGTCTCCCTGCTGCTTCTGTGCTTCCAGCTTGCTGTGTCAGTTTTTAAAATTTCCTCTCAGCTTTGCCCTGCCTGCTGGGCTCTGTTGGTGCTTCAGCTCTCCCATCTGGTGGCCACCTGACCCCTCGATGGCTGTGGCTGCTGGGGTGTCTGGCTGGGCACTCTGTGCTCCCAGCTGTCCTAGGCATACTTGGTTCTGCAGCCCTTGCCCCAGAAATGCAGCTTGCCTTGAGTGCTGCTGTCCTTCCTGGGCCACTGCCCTTGGGCAGGAAGAGCAGCCTGCTGCTATGTGGGGGACCCTCACTCCCTCATTTGCAGGGGTCATGCTATTGTTTCTCCACCTTGCTCTGCTCACAGAGGGAGACAGATGTGTAGTGTAAAAGCAGAGCAGCACTATGGAATTGTGTTGGGAAGTGAGGGGGCCTTTCTGCTGCCCATGGCTGGTAGTGGAGCCCCTGCTTCCCACTGCTGTGCCCATGCTTGGGATAAGCTGCTGTCACAGCTCATGAAAGGGAAACAACGGTGCTACAGGCTGGGAACAAGTTGTTCAAACGCCCATCCAACCAGGCCTTTCTAAAGATGGTGCATCCACCACCTCTCTGGACAATCTGTTCTAGTGTTTTACTAGAACATGGTAAAAAACTTCTTCCTTACATCCCATATATTCCCTGTTTTCTCAGGAAATGTAGGTAAAATTGTTCTGCCCAGTACAACTGAAAGGAAAGGAAACAGCTGCTGTACAATACTGACATCCCCTCACAGGTTAGGAAAACTATCAGGGTCATGTGAGCTGTTACAACTCCCCCTGGAGCCTCTGGACTGGCAGAAGAGCAGCCAAGGCAGGGGGAATGCACTGCAATGTGAAAGGGGAAGGCAGCTCCCTCGTGTCCTGTTTCTCCTCCCCTCCATCACTGAACTGTACACTGGCTGTCACTGAAGGAAAAAAAGTCCCTCTGTCTTAATGCTAAATTTCAGCCTTTTTTTAAATTAAGACCATCCCTAAAGGCGACTTCCATGCCTGCAAGAATTTTGAGATTTACAAGCCTGGTTTTCTGGAGTCCCTGAAAAGAATTGTTTCCTAGTAATTCTGTCAGCTTCAGTATTGTGCAATGTCCCGAGAAAAAAGCCTTTACTTACCTTGCAGGGTCTCTGTACTGCTCTCATCCAAACTGCATCCTCTAGATTCAAACTGTGACAAAACAACTGTCTTAGACCACTTCCAAAGCAATGCAAGGGGACCGTGATGAGAAGCATTTTATAAAATGAAGTTGTATCTCAACAGTGATCGCTGTCACTGGGGCAGGGACAGCACCTGCATGTATTTTTTAGATACTACACAATCAGTATTTATTTCTTCTGAATTAAGTAGTTTTGTATCTCAACTAATATGGTGCATTACTCTGGTATATGCAGAGAATGTGCATGAGTGGAAAACTCTGACTGTAAATTCCCAGTCTCAAAGCAGAGCTCTTATTTTTACCTCTACTTGAGAGTGAATGGCATAGCTTTATATGGGGAAAGAAAGAACACAATATTCAAAGAATGTTTTTCTCTTTTTTTAATAAAATACTATCATGTTCATATCTATACAAATAATTATTACAACTATTAAAGTATTACATTTAACAATAGAAATCTCAGAACTCTGAACAAGATCATGGTTTGGGATATTTACACCTGAATGCAACACATTTGTAAAAAGATGTCAAAATAAACAGAGCAAGATCTTATTTACAATTGGAAGATGATGTTCCTGTTCATTCATTATAGATTTCTACTGCAGAGTTCCTATTTTCCATTACAAAATAGTAAGAACTTTCCACTGGGACCGTATCCAAGTCATGTACAGCTGTATAAAACAGAAGCACAGCAGAATACTCTGGACTGAATATAAATAATTTACATTGTGGAGGGCAACAGCATCTTTGATTAATCTCCTGTGGCAAAATCCATACTTGCTTCCCTTGTCACAGTGAGCAGGCAGGAACAGGTTTCCAACCCCCCATGAGCTCTATCGTTTCACACTTGTGATTGCCAGAACAGCAGCACCATATTGCAAACTTGGAAACATCCTCATAAAGATACTTCTGGTGAGGCAGAAAAAAAAAGCCTTTAAAAAAATTATCTCAGAAAAACTGGTATCAGCAAATAATAAATGGTGTCTGTGTAATTAAGCAGGGCTTGCTTGCAGAGAGTATGAATTTGTATTGTCAGGTCCAAAAACCTTTGTTAACTCTTCCACCAGTTCACAGAGGAACCTTCTCTCAGTGGGAATAAAGCCTTGTGCTCTGAGGTTTCCAATTAACAGATTGCAGAGGCAGTAGGAAATTGATAACACCCTCACACAAACCTGTGTTTGCTACCCATGCTGGATCATGGCAGTGGGAGAAGAGCAGGAGGTGGTAACAGGTCAGGTGACAGCAAAGGATGGATCTCCTTATAGCACTGTACCAGAAAACAAAACAAATAGGACTGATCTGGCACAAACAGATTCAATGCTACTCTGTCTTGCCAGGGGAAGTAGGATCATTATTAAAGTGATGGGCATGAAGCTTACTAGGGGAACAGCAAGAGATGACAGCTCTTAGCACACTCAGTCATCCAGAACAGTGGGAGTCTGACTGAGTCCTTGAGCCAGGACTGCACAAGTGCCTCAGAAAAGGTGAAAAGACAACAGGAGACCAGAAATAATTAAATGGCCCCTCTTCTCCAGCCATGGCCTCTGCAAGTTGCCCTGCCACATGACTTGATTCCTGCAGCAGCACTACAGACACCATCCACAGTAGCAGCAGGAGCACAGCTTTAAAGTGCAGTATGAAATCAGTGCAAAGTTCCAGAGGCTCAGGACTAGCATCTGCTTTTACTTTTTTTTCAGAGAGGTGCTCTTCCACCTGGGCACCAGCACAGTGATCAGCTGGAAGTCTTGGCTGGAAAACCCATTCCAGCCCCCAGCTCAAATCACTTCAGTTCTCGTTTTCTTTAACTGTTCCTAAATGGTGTCCTTTCTCTCAAGAAAAAGGTGTATAAATTTTAATACATTATTATTTTATTGCCTGCTTTCAAATTTGTCTGTCTCTACTCTTACTCTCCTAGGCTGTTTAAGGGATTAATGTGGACATACATGCAATCCAGCCCAATATTATTTACTGTTGATTGTTGAAGTCATATAGGCCAAGGTGAAGCCTACAGCCACACAGTGCCTATCAGCTATGGCAGTCCCACCCCAGATTTAGTGCCCAAACCTTTCCCTTCCACTGCTAATTTTTCTAAATTAAGTGGTACTGCATATTTTTTCCTTCCTTCAAAGACAAAACAAGCCCTGTGTCAGTAACCTTCAAAGAAAGTATTATGGAAGAGAAAATACTATTCTCAGGCTAACAAATCGCAGCTAAAGTCACAAAATCTTTTCCAAGTATATCTTGGAAAACAAAGGAACTGTTAATTGCTGGGTAGTCCTCAGGAGAAAAAGAAAATTGATGTCATTGATGCTTGCTGAAGAAAATGTGTTTGCTTGTCAAATGGTTTTCATAACAAGTAAACCAGAATCATTCCATCTGCAGAAGCTCCTTTTTCAAACTGCCCTCTCCAAGTGCACATCAAGGTAAGGTGAGTCTTATCAACCTGACAGCTAAGCACAACAGGTTCAGTGGGAGAGGAGAGGAAAACTGAAGAAAAGAAGGACTCATTGCATTTGCTCCTCTTCCTGAAAGCAGAGCCTGAGGCCCTGGGAAGGACTGAGACACCGACATGTCAGTGCCACAAACTGACCTACAAAATTAAGTGCAAGAAAAACACCAAACAATTAAATAATTAAAAACTAACAGAAATTTAAAATCTAATTTCCTCTCTTTTGATGTGAAATATTCAGTCCCGCACTGTCCCTCCTAAAGACAAATGAGCATGAACATGAGAGAAGCTGCTCTCAAACCAGAGGACCAGGCCAGGTTCAACATTCAAAGCCCATCGTAGGCCATCAATTCCACCAAAAGGCTACACAACAGATTCAATTTTTCTTTAATTAAAGTTATCTAGAGGCCAGTCAGCAGTGTAAATATGAGAATTTGGATGAATGTGTTGATACAAGGCCCTCACAGAGACATCTGCCTACCTTTCTTGTCACAGCAGTCTCCTGATCCCACACCAACACCACAGGACCATTTATTGTCATTTACAGCATGAAAAGAGACTCACACAGAACTTCAACAGAAATTCCCATGTTCAGGGAGGGGAATGAAATTAAATTTCTCCATCCTGGTCTCGTCAGGTTTCAGAAAAAGGCCTGAGAAGGATGTCAAAGTGCCTTGTCACTACAAAACACAATCCTCCAGAGAAGACCACAGGTCACACAGTAAGTACTTCTCAGCCACTCACTGCAAAATTGTGCAGTTCCTACAAAATCCCAACAGTCTTTGTATGGCTGAAATGCCTGAGCTGCGATTCCTTGCACTGCAGGCATCCTGTGAGCAAGGAGGAGCTGGTTTTGGTTGTCTTTGTAAACAGAAAGGGGGCATGTGGAAGTTACTGACAGTTACTGCCTTTTAAGAAAATGATGTGCAGCATGAGAAAAAAAAAAACAAAATTCACAGCTGACATATTCTAGCACAAATACTCAGGACTGCATTTAACCTTGAGACAACAGCAGAAAATATGGAGGAATAAGAAAATAGAACAGGTATTTCAGTTGAAAGGGACCTATAGTGATCCATCCATCCCAACTCCCTCGAGTGTCTCCATCCACTTCAGGACCGAGCAGGACCTCTTAAACATGCTTGAGGCCTCAACCACCTTTCTAGCAAGCCTGTTCCAGTGTCTTTACCACCCTCCCAGTAAAGAAATGTTTCCCAATGTCCAGTCTGAACCTCTCCTAGTGCTCCTTTGAGCCATTCCCATGTGTCCTGTCAGTGGATCCCAGGGAGAAGAGATCAGCACCTCCCTCTGCACTTCCCCTGCAGTCAGGGAGCTGCAGAGAGCAAGGAGGGTCACTGTCTATCCAGATCCCTATCCAAACCATCTGCCAACAGCATCTCCAAGTTTAGTAATCATCAGCAAACTTGCCAATGGTGTGTTCAGCTCCTGTATCCAGATCAGTGATAAATACATTGGATAGAATTGGCCCTGGAACTGAGCCCCAGGCAACATTGCTGTGACCAGGTGCCAGCCAGACATACATTCACTGTAAGACCTTTGAGCTCTACCCTTCAGCCAGTTCTTCACCCACAACACCATGAACCTGTAAATTCCACAGCTGAACAGCTTGTCCAGATGGATGCTGTGAGGGACAATATCCATAGCATTACTAAAATGCAGAAAAATTACATCCACTGCCTTCTTTTCACCCACTAGGTGGGTGACCTTATCACAGAAAAGTATCAAATTAGCTAGACAGGACTTCAGCTTTGTGAACCCATACTGCCTGTGCCTGATGGCTGCATTATTCCTTAAAACTTCTTTCAACAGTACCCAGTGTAATACTCACAATTTTCCCCCCAGACTCTCACAGTCTGTAGTTCCCTGTGTTCTTCCCTCATGCCCTTTCTGTAGATTGGAATAACACTGGCTACCTTCCTGTCAGCAGGGACCTGTCCAGACTCCCAGATCTTTTGTAGATGATCAGATGGGGTCCTGCTGTTTGTCCTGCTTGCTCCTTCAGTACTCTGGAATGAAACCTATCTGGCCAAGTGGATTTGTGGACATGCAAGCATTGCAACACGTTTAAGTTTATAAGCTCTCTCCAGTTTTCAAAGATATCATAAAGTAGTGTAGTTTTCCCAGCAGAGGAAACCAATATGGTTTTCTGTGAATGTCTGGAATGATGAGCTGGATTAGCATCTTTCTATAAAAGTCCTAGAAGCCAGGGCTTAATTTTTCACTAGTTTGTCTTGAAAGCCAAACGCATTGCTGCACACACAATTCCATTTAAAGAGAGCAAGAATGGGGGCATTTGCTTCTCTCCTCAAAGACCAGACAAGTGTGTGTGACCACAGAGCGGCTGCTGCTCGAATCAGCATCCTTACCATTGAGAACCCCTGGAACAGCCACTGTTCAAGAGATCACCTCACCACCTGAGGCAGACCCTTTGAGACTTACTGCACTACAGACACCCCTTTGGTCAAGAGCTTTACCAGGGCACACCCAGACCTGCAGCTGGCTTAGCCAGTTTGAGGCTGAGAACTCATTCCTAACCCCTGCCTCCTGCACAGGCCAGTGGCTGCCACTTGGTGACTGCACTGTGGCACAGAGAAACTGCCTTGCTGTGAACTGAAATACTCAATTACTTACAAGAAACAGAGAACAGATGCACTACTTAGATTTAGTGTCTTAAGATAAACTCCATCTGAATTAAATCACGATTCCAGGCAGAAATGGACCTGGGGGCACTGGTTGACAGTTGACTGAACAGGAGCCAGCAGTGTGCCCGGGTGGCCAAGAAGGCCAATGGCACCCTGGCATGTATCAGGAATAGTGTGGCCAGCAGGATCGGGGAGGTCATTCTCCCCCTGTACTCAGCACTGCTGAAGCCACACCTTGAGTGCTGTGTCCTGTTCTGGGGCCTCAGTTTGGGAAGGATGTTGAGACACTTGAGTGTGTCCAGAGGAGAGCAATGAGGCTGGTGAGGGGCCTGGAACACAAGTCCTGTGAGGAATGACTGAGGGAGCTGAGGTTGTTTAGCCTGGAGAAAAGGAGATTCAGGAGAAACCTTATCACTCTCTACAAGTTCCTGAAAGGTGGCTAGTCAGGTGGGGGTTGGTCTCTTTCTCCAGGCAGCAAATGACAGAATGAGAGGACACAGTCTCAAGCTGCACCAGGGGAAGTTCAGGTTAGACATCAGAAAAAAATTATTCACTGAAAGATTGATGGGGCAATGGAATTGTCTGCCCAGGGAGGTGGTGGAGTCACCATCCCTGGACATGTTTAAGAAAGACTGGACGTGGCACTCAGTGCCATGGTTTAGTTGATGAGGAGGTGTTAGGTTAGGTCATAGGTTGGGCTTGATGATCTCAAAAGGTTTTTTCCAAAGTAATTAATTCTGTGAATCTGTGATTCAACCACGATCAGAACTGTTTTACCTCACTTTGCATGATAACACCAGACCACAGGTTACAAGAGCAGAGAAACTGTCAAGACAGACTACAGAGACAGCTCAATTACTTTTCATGTTAAAACTCCTTACTTTTCTGGATCAGTGTAAAAGGGCTTAGCAAAACCAAAGTCTGGGCAGTCAAGCTGTGGGAAACTCTTCTAGGTCCCTCTTTGTGGGTCCTGTTCTTTGACATGGAGGAATATCTTCCTTTCCACCTTTCAAAGAAAAAGAAACAAAACAAAAATCCCAGGGAGCCTGCTCCTGCCCATGACCTCACCAGGAGCTTCTGACAGGTCCCAAGAGCAACAGGATGATGCACTGGTGAGCAAGATACAAGCAGAGGATGACTGCATGCCAGGGAACCTCAAGTCACTATGTTGTTTGAAGAATCAAACCCAGAATGGTCCTTCCAAACACATAAAAGACAAGTATTTCTGCCCTGTTAGAAGAAAAATCACACTGCAGGGACATTAAATAAATAAAATTTACCTAATTCTTCCCTTTCCTTTAAAAGAATTAGGACCAAAAATTTGTGAAAGTACTGGAGACTCAGCCAGCACACACATTCACTCCATCTCTCATGCATCTACAAACACATCACCCTTCCTCAAATCCCAATGTCTTCCTGTGTGTTTCAACACATCCATGTTCCTCCTTCAGCCACAATCACACAGGTTTAGATAAAAGGTGCATTCAAGTGCAGAGTACTGATATTAACTCAGGCTCAATCCTTTCAGCAATAGCAAGTAAAAACTGTGGCCCCAGGAATCTCCACTCATTTTGTGGGATGCGACAGGCTCAGTCCTCCTCCCCTGTGCTGCCTGGTACAACAAAGGGCTGTCACTCCCAGAAAGCAAAAAGCTGGTGTTAGAGCATGGGCCAAAGAGAAGTAGAGAGGGGAAAAAAAAGACATTAAAAGGTGCTAAACAAGGTAGAAAACCCACCCTGAGGTAACTTGCAGCAATCAGCAACGAAATGGCAACAAACATGGCTGCTGTCTCTGCTGACTGCCCCAGGAGTCGTGAGCTGCGCTGAAACACTGAGTTCAGCAGTAACTGAAGCCAGTGTTGAAACAGATCTAAACAAGATTCTTTGAAACAGAAAGTCATGGGGTAAAGAAATCTATATTTTCTAAAACAATATTTGTAATTGCTGACCATGGGAGCACACAGTAACTTTCACCAGGTAAAGTCAGCCTTAAATGTATGTGACAAGCTTGAGACAGACAAAAGCTGCACAACAAATGCCCTTTCCAATCAGCGCTGGGTTAACACAGACTTGACTTGTGCTGGAGCTCCTGAAGATATTTTACAAAGGAAAAAGAGAAACCCAAACCATTCCAAGTGCCTCTGCAGTTTCAGGTAAACACACCAGGAACAAACCGACACCTGTAGCACTTGTTTCCTATCTCCATACGGATGCTCTCACTCCATGAGAGGGAGGCCCTTACCTTGGGACAACCGGACATCAAACCTGATTGTTGGAAAATCAACAACCAATATTTGCACAGCTCTCAATGTTGCATCCTTACCGTTTCCTAGTAAGTAAGCATGCTATAGGCACTCGTGCTTTAGAGTCAGTAAGGTGGGTGGAAATACAACAGATTATTGAAAGCACCATATATATACATTGAGGCAAATAAACAGTGATGCTATGAATGGTCTCTCCAGGGGTGACACCAAGATCCGCTTCCTTCTTCTTAAATATATAAACAACAAATCAGACCAGACGTCAGTCTGCCAGTTTTCATACAGCAGAGCTGCAGTCATGACCTAAAATATGGCTTATATTGTGGGCAGGGCGGTTTGAGGGCTGCTTGGAAGAATCTGAAGCAGATGTGTTTGCAATGGAAAGCAAAGGTGACATCGCTGAGCCATCTGGAGGAAGAGCTGTGGCTATTTCTGGAAACAAAGAAGTTAAGTTAAAATTGGATAAGTGTGATGTGTTGGTCATGTGCATTGGTGGCATATCTGGAAGCAAAGGAAAACTGGGCTGAGCAAAACCAACAGGCCTGGGAGGAGACAAAATGGATCCAAATCGATTGTTTAAACCTCCACCACTCGGCTTCTCCGTGCTTGGGTTCGGAAACATTTGATTGGGAAAGTAAGGGATAGAAATGTCGTTGGAGAGGGTAGGGTGGGCAGGAGAGTAAGGTGGATAGAAGGACGGCAGTGTATTCTGAGGATCAACTGGGATTAGAGCTGGTGTCCGAGTGGCACTAGGCTGAGTGACTGGTGGGATGAAAGAAGCGTTAGCATTTATTGGTGGATTCATGCCACCCTCTGGAATAAAAGGGAATCCAAAATTCTGGGAGAGCGTATGTTGGTCAGGGGCCGTGTTATCATTGGACACTTGAGGGCCATCAGACATAAATCGTACAATGCTTCCTCTTTTTTCTATCGTGGACTGTTGGCGCCCAAGGATCATGCTGCCACTGGTGGACAGAGGAAGATGGGGAAGACTAGGGTCAAAGACATTTCCATGTCTCTGATTTCCAGATCGATTCCTTTCGGGCTGACGTATTTTAGAGCTTCCATTGTCTTGCAGAGGATGCCTCGAGCGCTGAGTGACCGAAGAATTTGGCTGACGAACGGAAGGCTGCCCTTGCTCACCGTTTCCATGAGACACTGCAGGGTGAGGGTGAGTCGGCCTCACAACTCCATGCATATTGCTGGACACGGGTGTATTCATGTGGTTCTTAGTTCCATGACTGTCCGTCATCCTCATGGGGTTGGACTTCTGCACAGAGATGTTTGGGCTTGTATTGCGACCCTGAATGTCTCCTGAGGAAGAGGAACTTGAAAAAGGAATAGTCAGTGAACTGTTCCTTATGTTAATTGCCCCAATGGACATGTCACAGCTTTCCCTGCTCTGACCATCACCATCTCTTCGGATGTGAATGCTCTCCCGTGCTGGGGGACAGTTGTACTCAATTGTGGAGGAGGCACCACACTGGGTCTTCCTTTGATGTTCTGGGATCGATCTTTGGCTTCCACTCACTTGATCTGCAAGGTGAGGGGCGAGCAAACTCTGCATGAAACTTTGGTGGCATGTGTTTTCATTTTCCCTCGATGGCAGGGTATTCCCCGTTGGAATACCCTGTACTGGCTGGTAGGGCAGTCTCTTCTGCCTCTCTATGGATGGTGCAGCATTCTGACCAATTCGGAATGCTTGTGACTGCATGCCCCGGAGGGAGGACACAGAATTGCCAATTTCACTGTTTCTTGAAGCCTGCACATCAAAATTGCCTGTCGGTTGTTGATTGGGTCCAGAGGACTTAAATGTTTGGCAATCAGAAAGACGCTGCACATCCGAGCCAACTGTGTGGTCGACCGACAAGCGGCCCTGCATATTATGAATTGCCAACCCTTTACTTCTGGAAACATCAAGATAGCTTCTCATTTCAAGCTGGTCGGAAACCCTAGGGCCTTGAAGAGATATTCCTATTCTCTGCTCAGAATTAGAGGGCGTCTTCCCAATGAGAGCCTCAGCAGAGTAGCTGGAAACTCTGTTTCTTTCCTGCCTGTGAGGGGTGCATGTCATATCTGATGGTCTGGAAACGATACTGGCCTGGGACACCATTTGCTGCTCTAAGCCCCTTGAGGTCATAAGTCTTTGCATCTGATTGTGCCCTGACACGTGTTCTGAAGTGGAACCTTGCTGTCTGCTGCCAACATCTTGTTGCTGTTGATGCATAATATCTTGATTGATATGGCTCTGAGGGTGGTTATGGTGGTTTCTGCTTGTTGCAGGATTTTCACAGTTCTTTTCAGGCTGGGACGCTCCAAAGTGCTGCTGCATCTGCTGCTGCATTTGTTGGTGGTGAGGATGGGGCTGACCACCTTTCTGCCGTGTTTGATCACTTCCGTGGTGTTTCTGCTGTAGAGAAAGCTGTGTGGCTTGTGTTCCCTGGACGAGATTCCGTTTCTTTTGCATCTGCACCTCCTGCTGTATCGTTCGCTGTTGGTGGACACTGTGGGGTTGAGGGTGGACCGAGCTTTCCCCGTGAGTGACGTGGTGCTGCAGCTGGTACAAGTGGTGCCTCTCTCTTAACTGCCCAGCCTGCTGCTGCTTCAAGTAGGGGTGATTACTGTGAAGGTGAGAGATGCCTTGGGCAGGGACATGTTGAATTGGCTGCAAGTGCTGCCCTGCCTGGCCTGGCTGCTCTGAAAGCGGTGGCTGAGAACCACACTGAACTTCAGTTTGTCTCAAAGCTGGCGTTACAAAATTGCTGTTGGGTGGGAATAACCTATTGAGGCCATCAGCGTGCCCTTGGTTGCTCACTGGTGCCACTGAATTGGATGAATTAGGAGGAATCTGACTAACCAGCATCTGTGTTTGATCAGCAATACCCTCTGGTGTCCGGTTCATCAGCGCCATCCCCTCAAGCCTTATGGGTGCTGTCTGGCACTGCTTTTGCCTCTTGGCTGTAGAAAGCAGAAGGTCATCCTGAACGGCCCTCTTGGCAGAGTCTTTGCGACCTTCATGGTTTTGCTGCTTTAAGTGTGATTCCTGCAGCTGGGGAGCCTGCATGGTGCTTGCCCTGATAGCATTCAGTTGTTCCTGAGCATATTCACTCATCAGAGCAGGTCCTGGAGAAGGATTGATGTATGTGCTAGATGGAAGGGAGAGGCTCACAGTTGCAGGGACGCTTGCAGGCTCTGAAGACTGGGATAAACCTGAGCAACTCACCAGGGGATGGACAATGTGGCTCTGGTGTATCAGATTATTCACACTTAGACTGGTTATGCTGGGTGTCTGGGAAGTGGAAATCTGCAAAGAAGTGTTTGATGTTTCCGCACCTCCTACAGAGCAGCTTGGCTTCTCAACCTGCCTGTCAACATTTGTCTGTACAGTTTCATGAGCATTGAATTTGTTTGGTGCCGCTTCCAGAGGCCCTGTATTGTTTTCTTTCACTGACTGAGGTTTAAAAGGCTGTTGCTCTCTCTCCAAAGGTGCAACCTCAGACTTAGAGATGACATCCCTCGTGTTAACCTGTATTCCCCCTCCACCTTTCTCAAGGCTTTCCTGGTCAAAAATAGCTCTCGCTGCAAGAGCTACAATGTCAGTCTGTTCTGAAAATGTGCAGCTATTACAGGTACTGGTAGAGGTGCTGCTTGTGACATCTTCTCTGGTGGTATCTGGCAACATAGATGCAACTGAGAAGCCTCGACTGCTGCCAGAGCTGGTTGACATGGGGGAGTCTGCCTGCCTGCTAGTAATAAGGGAAGCACTGACTACTTCCTGATCAGAGATGCAGGAGTGAGGCTGGGAGAGAGTGTCACTTTCCGTGTTCATCAGCAAGAGTTCCTGCTTCTCAGGCAAATCATTTGATTCTGCTGATTTAGAGTTTTCCATAGGAAAATTAGAATGCTCTCCCTGAACAGTAAATGAAGAGTTTTTTTCCACAGCTGTTCTTTCTTTTGTGAGATCAGACAGCATTTTGGTTAGGCCCTGTCCTTCTAACAAGTCCGCATCTTGCATTACCACTGAGGAATCCTGCGCAACATTGCAGGACTCCGAAATCATTCCTGCCTTGGAAGTATGACCTGTTGTGTTGCTCTGTGCTGCTGAAGTCCCATTTGCAACCTGCAAGTGTGTAACCTGTGCTTCTTTACCAGAGGATGTTAAGGTGTTGGGGGGTTCGCAGGGTTTGGGAGACTCTGACGGGACAGATGCAGTTGGTGGGTGGCTCTGAGATGCCTGGGCCTGCTGGCAAGGAGAAGCATCCTTGGCTGGTGGGGCAGCGAGCAGCAGCTGCTCTGACACTACAGACTCTAGGGGTGAGGAAGCAGGCACCTCTGCCACGCTCGGCTCTGGAGCAGAGGGAGTTTTCACTGCCTGTTCGGAGCTCGCAGTCTCTTTGGAAGGAGAGCCAGAAACGCTGACACCGCTTGATGCAGCCATGCTGCCTGCCTGCGGTGCGGTTACAGCCTGTGACGCTGCTGGGGCGTTTGCCGGCGGCCCTTTGCTACTTGAGGACTTTGACACCATTTCCACAGGAGCACAGTCCACCTTCCCTGCATCTTTGCAAGGAACTGCTGGACAGGACACTTTATTATTGACTGTTTGGTGTTTCTTTGTGCTCGGCTTTTTGTTTGTCCTTTTTGACTTTGCACTGGATGTCAAGCCAGCAGCCGCTTTTTGCAGGGAAGCGTTTACAGAGTTAGATGCACTGGTTAATACTGAAACCTCTGCAGGCACTGAAGATGCCACAGAAGTTGGCAATGACACACAGTTGACTGTGGCAATCTGGTTATTGACAGTTGCAGGATTGGTGGGGTGGCTGAGCGACAAGTGCAAGCAGCTCTGTCCAGCCATGTGCGATATGCTTTGATTGAGGTTAGCTAAAGCACCAAATGTGTTGAGGGCAACATTGGTATTTGGATCTTCGCTGGTGGTGGGCTGAATAATTTGCATAGGGGCTTGGTTTGAAGCTCCAGATGAAGACATCACAGGCTGCAATGCAAAAAGCTGCCCATTTAATGAGATAGTCTGAGGGTGCTGTTGATTGGACATTGTCACTGAAAATGTCTGCGTAGAGCTAGAAGATGGCAAAGAAGATGGCCTTGGTAATATATGGACAAGGTGTTTTCCTCCAAAAGTCTGTGGAAGAGAGGCATTTTGCATGGTGCCACTGGAGTTGACGACTGCAGTTGGCCCATTCACAGGAAGTCTTACAGAAGCAGAAGGCTGAGCAGAGAGGAGGGGAAGAGGATTCTGATTTGCAGCTTGTATAATTACAATTTGCTGACTAACATTTTGGCTGGGAACTTCCGCTCTCACAATGGGCGGGCACGGAGCAGGGTTTGGAGGCTGGAGAATGATGACATTCTGGTTAGCTGGCGCTCCTGTCACAGCTGAGGCGACTGGCTGAGCCATCTGAATCACCTGCATAGCTGAGTTTAATGGAAGGATGCTTCCTGCAGCCTGAGCTTTAACCTGTGGCTGGCTGATTAAAGGCTGTATAGGTACGGGTGGGCACGAGGGCAAGGTAACTACAATCTGTTCAGCTGCCTGGCTATCCCCAGGCAGAGAAGCATGCAAGCTGATACTTGTAGTCAAAGGCCTGCTGTGGGCAGAAGACACAGTCCCAGCAGCATTGACTGGCTCATTAAGGAGGGCAGTCATTATCCCGGATGGTGTCTGGCTCAATGGCTGAACAGTGTTTCCTGCCAGCTGCAAAGTCGTCCATGTGGTCTGCGTGTTCCCAGCTGAAGGCATCCGGGTAAGGCTACTCAAGTTTTTCAAGTCTGAAGTGCCAACACCCGAAGAGCCTGAAAAAGACCAGCAATTCTCAAGGGGACTGGCAGCCAGAGTGCTTATTGCTCTCACAGCCTTAACTCCTTCTGCTGCAGATGTCACAGGCGTGCCAGCACTGCTGACCACGTCCATACTTTTGGGGACATTTGCAGAAGAGCAGCTCTCTTCAGTAGACAGTCTCACAGGTGGCACACAAGTTGTGTCCGTGGTTGAAACAGCACAGCTCTCCTGGAGGTCACTCCTGGAATTGTGTGTGTTTGAGCAAGTTGCATTCACCTGCTGACCCTGGGAGGCTTCCACAGAGGCACTGGAAGGAAGGCTGGTTCCCTGCGGGAGCGTTTTCTTTGTTGATTTAGTACCCTCCTCATCACTTTTACTTTTGGGGGGATTTTGCTCATTCTGTGGTACATCATTTGAAGAACACTGTAGCTCCTGTTCTGTTGCAGGTTGAGGTGTGCTCTGTGAGATGGCAGGAGCAGTGGTGGGCACACCTCGCTTGTTCTCCGGGGTGGAGAGCTCAAGAACATTTCCTGCTGGAGCCGTCTGAGTGGATGCCAGTGGAGAAACTGTAGGTTGTGACCAAGGCTTATTTTCTGTGGGGTAAATACCAGCAATCGTCACAGGAGTCACTAGGTTGCAAGTTCTCTGAACTGGCACAACATTGGCTGTTTGCTTTTGTAAATTATGACCAACATTAAACGTTATTCCCTGCACAGATGCTCCCTGGTTATTTCCATTGGGCTGAGTCCCATTTGAATAGACAATGATGTTCTTTTGAACCTGATCACTGGGAATAACAACTGAGACCTTGGCGTTTTTGAGATTTCCTTTCCAGTGGATTGTAGGGTCATCATATAAGCAAATATCATTTGCTTTCAGTAGCTCGATGTATCTCCCGTTTTCCTTTTGCAGTTCGTCCAACTGTTTCCGGAGTTTTTTTATCTCTTCAGCTACAAAACAGTGAGAGCACTCATTACATCAGCACCGGAACAAATAATGAAATAATGTTACCACATGATTTAGAGAGTAAACACTGTGTAGTAATGAAATAATTTGTAGAAATAAAATGAATAGATTGTTAATAATGTATGTTCTTCTCAAATGGTTAGCACAACCTATATGCTCTTATCCTGAATGGGAAAATGAATGAATTTCACAGACTATTCCATTATCAATAACAGGATATATCAAATTACTTAGGAAAAAACATTAGGACTAACCCAGACGAATGTGAATGCTAATCAAATTTGTTTAATTCCTGAAGGAAAAACAACACAAGCACATTAATATTTTTCTTTTCCCTGCTCTTTTGCAAACACAAAACTGTTTTAATTGATAATCACACAGCTTTCCAGAAGAATTAAGTTTCATTACATTTAAAAATTACAGACAAAATGAAATACAGAGCACTCATGTAAGCCACAAAAACTGGCAATACACTTGGGAGATGGCTCACCAAACTGGAAAAATCACAATAAAGCAGAAATAAAAATCATACACCACAACATTAGCTTTGAGATTGTTTCTGTCACACCTCCATCACGGTACTTTTGCACATCTATTCAAGTAAATTTTATATGATGCATTATAATTTTATAAAATTAGCTGTTATAAGTTTTACAGCTTTTCAAATGAAAGAAAAAGCTTTATGAATGAAGAAATGAAAAAATTTCTCAATGAAAAAATCTAACTGAATTTGTCAGAAATCATTCTGGTCACTATAGTAGAATAAACTGGGGCAGAATTTACCAGATGATGCCACATCACCTATAAGTTCTGTAATTACTTTATATCACAATGCAATTGCTTCATTATCTCATAGCTATGTGCTAGAACAGTCACTTGGGCATTCTGTTGGCTTTTTGTTTCAAGATATTCTAAGCAGCTGTATTTTTCCTGTATGTGAATAATTTCTTGGGATTCTCATGTGTGGTTCCAAGCTTTGACACAGCAGAAGTGAGGGACAGAAATTCTAGAGCCCCCAGCAGCATCTGTACTTACCCTGCTCATTGTTCCCTCCATTTAACAGAAGTTCATCATTCTGTCTTTTCATTTCTGTTATGTACTTAAAGGCCTGATCCAGGATCATGTTCTTGCTCTGTAAAAGAAAACATACATACAAAATTAGAAGAAAGGCCTAGAATTTGTAAAACCATTAGTGATGAAGCTGCACTTACTCCAAGAGGTCTTTTTTAAAAATATGAATATCACTGGTAGAGTTTGTTTTCTTCTGGTTTGGGTTAGGCCTTTTTAGAGGTTGTTTTTTGGTTTAGTTTCTTTTATAAGATGAAACTATAGGTCTTGTGGGTGATGCTGAGCTAAAATGCCTTGAGATTTTACAGAATGACATTTCCAGTGGTGAAGCTGACACCCTGAGGTAGATACTAAGGCCACAGATCCTGAACAGCCAGCATCCTTTCTCACTGATCAGCCCAAAATTAATGTTCACTAATAAACATACACATGAGATATAAACATACCATGAGATGTAAACATAAAACATAAATATATCACATGAGGTTTCCAGGATACTGCCTTGTAAATATTTTATTAGAAAGGCAACAAACATGGAACAACTATCCAGGGAGATATATGCATAATTTTGAAAGTAGTATACTAGGAAATATGGGAAGAGAAAATAACCCATCCACAATCATCTTTTTATGAAGCTATGCTTATTCTGTCTGCAAAACCTTTGCTCACTTCTTAATTTCTTCTACTGTTCAGTAATAACAGTGTCTGCTAGGGATTCCTCTATCTTGAAAAAGATGCTTCTGTGTATTTACCTCAAAGCATTTGTCTTGCTTAATCTTTTGCAAGGAGAGTGTCTTAAATTACTATTATTATATTTTCAGTTTCTGAATTGCACTCAAGCCATTATATGAAGGATGACAAAATTAAGCAGTCATATGCAACACTTTCAGATAAAATGCTCAAAATCTGTGTAACTACATTCATGTGACCCTGCACTTCCAAGTAGGAATTCTATTACAAGTAGTTTTAAAAATACTAATAACTAGTGATATTTTTAGAGCTTTAATTCAGACAGTTTTGCCTTCTTGCTAATCCAAATAGTAAAATAAGTATTTATACTTCTACAGACAAAGAAACATTTGGACATTTGGCAGGAGACTTGTGTGTACCTCTGGATGGACACTCACCTGCTTAAGTGCTGGAGAGCAGGGAATGAGTTCTCCAATTCTGTTTATCCCAGCATTAATCTTCTTCTTTCGATGTCTCTCCACTAAGCAAAAACAATATGTACTGTGTCATCTGGTTGGGAAAGTCAGCACAACAGCAGCACAACTAGGATAATGCAAGGGCTCATAAATACATTATTTCATTACAGATTGAAACGTGGAGTAACTTGAGTGAGGAAAAATGTTCCTCTAAAGTAAACCTCAGTTATCAAATTAATACTCAGTGGAATCAAAGAGCCATAATGTAAATAGCTATGCCTTTAAAAAGTGGAGATATTTTGGACCCCTTCATAAAAAAGTAAAGTTCCTACAACTCGAAATTCATGTTTTGAATTCATGCTTTCTAACACAGATTTATGACACTCTGTTCATAAAGCAGGTTAAATTTAAAATTGATTAAATTTACGCGTACAGAAAGCAAATGAACAAAGATTATGGGAAGAATCAGTTTGAGATTTGGGAAGCAAACCCATGCCTCTTAAATTCTAATGTCAAATTTAGCACCAAAAGAGAAATAATGTAGATTTCATCAGTCTTCAGGCTAAATTTTAAATTTATATCAACAGAGTAGCCAGCCCACACTGAACATAGCTGAAGCTCTAAGTAGATGGACTATCAGTTACTCTTTTCTATGTCCAAAAGTTCCATAAGGTCTAACAGGCTGGGAGTAAAGAAAACATTGAATGGAGAGTAGTTCCAATGAATTACCTATTTTGGAGAAGATCAAAAAATGCTTCATTTATAGTTTTCTAGTGATACTATTTACCTCTTTAATAGGTCTGAATATTGGCAGAAAGGGTCTACACTCTAAGTCCAGGAGTGTAAATACCTCTGGGCCTGTTTTTTACAGACAGCATCTCTGTTTTCCATCCACCACAGTCAGCCTCTTTCAAATATAGTTAACTCTCATGCACCTATTTTTTTAACTGAAATATTTTCATATTCTATGCAAACTTAAAACTATTAGATGTCTTTTTTAAAAAAGTGGAAAATGTTCTGTCATGGCTTTGTCAGTACTCAAACTATTGTGTTGTTTGTTTGCTGAATGAACTTTTTGATTTGTGCAGTTGCTCAGCTTTTGGTAGCACACAGAAACAAACTGTGACCTGCAGGTGAGTGTATTTCATTTTTCTCCATTACAAAAGACTCGCTAATTTAATTTAAATAGTCTTATTTCAGTAGCCTGTCACTTCAATTTACCTTTCTCAAATGATTATTTTTTTGTATTTCAGGAGAGATTGCTGGCATTGACAGAGACAGGCCTAAATACACTAAACACAGCAAGACAGTTTCTTATGCAAGAAATTGACTATATAAATTAGAGCACCTCTGTAAAAATTAAAACACAGGACACTTTGGGATTTAATCTTTATATATCTAACTAATGCTTACAGATATCACAGTGTTTGTGAAGTGCTTCTCTTTTGTTTTAATAATATTTGCAATGCTCTCCTCAGCCTTTTCCACATATTAATGATTAAGAAAGTATGGGCTTGGAAGGAGCTGCAGGGTTCACATACTTGAGAGTTCAGCCCAGGTGATAAAGATTTTGGAATGCTATCAACAAGTGAAACAGAAACTGGGAATTCCAATGAGGCCAACCATCTTAGAAGTAAATTTGATAAGACTGTTTCCTGATTCTTCCTAATTCTTAAGAAATTGGCCACACCCTGAGCACACTCAACAACCATAGCACTGCACAGGCTTCACATGGAAACTGCTCAGTGCTTTTTTCATCTGAGTTTGTGAAGATCACGAGATACTGCTCTTCAGGTAAAAGAACTGCAATCAATTTCTTTGGATAAACCAGCCCAAAGCCTGCCAGACTCCTCTCCAGTCCATCTTTCAGTTCCTACTTGTAGAAGATGCCACTAGCACTAGACACTGACTGGGTGCTGCCCAAGGGATGTGACTCCTGCAATGTACAGCCAACATTTGCACAGAATTTCTGGAGTGTCAACATCCAAGTGGGTGCCTTAGGAATAGACTAGAGGAATACTTCTAATCCAGGCAGCCTCTAAAGCTCTAAGATAGGACACCTGGCTCTGTTTTGACAGAGGTGGATATTGGCTGCATATGAATGCCTGTGCAGTTGTTTTCCTTTGGAACTGAACACAGCTGAAATTGTTTACTTCTTAATTTACTAGCTTTGGAAAGGCAGGGGCACGGTGCTCCTTCATACTTTAACTTTGTAAAAGTTTGTAGAAACAATCTGCACAGATATTTTATGCAAGGACACAGAAAGGTGTTTGATAGGATGAGGCTTTTTCAGTGTACTAAATTCCTATGGAGGAACCATCACCTCCATGTAAAGAATGTTTTACTACTTCAAAGTGTCTGTGCTTATTTCCAGACCAAACAGCAAAGCATGATGTTCCCACCTGCATTATGTGTCTCCCGGTTTTTCTTTCTGTGAAACATAAAGAGAAAAAACTCATGTGAAACTGAAGGTTAAAGATCTGCATACAGACAAATATTTCTTTTATTATTTCTATTACAGCTAAAAAGACTAAATATTATAGTCCACTCTGTGAACTAGAACAGCAGAAGTCACAATCACATGTTCTTAAACGTTGGTATTAGACAGTTTCTAACAAAAATTTGCTCATGGTCAGACTTAAATCAATTGCAATATAACATGGTACAGTGTAATGCTCCATTTGATTATTGGTACATATTTATAATGGAGAGCTGGGTTTTTATGTTCTTGTTACACTATGAAATGTTCAAAGAGGCCAAAGATTTTTTTAAAATAGTTTCGTTTCTGAGGAACAAGACAGTTAAGTATTTGTCTGAAATGTTGCTTTTACATTCACTTGATCACTGAAACAAGAGAAAACTTTACTATGCAAGTTGATTTTCCAGCCACACTGCCCTCAAACATCATAGCTTCTGGTGTCAAAGAGGCTTCCTTTGTGAGAGAAACCAAAAATAGTGTTCCTCTGCAGCTGCTGTTCTTTACTGTCTCAAAATTCTGAATAGGTGTGATTTGGGCATGTGAGGGGTTGTGTTTGGTTTCAGATGTTCACCTGGGACTACTGGACTGATGGCAGCATTGTGCAATGCCCCAAATTGCTTTACTATAAATAAATTTCAATAAATTTCAGTCAATAAATCTCAAATGTATACTTACATACTCCCACATATAAATTAGATGTACTATACACATGCACTAAGACAAATACTTCCAGGAAGTACAGTAAAACGAAGTACCTGTTTTCTAGAAAAAGCAAAATTCCAGAAAAAAACAATTTCAAAAAAACTTCATGGTTAGCTAGTGCAAGATGAATGCTGCATTTAACTAAGGACTGAAGAACTCCCCTACCAATCAGGTATTAGATCACCCATGTTAATACAAAGGAATAAAGCTCTGGAAAAGTTCTACTGAATGTTGAGTCACTTTGTGACAAAGTTTGGTCATAGTGTTGCTGTACAACCTCCAGGTGTAGTTTGAGTTCCTGCAGAGATTTGAGATGTAAGATCCAGATTCCACTGGGAGTTGAGGAAGAGCTCTAAATTACCCTGTTGACATTAGTATAGTTACCCCCCAATATCTACAACAGCCTCCACAAAAATAGAGGCGGTGCTCTAACCAAGGCAGCAATGCAATTTTACATACATCAGAATCGTCAGTGAAATAATTCAAGGATCTCTTTTGCCTAAGTGACCCAGGTAGATATATCTTTAACAAATAGTTTGGCATAGACAGGGCAATAGAAAAACTTTTGGATCAATGCTGATGAACACACAGAACTTCTTGTCCATACCCTTACTGCCAAAGTTTTAGCTAGAAACTTTGTGACTGCAACATGACTGCAGGCTACAGACCTACAGAATTGTCATTTTCCCCCAGGAACTCACCGATGCTGCTTCTTAGTAGGTGTCTCATTCTCTGTCATCTCTGGCATGGTTTTGGAGAAGAGAGCCTGAGGAAAAATCACGGAAAGAATTAACAATTCCTGCACTTTTCTGAATCCTTAGCCCATGACATTTACCTGACTTTGCCTTGGACCACAGGGATGGGGCCCTATTACAATATAGGCACAAGTCCATCCCCTTGACTCAGAGCAGTTGATTTTGTGACATTAAAAACTAAGCACGTTACCTACTGAGATGTTTTGCAAAACCTGTCTGTGATGAACTGGCTTCCATTTCCTCAATTACTTTAAATATAAAAACTATTATAATCCCAACCACTTTCAGCAAACAAGAAGGACAGTTAAGAGTGTATGACTGCTTTTCAAATGGGAGGAACAGCTGAACTCTCTCTTATCAGCCCCTCCTCACAGAATATGCATTCAATTCCCAGTTCAAAATAAAATATGAATACTAAGCAAAAAAACAAGCTACAATGAGGACATTTCATTAACTACAAATTTAGAGTGCTCTTAATGTAGCAGATTACAAAACTTACTTGCTATTAAATTACTGTACACCTTAAACCAACCAAAAATGACACCCCTAAGCTCTCAGATATGTAAAATTAAGCTAAAATAAAGTTATGAATTAAAGTTATCCATAACAGCCTAATGAATTGCATCTAACTTGTCCTCATCTTGAACAGATTGGTAGCCTGTATTTAGACAAACAAAACCATTATAAAAATATACAAAATATGAGATTAAGTCAATTAATATCTACCAGAGGAATGAATTTTAGAGAGCAAGTGACATTAAGTATACTGCAGATGACAACAGGAAAAAACAGATCTGGTTTTTGATATGTCTGAGCTCTGCATTTACTTTCATAGCTCTGTTCACTCTCTCACCAACCAACCTGTTACTGCAACTCTTCCCATGGACCCTCAAAGTCCTCGTGGCTTCACCTTTCTCTGGCTCCTCCTGAAAAGCTCATTTGTGTCTTTCAACAGGCTTCATATCTTTAGGGTATTTTTTGTCTGTTTGTTTGGACTGCAAGGAAGTGGGGGTGGTTTTTAATATAACTTTAAAAACCAAGCAGTTCTTAATGTAAACTGAGCCTACCACAATTGGCACTGACATCAAAAACAAATCCCCAAAATAATATCCTTACAAACCAGAAAGGCAGACACCTATGGAGCTCCCAAAGCACTGAAGCATACACTTCACAAAGTGCTCTGTGCACACACCTCTGTGTGCGTGTGTGTGTGAAACTAACAGAAATAATCTGTATTGTACCAGAACTGAATTCTGATACTGCTTTTCAACCTTTATGCTCCAGAAGTCATGCATTCAGTAAAGATTAGAGGAGGAGAAACATAGGGCTGATGCTGTTTACCACTCTAATCCTGAAGTACTTTCTCTGTTCCAGGGAAGTCTTAGGAGACATTGGCAAACCATAAAATAAAGAAAACAGTAAACAACCTATGAATAGTTCCTAGCTCAGGGAACTCAGAGTGCCTGAAGATTTCAGGAACATAATTCAACTCCACCTACACAACAGTGTTCACACCATCACAAAACTGGATACAGTCCTCCCTGAGAGGAGTTACAGCATTCCATTGCCCCACTGGGTGTTACACAGAGCCTACCTAAACACAGCCACCACAGCCCTCTCCAGCCCAGCAATGGGAGCACATCACTTTCTGTTTATATCCCTCCACAGACTTTGCTTTCCCTGTGCCCACTGACCATCCCCTGTATAAATTATGGAAACACCTGACAGAGTTAACAGTCTTTTACTGTGGGATAAAGCAGTGGCACAACTTCAGCACACTCCTATTAATTGTATTGCCTCACCTTAAAAAGAAGATTTCTTCTCCTTTAGATCCAATTAGCTTTCTTCACTAACAAATTTATTTGAGCTTATATGTAGTAAGAGTAATCCACTTGTTATGCCAGGTTGTCCAAGTTAGTAAAAACTCACAACTCTGAAAGCCAGGAAAGCCAGTTTCCCACTCAAGGCATCTATAACTTAGCCCTCCTTGGTACAGCTGGAGATGGTCAGTAGTACTTACTCACTGATTCTACCTGCATTCACTATACCCCGGTGACGATGAAGGGGTTAACTGGGAGACCTTAGCAAATTATTTTGATTATTAAAAACAAAATCCCCCCAAAAATGGTTAGAGCCCAACCATCTTTTGGATGCTGCTGGCAGCCAGAGAGATGTTCAGGTGTACACAGAGTGCCTGAGGCCAGAACACTTCCTTTCAGCAGTTTCCAGTGTGCCAAAGCAGCCCAGCAGGATCTGTATCCATTAAGAGACAGGAGAAGCAGAGCAGCTGCCTGGTGATGCTACACTCATACATCCATCACTGAGGCAGCACCTTGTGTAGCAGGTGAAATAACTACTCCAGGAGGCAAAGGGGTCATTTAATTTACTGTGTACAGTACTGTTTCTGTTTAGTGAGGATGGGCATAGTTCTGGTAAAGCAAAACTCTCAAACATGCTTAGAAAAAGGAAGATGCTGGATTGTTTCTTGATTTCTGCACCACCTATAAAGACAGACTTGATGTGTCTGTTAGTGGGCATTATGAGACCACAGCAAATATGCTGGAAATCAGAGCAAAAAGATAAAAGAGGTCTTAGTTTTGGTGAACTTAGCATTTTTGAAAGACTAATGTATTCACCAAGCAACCATATTTTTTTTAATAATGCAAATTTATACAGCTTGAGAACCAAAGGACTATTTCTGTTTTGCAGTGTATTTAACACAGAAAGCATTAATGTGGATTTAGGTGGCTAGCTACCATGCAGGGCTAGAGATGAAGCACAACTGTGTGAAGGCAAGGGCATAAAAAAGCACCCACCCACAGATACCCTTCCCCAGAACAAACATGGCTGTTCTGACTTCTGCTGCACAGTCCAGAACACATTCACAACCCCATCTACTCCCTGCCCTAAGTCAGAGCACCTCCTCTCCCTCCTGACATCAGTTCTCCTTACTCCTATGTTTTGGCTTCTTCTGTGTCCATGGAAACCTCTCAGCAAAGCTCTCTTTCATAACAGCAGCCATCCATATCTCCCAAAGTCATGATGTACACAATATTCCAATTGCCTTATTTCTTTGTGCTGAGCAGATGCTGAAATGATTCAGCAATTCACTGTATGTAGCATTCTGGAAGATTGATAGACAAGGCCTTAGTGAAAATTTGTGCTATAATTTATTAATACAATTTCTAACCATTTTTTTTTATCCTGAAAAAGAATATAAAATCTTTACTATATGTCAAAGACCCCACTTCTTCCTTCCTCCTCTGACATCCTTTTTAAGTGATGTCAGTAAGCTTCTTCCAAGTGATGCTTCATATTTGTTCCCTTCATATTTCAAGACATTTACTGCCACAGTGAGTGTATAAGCCTCACAAATGTAAACTTGAAGTCTGTATTTTAGATGCTTCATTTCCACTGGGATCTGCAGCCCATTTCATATAGGAGACATGGCATAGAAATGCTGTGACTCTTACCCTAATTTCACTTTACTGTGGAATTACTTCAGGTGAAGTTTTTCAGTTTTCCTCTCAACCAGTGCTCCCACTTTCATGGTCCTGATAGCAAAAAGTAAGGCTGTACACATTATCTAATGAACCAATTCATTTATTTTGAGCTCCACTGAAAAGAGGTGGTTAAATTTGTTAAACAACACTTGTATAAAACTCTGGGCTTTCTACTGATAGATTCTACCATGAGAAATATGGTGAACTGAAGTTCTTTTTTCCCCCATTCTTATTCTGTAAAGACAGAAATCTTTGCATTTTACTTGATACTCCACAGAACAGCTCAAGCTGGCAGTACCAGTGAGGAGGTTTTCTTAAGTGCTGCTGAAACGACGAGCTTTGTGAACTAAAAAGAAAATAAAAATACTGCCTAGGTGGAGATTTCTGAGGGTTGATGAATGCTTACATTGTCTCCATTTCTCCCTCTCAGCTGTTACATGACCAGAGCTTTGACAGTGGGTTTTCCTTTACCTCTTCCACATCAAGATTCCTTCATGGATTCTCTAAAGCAGAAGACATGTATTTGCCTCATAAGCTCAGAGACAAATGTATTTTAAGTTCACTCATTAAATATGCTCACTTAACTCAGCTGAATGTCGGCAGAGAAAATGTAGCAAAATCCAAATTCTTAAAACAGATGAAGAAGCAGTAACTCATCATTCATATTTATTTAGTACCAAGCTTCCTTTAAGCTTTATGTAGTTAACAGCTTTCACTACACCAACTTAAAATATCTATTTTCATTTAAATGCAATTTCATCTTCAAAAATTAAAGGATGCTTTGTGTTCTGAAGATTTAAATTTGACAAAATTTAATATCTTCTACAGTTCTGAAACACAGGGTATAAAACTTGAAAACCAACTCATTTAAACATCTTCTTGTCTACCACCCATCTTTTCAGGTAGTGTTTAGCAAGTTTTATGAAATCTCTTCTTCAAAACAGACACTCAGCAAATACAAGAAAAAGTTAGTTTACATTATTTTATTTGGCATTATTTAGGAATTGTTTCCAAACTTAATATTATTTAAAGAAAAAAAAAAGAAGATAATTATTCCAATCTGTTATCTTTGGTTGTACAAAACAATCTTCCTCAAATTATATAGCCATTCCATTCTTCTCCATCAGGCAGAGAGAATAGTTTTTATATGCAACTACACAACATATTCTGCAAACCTACCAGCAGTCCAAATCTTTCTTCCTCTTAATATCCTTCAGCAAGCTTATGCTGTGACACTGCTTCAGTCTCACAGTTCCTACTGGTTTTGTATACCTCGTGTAGTTAGCCTTAATGTAAAGCTAAGATAAATTCCAAGGCATAGACAAGAGCTACTCAGATGCTTTTTTCCTGAGACAGTGTCTTCTTCATCCAAGCAACTGCTGGTCACTTCTCCAATCTTCCATGCATGTTTTAGAACAAGGTTAGCTTTAATCAGGGACTTACACCAAGCTTTTAATGACAAGCAGGGCACCCTTGAGATCAGGAGACAAAATTTACTGCCCTTTCTTTATTTCCCTTTGGAATGCTTCTATTCTAATTTTGTATTTAGCTAATAAAATGACTGCAGGAAACATAACTCAAAGCTGACCTTTGTGACTGTTACCTGTGTATATTAACTACTGTGGCCTCTTAAAGCAACCTGGTAAGACTATCACACAGGAAAATGAAAAAGGCTATTTTTCCTGACAGGAGGAAAGAAATCCGTCAGTTTTGTTTCAGAAGAAATCGAGATTTCCCTGTTCCTGCGTCCCTTAATCCACTCCCTCACAACAGCTGGGCCCCCTGACTGACCTAACTGCAACCTCTCAAAGAGATGAAGTTCCCAGATGTTTACAAAAACCTGGGAGTGAGCAGAGGAGGAGGAGTGAGGTCAGGTGAGGGACTGGACACGGCTGGGTCTGTGACCTGCTCTGCAGCGTGGCTGTGGTGGCTGACCAGCTCAGAGTGGGCACTGCCACCTTGTGCTGAGGAAGATATTCCTGATGCAAACCAGTTGAGAATTTCCCAGACCAACCAAACTGTTCCCAGAGCTTCTGCAAAAGCTAAGAAAGAAAACCAAAGCCAATAAGCTAAAAATTGTTACATGGGGCAACTTTTATTTTTTTAAACATGCTTGTAAATAAAAGATAGAAAGAAAACTTCACTGCTTTTAGACATTTTTAGTCTGCCTCTTCTGAATGCATTATCTAAACTCAAGTAAATTAGTATTTTTCCTCCTGCTGACTTAATGCAAAAAAAGTTTTAGTAAGGCTCTTATACAAGAACATGCAAGAGAACTAGAAAGAAAATGGTTAGGGTTTTTTTTTGTAATGGCATTGGAGGAAGAGAAAGGGTAATTACTCAAGTGATATTCCCTCATATCTCCATCGGTTTTGTTTTGTTTGTAATTTTAAAAGTATCAACTGCCCATTTAGTAACAAGCAGTTTTAGGACAGCAGCAGTGTAGGGTCATTCTGAGAAAAGTTGACCAGATCTGCTTAAGATAATTTCATAAGAAGAAGAAAAAAAAACTTCCCTGTTAATCACCTGAAGATCCACATCTCATATTTATTCTTCTTTGTCTACTGTTATTCCCTCCCAAGTCTTCCTAAGTATAGCATCATTTTTTTTTTTAAACCTTAGAGGAGGGGCAGACATAGAACTCATGTCCACAAAACCTTAAGTTTCTTACTCACTGTTTATGCTCTGGAAAATACTTAAGGAGAAGTACCTCTGTACATGTTGCACCCAGATGAGAGCTGCTGCCACTCTCTCACATTGTCCAGATGCTCTTGGTACTGCAAAGAAACTGAAGTGCACACAGTGCAAGTAAAGGAAGACAAGAATCACCTCCTGTGGTCTGGAGCAATTGTTACAGGGAAGGAAGCATTTGGGAGTTAAAGAGCTGTAATTATGCAACCAGTGCACAAGCCACAATCACAAAGACCAGAGCTCTCACCTGAATCCACATCTTCAGCTATTTTATATCAAAATAAGGGGAACATTACTCTTTTCTTTAGGAAATAAAAAAGGAATTACCAGGGAAATCCTCCTGATCCCCTGTTCTCCATGTATTGTGCTGAGATTCACAAGTTACCACATACCAATTTCACTAAGGACGTGAGAAAATGTGAGAAATGTCTTTATGTTGCAAGACAGTGCTCATCTCCCTGGCTTCCAATGCCCAATGATCCGTGGTACACCTCAAAACCAAAGGATTTCCAAAGAGAATACAGACATCTAATTATGCTGTGCTTGACAAAGCAGCCACAAGTGTGTGAAAGCTAGGAGGATACAAAGTGAATTGCAGGCAAGTTCCTCCTAACACAGGTCATCACCTCTCTGTGGGTTAGGGTTGGGTTACCTGGATCAGATGGCAAAGACTGCCTGCACCAGGCTGAGAGTGCTCTCCCACTCACTCCTGGGCAAGAGCAGCTGTTGGTGAGCCCAGCCATGCAGCAGCATGCTGCCAAAAGGACAAGTAATTCTTTTCCTGACAAGAGCTGAAACATTAAGTCAACATGGCCCCCAAATACTGTCACCAAGATGGTTATTTATAACTCAGGAAACCAGCATATATGAAAAGTGCATTTGAAATACCAAAGACTGACTGGAAAAAAGTAGAAGCTGTAAGTCATAGAATCACAAAATGGTTTGGATTGGAAGAAACCTTAAAAATCGTCTCATTCCAATCCCTCTGCCATGGGCAGAGAGAGCTCCCACTAGACCTCATCCAGCTGAGAACCTCATCCAGCCTGGCCTTGGACACTTCCAGGGATAGGGCATCTGCAGCTTCCCTGGGCAACCTGTTCCAGTGACAGCCCATCCAATTCTGCTTTCTCATGTGACCTATTCTCCAAATGAAATCTCTATCCAAAGAGCAGCACCTCTTCACAGAGCCTGACAACCAATTTAGAATTACAACATAAAAACATGCATTTTGGCTACAATGACTTAACCAGAGCAGTATTCTTTGCTTCACTCCTTCGGTTTTAAGCTGAGCTCTTTTTGTTCTTCAACTACAAAGGATTCTCACAGAGTCTGTTTATAAAACCACACAGGGTCCCGAGGAGGTACCAAGGCATTTTCTGACATGTGCCAAACTGCCTTGCTGCTCTCTCCTGATGACCCTAACTAACAAGCAATGTAAAATATCCTATAGCCAAAATGTTCAGGGCATCCAGGGAGTTTATGTGTCAATTTTTTTAATTCATCTTTTCAGATATGAGTCATTCAGAACAAAGGATTACACAGTCAAGTTCTTAAATATTTTATAGGCTTGTGGTTTGAGAAATCTGACACAAACTAAGAACACATCAAGGGTTCATGATATAGCAAGCAATATTCTATGGACCTGCACTACAAAGTTCCACTATAACATGCAGAAGAGATCAATCCTGGTATTTTGCTACTAACACTGCCCTTCCAGAGTTAAGGGATTTCCCTATGAATCTTAATGGGTCCAAAGGCAAAAATGGCTGAGGTAGAAGGTACCAAAAAACAGGATTTCAGTTTTAATGTATAAGCTCATCAAAGAAGCTCCCTAATTACACCTCAATGAGCTTTCAAAACCAAGTATACACACACTCTGCCCCCAAAGCCAAGAAAACTAAACAAAAGCTCCATAACTTTGCAATGTACATTTCATAGGCAGACTACTCAAAAAATATTTTACTGGACAGAGAGCTCATTCTCCTTCACAACCTCAATGCAATTACACCTTTGCTTTTCAGAGTTTTTTTCCTTGGACCCATGAAGTGGGTGCACTGGGCAATTACTTCAGTTCCAGGAATAAAAGCCTCATCTTGCAATCTGGATGTTTGACAGTTTTGAATAATACTGGCAAGGATAAAGCTGCACACTATTTAAATTATATTTACCAGAGGGGTCCAAACTAAAGTAATCTGAGCCCAGATGACTAGAGAAACAAGCACATTACACTGTCAAAGAGGAAATTTAAAATCAAAATCAATGTATGTTAGACACAAGAAACTAGAACTACTATGTGCAAATCCATAGAAAACCTGAATTCAGTAATTCCACCACTTTAGGAACTACTTATTTGGCTTAGGAGAATTACTGTACATGAGCTATCTGGGGTGAATAAGTAGTTCTGAACGCACTAGGAAAAGCAAATAAGACTACAGTAGAAATTTAGCACTGACAATGGAGAAGAAACTAAAACCAGATTTCCAAGTTACTACTTTGCATAGGTCTGAAAGGAATGGAGAAAGGGGACAGACTGATACCATGATCCTGCAAGTTTTACTACATTAAAAAATCATTCCATAAAATGAAAATGCCTTACTTCTACTCTATCTTCTTCTTCTATAACTGTGTGAAATCACCTCCCTATTGCCACCTAAAACTGACTTGGCAAAAATACCTTAAAGTGAAACTAGGAGTGGGAGAGTCCCATTGCATTCCTCAGCAAGGGATAGCTCACACACTTAATATTTCTAAGCTAGGAAACACAGGGTCTTCCCATTTCCACCTAGAATAAAACAGAAAAACCACAAAGTGAGATGGACTGTAAAGCCTCTTGAGGCAATTTACAGGTGGGATTCTTCCGGAGCCTTCTCTTCTCCATGCTGAACAATCAATGTTCCCTTGGCCTCTCAACATGAGAGATGCTCCTATACCTTAATTGTCCTTGTGGCCTTTTACTTTTTTTTTTTTTACTTACACAGAGACATCCCACACTCCCAAATAAGTACACTGAAACAACAAGATTGCTTCTCATGGTGGCAGTGCTGGCTTAATATTTGTGAAACTATGACCCAAGATGATGCCAAAACTAGTTAAGCTTCTCCAATTACACAAGAAGTCCCAGAATTTCCAGCAGGCAAGAGATTTACATGGAAGAATGAGGTATTTAAGTGACAGATGCATAATATTTAAACATTTCTGAATTAAAGCATTTCTGAATATTAAGGACACTCCAATAGTGAAAAAAATGTTACTGATTTGGAGCACCATTTTACTTCTGGAGGAAATGAGCAAGAAGAGCTGTAGCATGAAGCCTTGTACAAGCACTGTGTTAAATTTCTAGCTAACAGCTTCACTGATTCATGAAAGCAAAGCAGAGTCCAACTTCAAAGGTTGAAGGCTGGCATGAATTAGGTGTCCCTGAAGTCAACCACATTACAGACTACAGATGCAGGCAGACACCCTGAATGGACAGTTATTATTTTCACTTGAACTTCAGTTACTTGAAGAATAAACAAATCTTTAAGCTCTCATCTCCCCATAAAAGCCTTACACTTCTATTAAGTGTGTCACCAGCCTAATGGACAGTGTTTTCTATAATCTTTTCATGGCATTGCCCACCACACCAAAAGCTAGAAAAATGGATCACAGATTCTGAGGAACCTGGATTTAGACCTAAAAGTTAATAGCTCCATATTTAGATCATCCCAGCCTCACTAGAGATGGACCACAAAGAACCCATTCAGGTATCAGAATATCAACATGACTGAGATGTGCTTTCAGATGGAGCTGATTTCAATTCATGGTTTTCATGTTGGTCAGTTAACCTGACAGAAGTTCAGGTAACTGAGTGAGAAAGGTATTTGTTACCAGGAACCAAGAAGCATTTTTAGCAGCCTATTACTTTCTTCTTATCTGAACCACAGTGGCACCCAGCGTGGCTGATGTAAGAGACTGCTATCATAAGTCATGGTTGCAAAAGTAACTCGTTCACTTTAGAGGACTAAAGCCATGGCTTTTCATACAGGAAACAAACCCAGTTTACATACAATTTGTCAATCTTAAGCACACAGCAGAACCTCTTCTGTGCTTACTCTAAGCATGACAACAGGACTTACACTGGTAAGGTAGCCACCCAAAGTACAATTTGGACACATTATATCCACATGTAAAAGCTGGAATTGCATTTTAAACAACAAATTAGGTCAGCATTACATAAACTGGGCACTGCACAACATTTCCTAATCAAGGAGTTGAGATATTTACATGTTTTACTGCAATCTGAAATAACTCAAACACTCCTTGAATGCTCGCCCCCATTAAAACTGAATACATATCATGGCACAGAGTTTCAGATGAGATAGCTTTCAATTAAATAACATTACTGAGCCATGTCCCTGATGAAAATGCCAGTGAAAATGTGCATACAACCCAGGTTTTTAAATGAAAATGGATGTGTAAATGTGTGCATGCATACAATCTAACAGCTTTAATGTTCCTGATCTTTTCATGACAACTCCAGTTATAAATCTCAGGGCTCTGAAGAAGTGTACTTGCCTCCAGCCTGATGGACTGTCCATCCACAGTACAGCCAGTAATTTTATAAATTCTTCATCTCAGTTGTGTTTGTGATTCCTTTAATCAAGTTAAATCCCTCAGGAACATGTTTTCCTATTTTGAAAGGTGTCACTATCCTTCAAAGTGACCCAGACTTGGGGGTACTTTTTCACAAGTTCTTGTGACACAACCAAACATGATTAATTGAAACCCTTCATATCATATGCTACACTTCTTATACCTCCCCCAGTCAAGTGCCACTCACAAAGTTATTTTTAAGACCTTAAAAAGCACTACTGTACAAAAATTAAGCCACAGAATGGCTCTTGTCAAACCCAGCCCGTCCCAGCCCTTGATTTCCTCGCATATCTATTTCTTTCTACAGCATCCAGCTTCAACTCATACATTGTATTAATTCTTATCCAAGCAAGATATGATTGGTTACAATGTCACACACTTTGTATCAAGGCCCTTTGCAAATTAAAAACGTGCTTAAATACTTGGAATACACCATCCTTAATCTCTCTGTAGCCTAATTCATTATACTTCAATATGTGGAAGCCAGAGGTGCTCTTACAACTTCAACACATGGAGAGAAACTATCAACAACTAAACAATGCTCTAAAAAATACCTTTGTAACTCCTCCATCTAAAAAGAGTCAGGAGCATCCCTCTCTAAGCAAGCATCCTTCTCACCTAAGAAGAGCCGAGGTGAAGAACAGCTGGAATAGCTCAGCCAGCAGTGCCAGCAGAACACATCCACAAAATCTTTGCCTTCTTGTTCCCAAGATTCAAGACATTGAATCTGAGACATTTCAGAGTACAGCTAAACTTCAGCTACAAATGAGAGTCCACAATGCACACAGCAGGCATGGGCCAGGCACACATGTCATAGGGCCACTCAAGTGACAGTGCCTTCAGCATGTCCCTGGCCAGCTCCTCAGAACACTACTTGAAACACCAGGAATCAAAGCAGCAAAGCCACTATCAAAACTTTACATGCTAATTATCTCTTTGCAGCTGTCAGACTCCTCTAGGATCCACCACTATTTTTCATCTACTCCGTTAAAATCTTCCCATGTATCCATAACCTAAGGGAATAAGTAAGTCTCTAAGGGAATAAGTAATTCCCAAATACTTCAAAATTTGCAATGTTCTTGTACTGTTTCACATACCTGACATGATATTTTGAATACAAGCACCTTAAAAATCATGCCTACAACGAGCATTTTTCTATGCTTCTTTCCCATCCAGTGGCAAACATATTTTCAGTTGTGAAATGTATTTAATCCCAAAATATACCTATGAGTTATTGTTATGGCCTTAATTGAAAATCAAAAATTAAAGGTTCTCAATCTTTAATAAGATCTCTATTAGTAGATCTAAATCTACTAATAAGCATTTACTCATTGGAAGTTTCTTCCTTCCCATTTGTCTGACTACTGCACACAATTCATGAGCAATGAACAAGGCTCTGCAGTTGGCTGAAGTGCTACGTAACACAGTCATATAAATAAGGTGGTCCCAATTACTTGTATATTAAAGTAAAGGTAAAATCATACCTCTAAAATAAGCTGTTACATTACCTGACTTCTGGATGCTTATGCTAATGATGTGCCATCATTATCTCTGCTAGAACTACTTAATAATTGTATGTTTAGATGAAGTCTAATAGAAGTCCAAGCTATTATGTGAAAAGAAAAAATACAGTTTTGTGATTTTTGTACTTATGGACAGAAACTCAACACATTACTAGTCCCTTTTTTTTTGCCTTCCAGTTTTTCCCTACAGACTTCCCTGGACAATGGGCATCATGTGCCACAGCTGTATCTCACTATAGCTATGTCAATGGATTCAGTTCATTTGTGCTGTCACAGGGAGCTGCATTTTAAGTGTCCTGCCCTTAAAGAGAGCAGTAACTGTGAGTTACAAACACTTCTGCGTCTGTCACTGTTGATTCCCATGAAACAGAAGCCTTCCAACTCTTTAAAGCCTCTGCTGCTGGCAAATTTGACTGAAATCGGCCGGAGAGCTAATATGAACAGGCAGAGAAGGAACAGACAGACACATCCATCAGACTTCCTTCCTTCGGAGACCAAACTTACAACACGTCTAACGAGAGACGTTAGCTACGAGTGACCGAATTCTACGTAAAGGGGGCACATCAGCCTTTGAAGGGGGCTGCCCTCCCGTGGGGGTGTCACTCGGCACGGCGCTGCAGACACACAGACACAGGCACAGGCACATCCCGCGTCCCGGACACGCCGGGAAGATGCCGGGCTGAGGCGCAGCGCTCGCCTCTCGCTGCCTGCGAAGCGAGCTCCCGGAACGGCGACTCCCGCTCAATCGCCTCGCAGCACCAAGAGCGCGAAGCGACAAAACCACGCCGCTCTCCAGCCCTTCACCGCCGTTCCCCGGCTTTCCCTCCCGCAGCCCCGGCACGGGCAGCCCCGCGCAGCACAACTCCCGGGGAGCAGAGCCGGGGCAGCGCCACCGCGCCGCCGCACCGCCACGGGCCGCCCGCGCTCTGCAGCCGCGCCCGGCCCGTCCCGGCCCCGCGGCCCCTGCCCGGGAGCACCGGGGCCGCACAAAGGGCTACCGGCCACACCGGCATCCCGGGGCGAGCGCGGCCCCGGCCCAGCGCGGCTCCCGGCCCCGCTGCCGTGGCCGCTCCGCGTCCCTCTCCTCCCGCCGCCGCTCCCGGCCCCTCGCTGGCACTCACGGTCGGGCCGGGCGCGCTGCGCGGCGGCCCCAGCGCCGGGACCATCCTCCGCCGGGCGGACACCCGCGCCAGCCCCGCCGCCGCCTCCGCGCCGCTGCCGCCCGCGCAGCCCACCCCGCTGCCCGCGCCGCAGCCAATCGCCGCTCGCGGGGCAAGCCCTCGCAGCCAATCAACGAGGGCCGGGCCGGAGAGGGCGTCGCTCGCCCTCAACTGGGCGGGGCGGAGCGGGCGCGGACCAATGGCTGCCAGAAGCATCGGCGGCACGGACCAGTCAGAAGGCAGGGAGGCAGAGACTGGCGTCAAGGTAAGGTGGCCGAAACAGGAACTGGCGGGGAGCGGCGTCCCGGGCGGCCAATGAGCGCACCGGGAAGAGGCGCGCGGAGGGGCGGGCGGCGGCTCTTAAAGGGGCAGCGGCCGCGCCGGGAAGGGCACGGTTGCGGCGTTGGGCCGGTCCTGAGCGGTAGCACCGGCACCGGGGAAAGGACCGCGCGTTATTCTGCGCGTGCTGCTGTCCGGTGAAACAATCCCGGCCGGCCGGGGCGAGAATGACCCGAGCGCCGCCCTCCGCCGCGGGGTGTGCAGAGCCCGCAGCAGTGCAGAGCAGCGTTGGTGCACTGAGCTGCCGCCCCGCGGCCTCGGCAGCAATGTTATTTAATTAAAAGCGTTCTGGGAGCAGCGAGCAAAGATAAAGGCTGCTAAGATTCGCTGCATGGAGCTGTCCACGAGGAGCCCAGCCACTGACTGATGCTTTAATAGACATTTTTCCTTAACTTCACGCTTAGTTCTGGGGAAGAAGGCACTCCATCCATCTTCCTCACGAGTTAAATCAGAGTTTAGGAAAAGTGTTGTTTTGTCCAAGAAAAGAGAGACCGTGTATCATTAACAACTCCCCACTGCCTCACTTTTTACTTCCTGCTAACACCTAGTTCAATTATTACCCATAATAAGGCAGCTTCCCAGTTCCAGCGCAATTGCTTCCCTGAGAAAGCATCTTGTATCCATATGCCTTCTTACAACAGAGCAGAGCAGAGACAAGTTTCTGAAGCAGTGTCCAAGAACTCTGCTGCTGCTGAAATGAGTCATAGCAGCAATCAGATGTTAAATAACGCAAACTATTTTATTTTGGATAGCTGCCATTTGCAAAATAACCTTGCAGCTGACATTAAGTGAAAAGCCCATTTGCGAGCTGTGAAGAAAATTGAGGCCCAAGCTGTTTTTGCAGAGGAATTCTAACGTTACTATAAATACCATATTGAAAGTGTAAAGTAGGAATATAAATGCACTTTTTCACTTTTCATCATACTTGGTTCTGATATGACACACCCAAACTGGAAGATAAGCGAAATCTGAAATGCCACTTCTCCATCAATTTATTCCAATATAAACTGAGGGGGGAGGTTTCTCTTTTAAAGGGTAATGTGCTTTTTTTGGTGAAGATTTTCACTAAACAGGCACTCCCATCCAAAGCAGCAAAACCAAGTTTACCTTCTGACACTTTTGTTGTGATCTATAGTGTTTGAGTTCATAAGTGGTCAATACCAGTACAGGGTTAAATATCTGAAATACCGTGACAAAAATCCAGGAGCAGACAAAAATCCACAGGTGAAATTGCACACAACAGGAACTTACCTGTTTCTCTTAGAGAATATAAATTTACAATTATATAGCAAGATGGTTAGAAAAAATGAAAGGCTTTTGCACAAATACTTGCAAAGAAAGCTTTACATTGGATAGATAATTTGCTATTCTTTTGACAAGTCAAGTAGTTTTGCAGCTTTATTTCAGATAGTCTTAATCAAGAACCTGAGTGCAATTTTTTGGAACTTTTTTTTTATTATTTAAATTCTTGGCTGGAGTGCAGGTTTGGACTCAATAATCAGTGAGCAGTACTGGCCTAAGTCTGTATGATGTGATACAGCAGCTGACAGGCAATCAGAACACAGTTCTGTGCATCTTTCCCAGTGCAGGCGTTTCTTGGACTATGGGTCATGTACATTCAAGGGAGTGAAAAAAAGCTGGCAACTCAGCAGTTTAGAGAGCTTCAGCTGGTGCTGCCACAATGCCTTCAGGCAGGATGGTAGCAAAGCTGAGTGCTTTTACAGTGTTGAACACTGAGGAGGGAAGAAGGTAGAATGAAAAGAGGGATAGAGTAACCATTCCATTATCTATTTGAATTGATGCCTCTTTAGGGGCAAGAGAAAAGAACATAAGGCAGGTCATTTGTCCCTTACAAAGCATCTGGATTAGATGATCTGAATAGACTTAAGAGAATCCCTATGGAAAGGGAAGTCATACTGCCAGAAACAGATAACAATACTCACCTGACAAGATTGGTTTGGTAGATTCTCAAAATTTCTCAAGATTCATGTAAGAGCTTTTGGATGGGGATTTTTTTAAAGTACTGCAGGATCAGAGGATAATATTCTCACAGAGACAGAGTACTGATTAAAAGACAGAACTCCAGTGTTCCACATGAAGTGAATGACTGACCACTCACTCGATTGTGGTGTGGTAACTGTTTTTGAACAGTAACAAATTAGAGATAGCAGCACTCCTTGAGTGATTACAGAGGTGCCATGAATACCCGAGTTTTGAATGCAGTGAGGGAATGAGAGTGCCTGCAGAGCAGCACAGCTTTGGGAAAGCACAACATAAATGATCAGGAATATCTGCTTGTTTCCCTGCAAAGGACAACTCAGTTGTCTAGTATTGTACAGGTTGTTCTAAGAGACAACTGGAATGAGGAAGGAGAAGGAAAGAAACACAAAACAATAAAAGCTGAATGGGTTGGAGAACAGCTGCAGCTGTTTAAGTACAGCAACTCTGCAGCTGCTGGTGAGGCTGGAGTGATGAAGGTTGCACTTCTGGTAGCAGTCCACTTCCAGTTGTGCCTTCCAGGCCCTCCAGCAGAGGTCATGGAAGACAGCTGGAAGCAACCACTCAAGACTACAGACAAATTTCAGAGCCTGAGCTTTGCTTTTGCACCGTTATTCTAATGAATTCAGCAACTCTATCTGTTGATAAAGCAGTTTCCAGAGGAACTTAAATAAGTGAACAGAACACACTATAGAATATTTAGGGAAACACTTGTTTTCCTCCAGAACCTGGACCAGAGTGCAACTTCATCACTTTATAAATGGCACTTCAAAACAGAAGATGAGCAAAGTGAAATTAAAGACAAAAAATGGCTTTAACAGGAGAGACTGGAATTCTTAAGAAGAGAGATGAGTTTTACTTAAATACCTTTCTAAGAAAAGTCAGTATGGAAGAATATGTGCTGTATATTAAGACCAGTCACTTTTACAAGTACAGACCACAGTTTTTCAAAGACTAGTCAAGATTTGCAATAACTAGCAGCTAATTTGAATACTTTAAACTTTTTAACCTATAAACCCCAAATCAGAGTTCTTGACACCTGGTCTGTTTGTTTCCAAACTGCTCACTAATCAAAAATATTCCAGAACAGTTCCTCTTTCTCTCTTCCCTCCTGCCCCACAAGACAGGATTTCTGATTAAAGGCTCATAACTTCAGGGAAAATAAACAAACAGACCTCATTCTGCACAGTTGTCAGACACCCCTGGCATTCATCCCAGCAGCCCAAAACACAGTTCATGTTAGAAAGAAATCTTCTGAGTTACAGTTTATGAAACATCTGAGGAATAGTCTATATCTGATTTCCAAAGGAAACAGCTGGACAGCAAAAAAATGCACATGACAAGTTGTAAATGACATAACTCAAATAGTGCACATTTATTCTGAACGGTATTTCTAAAGAGTTTGGGAAAAACAAAAACATGCTCCTGATGTACAACAAGGGCAATGATATAGATTAAAAATGGACCATCTTAATGTAAAGAATTTGCTCCCCCTGCAACTTAGCTTGTAACATTGAGAATGCATCTGTAAACTGCATACAGCATACCTTTCACTAAATCTTAACTCAAGAGACCAGGGGTGGTCTTAGCCAAACTAATCAGCAAGCAGTTGCAGATTCGAAAGAAACATCCAAGTCAGCAAATACTTTACAAAACACAGACATGGTGCATAGCAGCTGACTCTGGATTACAACATGGGGGAGAATAAAACAATTTGGGGGACCAAATTTTTACTAGACACAGGGCACCATCAAGATTTAACTAAATATCATGTAGGTTTGTTTCAATTGTAACAGTATGTCATATTTAGTTGGCAGGTTTAACCATTAGCTGCATCATGTAAACTCAGCCAGTTTCTGTATACACTAAATACATTCTCCCCCTTACCCCTCCCAAAAATGAGGGATCTCTCTTCTGGATGATTCTTCTTCTCCTGTACCATGGTTTCCACAAGTAGGAGTCTTTTTGTAGGTAATATCTTCATAGTTCAACCGATGTGTGACAAAGCCAGTTGCAGAGATTCACGAGTAACTTGTACATACACAATTTACACTCTAAAGCTGTTAGTTGCATACATTTTTCTTGCTAGATCTTCATCCAGAACAGGTGCTGGTGTTTTTTTTTTCCCCACTGAAACTCCCAACTTTGGAAAAAATTTAGTTGTTCACAAGCTGTTATTTTCAAGCTAGAAGGATATCCTCCTGCAGCAACAATCAAAGTAACTGAAGTTCTCTGCAGTAAGCCCATACTTCACACAATTTCAGTATCTCTAGGTAACAGCACTAAGATACAGCACTCTTCTCCTTCACTCAACACAACTGTTAGGCTAATAAAATACAACTGTTTGTCATCCAGAACTACTGACCTTCACTTGACCATACCCATGTACAGGGAAGAGAGTTTTCTTAAGATTCAGATTAAACCTTGTATTCAAGATTCAACAACTGTTTTCCAGGATTAATAGCCTGGGAAAAGGAGTGTTAGATTTATTCTCTCTTCCACCTCCTACAAAACATTTCGTTAGAAGTTACAATGAGGCAGGTCTGCTGTGGAATAGGAGCTTTAAGAATTGTTCTCATGGATACATTCATAGAATGATGGCAGCCCAAACCAAAAAGAGACAGAAACAAAGGTAAATCCAAGTAAGTTCAGACATCAGACTTGTACTTTTAAACCTGAAAAATAACTGTCTGTGAAAAACACTGATTTGTGGAAGCCTACGACAACAGCAAATCCTAAGAGTTCATATCCCCACACCCATCTACCCAACCCAAACACTTACCACATAGTTCTAGAAGAATGAAGAGCACTTTGCTTGGCACCAGAGGCAGCTATGGTCTGAGTTACAGCTGTGCTGCACGGACATCCTCAAATACAATACTATTTCTCTCTCCCTCCACATACTTCTCTTGGTTTGGTCTACAGATGGCCAGGGAAACTCTGTTGGCATATGACAAGCTAATTGTGCTTCAATACATCCCCTTCTAGAAACATGCCAGGCTGCCAACATAACCACCATGAGCAGGTCCTAGCTGTACTGAAAATAAGCTTTTTTCAAAACTAGACTGCCTCTGGCCAAGGGAACCGTTTGCATCTTTCTAGCCAGAGTCTGCCACCACATGTTGCAAACACAGGTGCTCAGGCCATGCAGATGGGTTGGTGTTGGCCACCTGCCCATCTCCAAGACTCCAATAGTGCAAACTCAGCAAATTAAGCAGCCATTTTCCAGTACAGGTCCATCAACATGCACTCCAACAAATGCTACACACCTCTGTCAAAGAAGGAGTAACTGTGTAGCAGCTGGTATAGTCATCCCTGGGGTATCAAAGACCACCTAATGTGCAGCGAGGGGTGCCATCCCTTGCCTCACCACAATTCCCGTTTTGGAATTCTTGGTTCCCAAGTCACCCTCTAATGACTGGACAGCACCTATTAACCAGATGTATGCTGCAATGCACACTAGAGGTTGGAGGCTTTCAGAGCGGAATTCAAGATGCAGATCTAAACTTTAAAAAACAAACAGGAAAATAATACAGTTCAACATCTACATGGGGGATGGGGCAGGTTGGTGTTGTCTCAGCTCAGTGCACTTTCTCAGATGTTTGGAGAAGAGTCCAAGCTCAAGTTGGTATTTATATTGGCATACATAAAATTGCTGGCAACAGTGCCTAGAAAGGAGCACTGGTATTCATGCAAACAAAGCATGAAAGGATGCAAAGCAGAGATTAGTACAGTTTACTGCAGCCTCAAAGTTACAGTACTAGGAAGAAGCCAGCCAGCCTATTTTCCAAACCCATAAAATGCTCTAATATACACTGCTTTCTCCGGTGCTCCACGAACACCCTCTCACCAGAAGAGAACTGCATTATTACTACTGAACAGGGAAAGGGAAAATAATCTTCAAAGGAGCAAAACCACGCAGTTCTTCAACACCTTCTCCCAAAGGAGCTCATAAACACAGCAAGTCAAGCCAATCCCAAGCAAATCCAGGAGACCCTGTAAAGCCATGTGATTAGGGTCAGATTCACATCTGCCTTCTTAGCCTTGCTGCCTGGTTTCCTCAACTCTTACATCTGTCACCACAGATTCAGTAGCTGTAACAAAGTTATCTGGAGACAGGTGCTTGCCTTATGTCATCAAAGCTGGTAAGGTGGTCACAGTCACTTTTTCCATCCCAACAACACAGATAAAACGAACTCTCAATGAGCCCTGCAGAATTTCACCCATGTTTAAAGCAAGGGTGTTGCCTCAGGATTCATATTTTTACAAGGTTATTCTTGCCAGCATCAGATCTAGCTCTTAGTCTGGCAAAAGTCTGCTGGGAGTTGGGTAAATGAAAATAAGAAAAAATAAAGACCACTCTAAATCCTCCTCTCAGTTAAGAAGTGTAGCACCAGCTTGGGTGAGGAGTATTTAAAAAAAGCATCCAAAAAGATCAGCCCAGGCAGAGTGAAAAGGTATGGTAAAGTAGCCCACCCTGCTCAGCAAAAGATGAAGGAAAAAGCCATACTCAAAAATATTGGGAAGAACTAAATATACTTTTTTGAGGTGGGGGAATTAAAACGAAGAGTGGGAAATACTGAAGTAACATTCAAAGGTTGCGGGGGAGTAAAGTACCCTGTAGGTTATAAAAAACACAATAATGTAGGAGTCAAAGGACAAGATATTGCTTTGCCTTTTCCCCCCGCATTGGGTTTACATTCTGCTTACTGAAAGAATAATTCTGAAGGAAACTTGTCATCAGGATAACCTGCTCAAGCCCTCCACACCTCAAACTTAAGAGATCTGCACACCTTTTCCTACCCCAATAAAAAACAAAAACAAAAAATCAGCCCCCCCTACCCTCAAAAAAACCAAAAAAACACTAGAAAGGAGAGCTCAAAAAAAAAAAAATCCAAAGCCAACCAAAACCCAACCCCAAACATGATTGGATGATCCTTGGAAGAAGCATTACATTTTGTTGGAGAGAGGTCAAGAAAAAAAAAAAAAGATGAAGGGGGGGAGAAAAAAAAAAAAAAAAACCAACCAACCAATAAAAAAAAAAAAAAAGGCCTCTCTTTCTTTATTTGGCGACAAGCAAGTGCAAGAAAGTGTCCACTGGGGTTTTGTTCAGTTGTCGGTCTTTTGCACATCTGCATTCTGGCCAAGACAAGGGGCTTTGAGGTTTTTCTGCAGCACGTGAGCATCTGCGGGTTCTATCCTCTTGTAGTAGTTCTTCTTCGTCTCAATGATCTCAAAGCCAAACTTTCTGTAGAAGTCAATTGCAGATTCGTTGCTGATCTGGACATGCCTGGGACAGAAGAGGGCACAGAGAGACTCTGTCAGTACTGTGCCTCCATACTCAGAAATGTCAGACAAGAAAAGCAGCTATCTAGATAGAGAAGGAACAGCGATGTAACTCTTAAGACTGGAAATGTTGGTCTTCCCAATTTAATTCTGAGCTAACGCTCAGCTCCTGGATGGCCCATGGCTGTCAATGTTTCCCCTCAGTAAAACCTTTTCAAGGAACACAAGGTAACAGAAAGACTCTGAAGCATTGCTACCTCAGTAATTTCAAGTTTTCTTCATATTGATAAAGCAATATGGCAGATATTTAGTGGAAATATGTAACAGAGTTTCACTGTAAAAAACAACTTTAACCTCCTGTAGTAACACTCTGCAGATGACCAGAGGAGTTGTCTCAGCGATGATCCCAACACACTGTAACATACAAGTGGCAATGGTGTTTGATATGATTTTAAACACCTTGCTCTACTCCAACCATTCCTCTCTGCTCACAAAAACCTGTAATATGAAAAAGTCCTATGGATTTACAAAGTCCTTTTCCTTCATATTTACTTCCCCTAGAGTTTTACAGATTTTGCTGTAAAGCACGTTTCAAGGTCTCCAAAGCAAACAGCCATCAGTTCTTTATCCTGTGTGACTAGGATATTTATTTGCACAAGTTTTGTTTATTAAAAAAAAAGAAAAAAATAAGAAAGAGAAAAAAGAAATAAAAATGTTTGAATCAACAAAAGGCATTCATTAAACACTCCCTCCCAAAGTTCAGCAGACACTGCACAACTTCATGAATCACTTTGTCATGACAACACACTGCATAACCACAGAACCAAAGTAACTGTGGAAGCAACAGCAGAACAAAACAAAAGATTTTAGCGTTAAGCCAAATAAGCAGCAAAAAGCTAAACTTTATTGTAATGTGTAACTTTGCTCTAGAACATAATTTTGTAACTAAATTGCTTTCAAATTCAGCAAATTTGCAGAACCCTTTCTAAATCAGGCAGCTTCTGGTTTTCTCAGCACTACACAAGCCCAGAATATGACCCCTGTCTTTCCTGCTAGTACTAACAAGATGTTCCATGACCCCACTAAAATATACACTAAACCCACACTTGAATCTCCATCCCTTTGCTCCCATATCTACCTTTATAATTTCTCAAAAAATGCATGAGTGTAACTCATTTACTTACAGATAGATGTTATCAAAAGTGCCATCTTTTTCACAGATGTTTAAGACATGATTCAACATTTTAGTTCCTGCCAAAAGATAAAGAGATACTTAAGAAAACTAGGACACAATTTAGACTGTACTTAGCTAGGTGCTTGCTTGAGGAGAGGCAGCTTAATTGTAGGTAGACTAAAATGAAAGAGTGTGAAAACTAGGAAAGGCAAATAAAACATGATGTGTAAGTATTTAATTCTGTCTCTGATTGTTCATAAACCTTACTTCATTGTTTCTTTGAAGAAGAAATAAAAACCACAACAGACCAGAAGCATACATATAAACTAGCTTATTTTAATGCTATTTTAAGTCTCAAGGTCTCAAGTTCAGCTCAAAATACAGCCAAAATATTGTATAAAGCAGTGAGGGAACTGGCAAGCCTTTCTACTAAAGACCTATTAAAATAATTTAAAATGAAATTATCTTTTCAATCCAGTTTGTCAAGGCAAAGACGTTACTATATGTCTTGATTAATCTGTCCTATGGCTTTGCAACGTGGAACAAAGAACTAAATGCAATACAGACAAAAAGCAGGTCCTACCTCTGAGCAGCAATAATCAGTAGTAGATAAAATAAATATAAAGGAGTGAAGAGAGAAGCCAATGAAGTCATACTTGCATATGACTTGCATACTGGCTACATATCTCTGACAAATTATTTCATCTCTCTCTGCAACAATTTTCACATCCATAGAAGCAGAGTATTTACATAACAGTATGATAATATGATTAAGATTAAAGTAGTCTGAAATCCTGAAGTAAAAATTTCTACAAAAGGTTCATTTCTGAAGGTAGGGAAGAATGAGCACATGATAAATCATACTCTTTCCCCCAAGTCCCTTCCAAAGAAAATCCGTAGTCTAAAGTGAGCTAACTTGGTTAAAAATCTGAAAGAGCATTTAGAAAGCTGGACAGCAACCTGGTTTCTTTGATGCCTCACATAAAAAAAAGAAAAAAAAAAAAAAAGACCCTCCTTACCTATTCCTAGCCTTCGGTAGGGTGCCAGGCATCCAAGTGTCATGATGTACAGTCTCTTCTGGTTCTGGGAGTGATCCACCCTACAGCACACTGCTCCCACTGCAATATCATTGAAATAGGCTGCCAGGGAGGGAAACAAAGGTTTATCAGTAACAAGTCTCAAAGTACACATACAGCTCTTTGATTTACACCCTATATCCTCCTCCGTCCCCTCTCATTAATTCTCCCATCCAGATAAAATAACATACATTGTGTATTCACACTTGGAATGAAGTAACTAGTGCTGCTTAGACACAGTGGTTACTCAGCACTGTTCACACCAACCAGCAATAAGATCAACAAGGTAAGCTGGCAGTGCACAACTGTTTTCTTCTGGAACAGAAAAAATGCCTACTCCCAGTGGGACGTAATCTATTTAGAACGCAGACCCTCTGTGGCTTCTTTGAGGTTCTTAAACAGTTATTTTTCATTATGTAAAACAACTAAATAGAAGGAGCAGCTATTCAAAACCATTATGGATAGCAATGATGACCACTTCTGCCACCACAGCCCACAATTACTGGCAAAAACATTTGTACCTAGTTTGGCAAGTTCGCCAACCTCCAGTACATCCTTGTAGAATTTGTCATTGTAGCTGACAGGAAAAATGACCTGGTTTAGCCTCTTCAGCTGCTTAATGTTGTGTGGCGTCACATCTCCCAGCTCGATCCGGCTACTGGAACAAATCAAAACATGCTTAACATCTGACATACAGCAACATTTTTAAGGACACCCAAGATCAATTATTTTGCTTGTCCTTAGAGAACTGTCCCATCTAATAGTTTGCTCAATACATATTGGAACTGCCACATGCAACCCATACAATCAAGTCTTATGCTGGCGACTGATTTAAGTCCCAAATCTAGTTTCAGTCAGTTCTCTACAGTAAGAAGTTTCCCAGGCCACACTAAACACTATTGTACCATAGTATATTTGTGGTTTTACTGGGTGGGAGACAGGAGAACATGGATCTCTACAGAAGTAGTAGCTTTAACATTATCGAACTCATTTCCCCTCTGATCATCAAGATCAAGATCACAAGGAAAAAAAATCCCAATGAAAACATGTGAGGAACAAGAAGCTAGAAAAGACCATGGAAATGAATTCCTTATCCACGCTTCAAAGACAGCCTGAATTTTACCACCTTTCAGTATAAAGCCTACCCTTAGACAAAGTCCTTACTAGACGTCTGTCTCTAAAAACCAACAGTACTGTGTGCAACAAATATATTAAGCCTGTTAATACGCAAGTGTGCCCTTCTCAAGGTGGTACCTGCATCTACTTGGATCATCACTGAAAACTTTCTTCCTGCTGAGAGCAGAACCACAGCCTTAAAATACACTGAATTACACTAAGAAGAAACAGACCAAGCTTCTCTCTTTTCTAAGACTAACTTCCTGACAGAAATACTATACACACATAAGAAAATTAAAAAAACAAATAAAGAGATTAGTTACCCTTGGATGAGGGCAAGCAGTTTTAACAATGAGTACAAGAATGAAAAATAAAAAGATCAAGATAATAAAAATCTTTTCCCAAATGATAACCAAAATATGTAGAAAGCCAGTGCACATGGAATTAGAAAAGCACACAGTTCTAGGTTTATATCAGCCCTGTTTTACTGAATTGGTATGGGCAACCAGATTGTTTTCTACCTAAGGAAAACAATCTGGTTGCCCATACCAATTCAGTAAAGAATTAAACAGCATTAAAGATACCGTTTGCTCTCAAGATTCCTTTCTTCATGTATGGCCATTTGCACAAGTCCCTTTGAGAATTATAGTCCAACACAATGTAAGTCCTGAGCTAATAAGGATGATGTTCTCACACTACAGAAGTACTCCCAGTGTAAACAAGCATGCAATCAAAGTTATGAGATGGAGAAACTAGTACTTGTTTTACGCCCAGCGTGGCACAACTGCTCAGCTTAGCACAGCAGGGTTTCTTCAGGCTCACAGAAGGCAAGTTCTGACCCCAGTCAGCAGTGCTGCTGCCTTCTCTTTACAAAGGACAGGAGTAAAACTGTGGCATGTGGCTTCCTGGGTGTATTTGTGTCCGTGAAAGAGTTTTACTGGAGTAGGGCACCTCAGTAATCTCGTACTAGGAGGGAAAAGATGCCTGAAAAGTCACTTTTGCTGCAGTCTGCATGAGAGTAGGAACCAAAGGGAGCAGGTCTTAACTGCCCAGCTAGGTCAGATGAGCTGCAGTGCAGGAGGTCAGTAAGGGAAGAGACAAACCTCACATTCATACTCAGTTACTGAAAGCCTAGACCACTTCTCCAAATAACACAATATAAACCTTGGTGATACAAAAAAGTATCAGTAGTTCCAGACTTCAGTAGATCAGCAATGCTAGCATGATGAACTCATAACAAAGTTGCTATACACCACTTCGCCTTTGGAGCAAAAATCCCTGATACAGACCATCACCAGGTAGTGTTCTCTAATATTATTTAAAGATTAATTAGTTACTAATCAAACAAACCAGGCATTAGAAGACAGTCACTATGAAATATTTATGACGACAGTGCAACAGGACAAAAAAATATTACCACAGACAGCCAGGACAAGATGGCTAAGAAAGGGAAAATGGCCAGAAAATGGATCGTCACCAATAAGGTTTCAGACAGAGAACAAATAAATAAATAAATGCAGAAGCAGAGTCTAAGGCTGGGAGCTGCTGAGCCAAGTCATCACCTCTGAGGCTGGCATCAGGCCACACAAATGAGCTCTGTTAGTAGATGGCTAAAAGGCACTTGCTGACACATTTTCTCAAGCCCCGGGACTTTCCCCACTTGCCACATTCACTGCTGCCTCCTGCCATCTCCTGCTGCTTGTCTCCTATGCCCTGTCACTATCTGGTTTGTCCTTGCATGAATTAAACCAGGGACAG
>QUSF01000035.1:1594556-1616264 GCA_003676055.1 Chloebia gouldiae | reverse complement strand
GGAAAGGAAAGGAAAGGAAAGGAAAGGAAAGGAAAGGAAAGGAAAGGAAAGGTTACTTGCTTGAACAGAGGCTAGATTTTGCTTTGATGAAGCCAAAAAGAATGTGAGCACATATGAAGAGCATCTTATGAAAGTTTTTAGAACCCAAATAAAACATACTTCACTTCTCAAAGCATTCCCATAGAGCAATCCCTCATGTCCCATTTAGTACAGCAGCCTCAAGCATCAAGCACCTTCAATTTATCACTCTGGCATCTCTCAAGTACCTTCTGTTCAATCTTCTCCTTCAACCCAGGTAGTTGTCTTTATTCCAACATGTCTTTAAATGCAGGAAGACTAAGAAGGCAGGAGGACAAAAAACACAGCAGCTTATATCATGCTACTGATAATTATTTTAAAGTGATAGAAAATTAAGGACAAAGCAGGAGACTTAGTGAAAGCAAATGTAGAGCCCGTCATCAAAAAAAGGAGCAAGATTGATGCTAGTGAACGCTGTGGCTGTCTCAGATGGCATGCAGGCTACCAGCTGGACTGTTAGCTGTGATATAAATACTTTGTTGAGGTTTTTTAAAATTATTCATGGTAACTTTTTGAAAACATTTTTCTCATTTCTGGAGTCACACTCTATGAACTCTAAAGTCACAGTAATGTGCTCATAGGCCAGGAATTGTTTAGAGTCAGGAGTAGAGCTGGTAGATATTTTTCACTTGAAAACAATTTTTTGATGAAAAATGGCCTCATTTGTGAAACCTTCTGTATTTAATGAAAAACAGAAAGCAAATATGTTCCTTGACTCTAAGTTAAGAGTAAATAACATCCCATGGCAGTGTGAGCTCCACATGAAGGGGGAAATCAAAGAGTGGGAAAGTGCATACACTCCCTAGAGCTTCTTTCACTCAGAACCTGTCATTTCCTCCATAGGGGTGCTTAATTGAAACTGGTGCAGGATACAAATGTTGAATACAGAGGAATATAGCAGTTGCAGGAGAAAGACTGCAGCTGTATGTCTTATCAGAGAATATCAGCTAAGGGCTGATATTGTTGTCCTCAGACTCAGAGTCCATAGTCTACCTGTTTGAAAGATTTACCCATGCAATGATACTTTCTGGTCGCTTTTCATCTTAGTGTTATTCACATTCTTCCAGTGATTCTGGAATATATATGGTTTGATGTGGGTTCACAGAGTGAGCCATGGCTAAGGCATTTTTCACTCTAAACATAATTACCTTCAAGTTGTCATCATTTCCTAATCTGCTTAGTCTCTGTTCAAAGCTAGTAATAAGCTGGATTCATCTCCATCATTTAAGTATTTAAGTAGTAAATAGATTTGGAGTGATATGTCATTGAACATCTCTGTACTCAAACATATGCGAACTCTCAAGGACTAAATTTAATCCCTGGCCTCTTGCTTTGCAGGGAGTGTCAGCCTTGTGTGGTGCAAGGGAACTCATTTATTGATTACCTTGGTGCTTCATTCCTTAAGCACATGGCACAAAACAGACTGATGCTGTGACTGGCTGCATTTCACTGATGTACTTCTATAAGCTGATGTCATAATTACATTTCTTGTCAAGGTGAAGGGTTACAGACAGTCCCCAGAGGCAGATCTTTTGAACAGGACCTCTATGACTTGGACTTTTCTTATGGGAAGCTTATCTCAGATAAAGGTCCCTTTTCGGAGGAGCAATGAGCAGAGGCCATGGATCGCCTAGGAATTCAGCTGGCAGATCTGACAGCTGTGAAGTTGTCCCATCAGCAGTGTCATTGAAGGGACTGCCACACAGATCTCCAAACAGAGATAAATGACTAGGAATTGCCTATGAATTTCCTCATGGTGCTTCACATTGGAATAAACGTTACAGTTTTCCCTTAAATCTGATCTGGTCAGAGAACAATGAGAACCCTCTGTGTGAACAAATGAACATAGGGAGGGGGTGGTCCCTTGAGGGCCATCCTGTGCCAACTGTAGAAGTTCCTCACTGTTCTGCAGGACTGTGTCCCACTGAAAAGCAAGGAACCAGACACACAGTGTCTGGGAAGGGAAGTCTTCCTTGGTAGGCAGTATTCACAGATAATGGGCAAGCAAAAATCCTAGAAAATAGGTAGCAACTTGCCACTGTCTTAATTTTTTTCTTGATTCCTAGATTAGTAACACTTTCGACATCCCGAGTTGTTTCTTCTGCAAGGTGAGTGTTAGATAGCCAGGGGAGGCATAGGGCATTATAACAGATGTGCTACTGCACATCTGTGCTCATGCTCCATGATGATTTTAGTTCAGCTTGGCTTGGAAGTCATGTTATTTATTTTTTATTACCTTTTATTTATGCTGATATTTGAAAGAAAGTAACAGTTGCAAATAAATGGCAAAGCTTATCAATCAAGTGGGAATGATTGCTGAAGCTGAACACGCAGAATTTTTTATTTTTTTTTTTTTAGTTCAAAGGCTCTCTTTAATTTGTTCATGACCATCTGTAATTTTCACCTCTGAGACTCACATTTTCAAGTCTGACGACTGGTCACAATTTTTTTTAAAGTGTGAGAAAAAGTGATTTATTAATTCCTAAATATGAGGAAAAGTACAAACCCCATGCTTTCTGAGTAAAAAGGGATGGAAATGTTCTTATGATACCATAGATGCAGGCAAAAACTTCAAAATCAGCAAAAAAAATGTGTCTTCACTGAAAACAAAAGCTTGTGGTTGTCCTGGTGAAAACTGATTTGCTTTGCCTCAGGGATCAAACTCTGCCTAGGCTCAGTTTGTTTAAAAGTGCTCTTGTGGTACTCTTAACAACAAATGCCCACTGGAGCCTTTACTGTGTCCATTGTGTTTCCTGTATATGAATTATTTGAGTGAACTGTTTGTCTAGCACTTGCAGTAGTGGAGGGCACTGTGCATGTGTACCTGAAGGAAAGAAAATGGTATGGCAGAAATAGGCAGATTTCATTGGTGCTGCAGCATTATGATCTCTGCTTTAATAGTTGCCTTGGCATTCTGAAGGATCAAAATGCTATGGAAATACAAGTTATAACGTAGTTATATAAAATTAGAGTGGCAGTAAAAATGAGAGTGGGCTAGAGCCAGGAGAGGATACATGAGAAAACAGTTCCTAAAGTGAAACATGGATTAAAGGTTTATTTAAACAGGTTGCTGTGTAGCTTTGGACTGACCACAAGCATGTTAAGGCAGCATTCAGCTCCTCTGTAAAACATTTGCTGGTCCACAGGAAGAGTTTGTTGCATTAAGTAATTTATGGGGTGCTAAGAAGTTCCTTAAGCTATTATTAAAAACATACAAAATCTTCCCTGGTTAGGACTCTAGTAACTCAGACTTCTAACTAAGCAGAACTGATAGGGCAGGCCTTTTGATGTTTAATGAGTTCTGAAGCAGATGTGAGATGTGATAGACAGGGGAGCCGGGGTGATTTAGTGCTCATGGAACAAAATGATGAGATCCCCTCCTGAAAAAGAAAATGTAGCTAAAAAGGACAGGTTTTCTGGTATTTTGTTTTTTTTTTCTTCTTCCCCCCTTCTTCCTTCTTGGTGCATGTGTTTTTGATTTCCTCACCCTGTGCCTCTCAGTGCTGGCTTGTTTCCATTCAAACACACACAGAACACTGAAAACTAATTAGCCCTGGATGCAGCCACAGGAAGTTAGGCTGCCAAGTCCCCTTTCCCCCACAATTCCTCAACTTTCTCAGCTTGCCTCAGGCCAAGGGCCTTGCACTGGGCCTCTCTGTGTAGGTTGCCAGGTCTAATTTTACAATTTCCCTTCACCTTATCAAGTGTGCCCCAGGCCCAACAAGGGGGAAAGGATCAGAGCCAATGCTGTGTTGTGGGCCTTTCTCCCTCACACCCAGTCCCCACCCACCTCTTTTCTTTCCTGCATCAGTTTTGGGAATCTTGCTCGTATCTAGTTTCGGTGTTGACTTGTTAATCTGACCTTTGCTAATGCTTTTTAAAGGAACTAAAGAGAACTTCACCATCTTGTAAAACTTGAAAGTCCCTCCTCTCCAAGAACTTCTCTTGAAGGTTAAGAAATTTTCCCGAGAGCCAGAGGAGTACAGGTGTCAACCATTTTCAGGCATCTCATTTCAAAGCAGAGCCCACCACAATCCCAATGCGAGAAGCCAGAGTCTGATTAGAGGAACGCAGCAGGCTGGATGCCAGCCTACAGTGGGCAGAGTCATGACATGTGCAACCCAACCAGAAATTACCAGCACAGCTGCAAAGTTATCACGGGCTGGAAGCATATTTGGGGGTTCTCTTCTTGATTCTTCTGCTTGGTTGCTGTGGGACATTACGCAAAAGTCACTTCAGCACTTTCAACATGCCTTTCTAAGCTGGTTATACCAGGACATAACCCGTAGAGAGTACTTTGAGCTTTGTGGATGAAAGGCACTGAAATACAACACCTATTATCAAATCACAGTGGAAAGACCTGGAGAAGGAGAGGCATCGGGCAATGGAAGCCCCTTTCCTTCTTCTGTGGTATAGAGGAGTGGAAACTCCTGGCCCTGTCGGACTGTTGACCATCCAGTTCAGTGTCCAGAACCCAAAAGTCTTTAGAGGAAGATTTGAGGATCCTGTGGTATGATAGCTGAGGAAAGAGAAAGGGATGGTTTGACCTTATGTCCCAGTGCCATTCAGATCTCCAGGAGTTAGGAAGTGGCAGAAGCCCTCAGATACAAAATGTTTGCTGTTGTTGCCTGTGGCAGCTGTGGATGTTCTTGGTCCTTTATAATTGTTGCTAGGTTGTGAGCTGTGCCCATTTCCTGAAGCTGTAAGTTCCACAGTGTAATTGTGTGTTGTGTTACTGTCCTCTTTCCATTGAAGGGCTCTGTGAATATCGGGAGAAACTCATGCAGTGTCTGCTGGTGCTGCACCTGCTGTGTAGACAGAGAGCTCCAGCAGGCATGGGTGAGAGAGGGGGTCACCTGGGAACCAGCTCTAAATCAACTCAGCATCTGAGGAAAAATATTAAGTCAAGTGCTAAGAACAGCTGCTGTAGGAAAGGAAGAATATCCTATTTATAGTCTTAATATTATTATTTAATTCTTCTCTGATGGAAGACTTGAGGAGAGTTTTGTAGCTAAGTTACATTTTAAATGCATTTACCATCTTGCCTTTGATTTCCATGAATGTTCTTCCTGTACAGCAGGTGGTGGTATCAGACTTGGAACAATGTGTGGGGAGCCATGCCTGCTGCCAGCCTCTTTTCACAGCCTGCAATATGCCTGTTATGCTGTTGTATTTAATATTTCATACATTTTGTAAATCTTAGAGACAACCCAGTTACAGAAAATTTACTTCACTGCACAGGTGTGCTGTTCTGGACTGGAGACCAAGCAGGAGCACACAAATATGGTGTTCTAGAGTCCAATTCGGAGCATTCTAAAATGTGTGGTGTGTAACATGTGAATAGTACATTAAAATGAAAGGGACCACTCTGGTGACAGCTGTAACGCTAAGTTCAAATAGCATACTGAGCTCTGGCAACCTAGATAATTTTTAGGTAAAAAACCAACTGCCTTCTTTGGGTACAGACAATGCTGCTCATCTGATGTCAGAGATATCATAAGTTCTGTTGGGCAGTCTGTTGTTTCCTCTGCATCTAGACCTGGCACAAGTGACTCCCAGTGTGTTTGGCCTGTCTCTATTACAACATTGACAAATGTGAATTTGGCAGGGTTGTAGAACTAGCAGCTCACTAACTGACCTATATGCTCTCCCTCTGGCTCCAAGTTTTAACTCTTCTTGCAAGAAAATAGCCTCTTAGTTTTTTTGATCTCTGCCTAAGTGTCAGGACTCTTGGCCAAGATTATCACATCACTATTGGTTGCTCTGAAGGAATCTTTAAACCCCAGTGAGAGCTAAACAGCAGGACCTTGTGTGTCTTCAAAGAACAAAACAAGGACCAAAGTGCTTTTCATGCAAACATCCATATTTCTTTTAGCAGGAGCAGAGCTGTGCAGAAATGGAGCACTTGATAAAGATTATTTCTGATTCTTGCTTTGAAGTTTTCTGAGAGGTATTGCTAGTTATAATGACCTATAGTCCTGGAACCACAGCACACCTGTGTTGTGTCTATTTTCTGAGATTGGATGCCTATAGTTCGGCTCATTTTTCAGAATTCTTCATTTTTTCTGAAGAGCAAAGGGAGGAAAACAAAAGTCCAGTGTGAGAAATTTTCTTCCTTTCATATCTGTGGCTTCAAAGAAGAGCTTATATTTTACTAGAATCCTAGCAAAATGAGCCCATGTGGCTGGTCCTAGACCTATGACATTTACCTGATTGCAAGTAGAACAAACTATATAATTTCTATCCAAACTTCATTTTCTAAAACTAACAAGCTAAATAATTTATATCCAAATGTCATTTTCTTAAGCTAAAACAGAGTTTTCTACTGAAAATGGAAGATTGCTCAAAATAATCCTTATTTCTTTAAGTTGTTCACTTATTCTTCTTAAAACATAAACAAAAAATTTCAGAGGACATGTCTGAGTTCTTCGTGACTAGGATTTATAACCTTTTGTCAGTTGTTAAATAATGTGTGCCTTGCCTTGCCTCCCCTCTATAGTTTGTCCTTTTTCTCAGTGATAGGCTTTTAAAAAGTAAATGTTTAATGTTCTCTTGTCAAGTTTCTCCTTCAGAAATCTTCATATTTCCAGAAAAAGTTGCAGCCTGTCCACTTTTGGTAATTCGGTGGAGGAGAAATACAAGTGTAGCCATTGGTGATGCCTGAGGATGGTGAACAGCTCCAACTGAGTGCACATGGCTGCGTTTGAGAAGAACAAATTTCCAGATTTGAGTATCTTAACAATCAAATTTTAAAACATGTGAGAAGATGGTCTCTCACTTTTGAATTTGTGACCAAAGATAGTCTTTCTCCAGTTAAATAGGCCTGAATATACAAGACCTTAATTATCTTTCTGTGTGGTCTTGCAAATTAGTCCAAGTTCCTTCAAGATTTTTCTTATCTAATACAGAAGATGGTGATCTCTGAAGCCCTTTCTCTGGAAACTGCATTTGTGAATGTGTTTAAAGAGACTCATCAGAATAAAATTTCTGCTACATTTTGCCATAGAAATCAGTGTGTAGGAATGGTGTAGATCAGGACTCCAAGCCTGATGAACACACTCACCTGCTGCTACAGTGTCTTGGAAGATAAAGGAACTGGAAGAAAGACAAGTTTGATTGCGCCCCACCACGATCTCCCCATCACCTTTGGTGATGTCTTCAGGCTGGGATGCTCAGAGTTTAGTTTCTGGGTGTTGTTTGGGCATTAAAAAATAGCGGCCTTCTCAATTTCTCTACCTTCTTTATCCTGTTCCTTTCTTCTACTCCATTTCTGTGCCATCTTTCCTTCATGTATCCTCAGGCTTTGATCCCCATGTCCCTTATACACCTTGCTGTTTAACACAGGGAAGGACAAAATTCATGTTCCCCAAATGTATCAAGCCCCTCACCTCAAAATCAAGAAAATGAGATAATAATGTGCAATAAAGCACTTTCAAATTGCTGTAGTTGGATGTATTTTCTTTTTTCTCACCTTCTCATTTTGGTTGTATACTAGAGCTGGTTGAGTGTTGAATTTTATTTCATTTGGGCTCTTTCCCAAGAAACTTGGATTCTTTCAGTAAAAAATCAACATGTGCACAGAAAATAAGGTTTGCAATGCAAAAGTTCTGGTTTATATTGTTTGCTTGATATCTCTCTTCTCCATAATTTTCAGACTTTTGTCTCACAGCATCTGCCTTACCAGCAGCCCTTTCCTGGTGCATGATTATGCCAGAGCTTTAAGGAGTTATCTAGGACTCCACACTAGAGAGGCACAGGGTCCTGAGTGACCCAACACAGGTGAAAGCCAACATTGGTCAATAGAACTGTCATTAGTGATGATTCTGGCATCTAATATCCTATGGGTATTTTTCACAGATCCATTACATTTATTTACATTTACATTATATTTTTGGTACTTAATCAGTCACAAAAGAACTATTGCATGGTGTACAATGTGGCAGATAGGAACTAGTGAGAGAAAAATATTTATGCTGTTTTATGAAAAGCAAATAAATAAAAACAGTATCTCTCAAGAAAGTGAAATTAAAAGATTAATTACTACTACTCTGTTAGTGGAAAACAAAGAGACTTCTCTAGTGCAGCTGACATCCTTAGAAAGTCTTTGGTGTCACTGTCATCTTGGGTTGCCATTTCTGAGAAGCTGTCTCATTCTCAGGTATATCCATGCATATAAACATGGCTTTTTATTTTTGAATCACATGAAATAATTTAGTATAAACTAGAAAATAACTTCCAAATGCCCTTTTTTTTGCCTGCAGTCTTCTAAGAACGTGTGGAGAAGATAGTACATACTTTTCTTACAAAGAAAATGAAAATGTCATTGTTTTCCCCAAATGAATTTGAAAAATTGATTTTGGAAAAATGCATCTTTGAGATCAACCCCTCCCATATCAATACATCAGAGGAGTAACCAGTCACCTCTGCAGAAACATGTATTAGTTTCCATCATGTTGCATTGTTTAAAGATGAGACAGCACACTCTGCAGAGGGCAGAACTTCCTCTTCTCTCCACTTTAATTGCATTTCTGTTCTCAGTATTACATAACTTTAAAGGCATGTTATAAATACTGTTCTGCATCATAGATCATGTCTATATATAGCAGTTTCATGTAGACATAGTCTCCTAAAGAACAAGTTAAACATGGGAATTTAAAATAAAAGGGGCCAATATGCCCATTTTGAAAGACATTTGGTGCGAATTTTTTGCCTCAGAAGCCAATTTGTTGTATTTTGCATGGCATGGTAATTCTTCAAAGTCAGATTAGAAAGGTTTGATAATTTTGTTGGAGCCAGAAAAAGATTTTTAATGGAATTTTCACCCCATGTCTATAATTGCACATAATTATTTTTGTTGTAGTATTTTAAATTCAAGATGAAATAATGTCTGATTCCCACCCACAGTGAGGTAACCAGATTAACGATAGGGGGGAACGCCATACTACGAACAAGGCAGATGTGTGAGAACAACCAACTTCATTCCTTGAGTTTTACAAAGTAGAGAAAGAAGAGAAGTGCCACAGGTACAGACATTTGCTCTTTTCACAGTTTGCTCCAGCAAGGTTAAACTCCTATGGCAGAGATCAGGGTCATAATCCAAAGACATTTTACTTCTTATTACATGTTCTTCTCATTGTCTGCCTTGCAATCCAGTCTACATTTTCCCATTTGTTTATGAAATTGTAGCTATGCAAACTGTCACTTTTATCATTCAGTGTATGAAAATATTGTCATTTAGCTTCCAGTTGAATCTTTTTAGGTCTACTCTGGATGATTCGCTGTAATTTTGAACTTTAGTAAAGAAGGGAAATATATATTTAAGTAACTTTTTTTTCTAAAAATAGCCTTACCAAATGCTCAGACCATCCACTTTCCTGCTGAGTGGAAGTTCTGAAAAGCTTTATCCAGGAAGATAAATTTTTCCACATCTTCATTTCTAAAACACATTTCAATATCCCTTAATTATGTTTTCTTGGGGATTTTTTTTGACCATATTTCATTATTAAAATAAGTTTTTGTACTACATTACAAGCTATGTAGTTCAAGTTCCTGCTCTCTCTTACAGACTAAGTTCCCTGGCTGGACAGTATCTTTCCATGACGTGTTCAAAATCTAGTGATTCCCAGGACAAACTTTCTCAGGAAAGGAGGAGAATGAGAAGTGCATATGGAGATGGGATGGATCTCATCTGATGGTTTCAGTACAAAGCATAAGAAAGCAATGATGGCTTTGTTGATGACACAGACTTGGAGACATCATGAGCACAAAAATGGTCATATTTTACACAGGAAAAAGAAATGGCCATAAATACTGGCACATGGAAAGTGTAAGGCAAGGTTGTTTCAGAGCAGGATAAAAACTGAGGGTTTACTTAGTTGCAAGTTGGCTGTGAGTTGCCAGTGGGATATGAATGTGGAGAAAACATATGTCATCCTACAGTGTACTGAAGCATTTCTACCAGATGTTGACTTTTAATATCATGATACAAGAGTTCAGTGAGAACACAGTTCATACCTGGCAAAGCTTCAACTGGAAGTAAAATTGTAGAGGATGCCTTGCTGCCATGGCTTTGAGTAGAAAGCCTGTCTTATGTGTGGACACCAAGATAATTTGTCTTTTTAAACTGAGTTTTCAGAAGACCATACTAACATTTTCTGTGCATAATCCAGGGCTGAGCAGCCAGGGTACAGAAGAGCCATATAAGCAGAGTGACCATCCTGGCACAAGAACAAATGTCTCTGAGTAAACATGTGCTGTGAATTGGAAGAGTGAGGAAAAGCATCAGTAGGAATAATGGAAACTGGAAGCTGAACAAACTGTAAGATGGAGCAGGTAGATATTTTAAAAGGATTACATGATATGATTGCCTGCTTTGGTGGCTGGGAAGGTTCATTATGGTTCTGCTTTCTGCTTCCTTTCAGCCAGTGCAGCCCTTTCCCAGACACCAGTCCCTGGAAACAAAGGCTGAGAGAGAGTTCATGAGATAAGATGTCTGCCTACACATCAATCACGTGGGCTAGCCAGAGGTCCCTTTGCACATCTGAAAGGATGGAAATCACCCCGTTGTGTCTCAGTGGACTTCGAGCAGTCACACAAATCTGCCTCAGGTTTGCCAGAAGACGGGTAGAAATCTTCCCTTTCAAGTTCTCCATGTGGCTGCTGTCTAGCAGATAACATCACCTAAATGCCCATAGTCTCAAAAGGCAGAGTGATTAGGGTAAAAATCAATCAGAGCCCCTCCCTAATCCCCCTCATCCCTGAAAAAAATGCAGAAGTCCAAAGTCTTAATGAATTTTGACGAGCAGCAACGCATCCTCAGGCCTCATGATTTGTTACGGATACTTGATTGTAGGGTTGGTTTTCTGTGTTTTTTGTTTGGGTGGGAAACCTGCAATTCCTCTCAAGGCTCTGTAAAGTACTTTGTGACATGTGGTAATGGTCAGGAGAATAAAGACCAGGAAACGTATGTGGCTAGACAGGCAGGGCCAGTTGTCATCCTCCTGCCAAAGTAGGCTGCCTTCTTATGTGTTTCTGGCAGGGAGCTGCATAACACCTCTGGTTCCCTCCCATGTCTTTCCAAGAGTAACAGAGATTTTCTTCTTTGCAAAGGAAAAATGAAATCATGACAAAAAGTAATAAAAGCCATCATCCTGAGGCTTGAAGTTTAAGACAAGAGTTGGTTTGTTTCTAGCACAGAATTATTTCTTTGCAGATTATTACTGGTTAATGTATTGTATCATTTTGTGGTTTATTTTGAAGTGTTTCATTTCTTTAAGGTGGTGACCTTCAGCATGCTGACAACAAAAGTGGATGATCTTATCCTGTTTTGTATGGTCCAGTCATCCTTATGCATGTTTCAAGCACTATAAGCTGCTCCTAAGGTATTTTGAGACCATAGTTTACTAATTAAATTTTTGACTAATCAAATGTTGACTTTTCCCTTTAGCAGTGCTTGCACTCAGGGGAGCAATGGTAGTTTCCCTGCAGAAGGAGCTGGCAGCAGGGTGGGTGGTGGTGTACCAGAGCTTTCCTGCAGCACAAATCCTGGCAAGACAGGTGTCCCAAGCCCTCAAAAGTCATTAACCCATTCACTTTTAAATATTTATGGATGTATGATTCTTACAATGGCATAAACTGTCTTTCCTTTCACTCTGTTTTGGGATGTCTCTAGCCATTAAATCCTCTCTGAGAAAATTACTTTTTATTTCTTTGTCTTTCCTCAGGAGGGTCTTCACCTCCCCAGCCTCTCAACATCTCTTTGTTCTTTTTCTTCTGACCTTTACAGTCCTCTATGGTCCTTAAAATCCTACTACACCACAGAATCCCCTATGATCCCTGTCAGCCCTTCCTTGCACACAGCATGCACACAAGTTTTTGTAACTACTTCCTCTTTATCCTCTGTGGTCTCCCCACACATCCCTATTTTCCTTATGTCTCATCCTCCTCCTCCATATTTTATGATCTCCTTGCCAGTGCAAAGTGGTCCCCAGTAACATATTTACTACTCTTTTAATAATTTCTAATGATTTAAATGTCATGAGAGGTGGAACTTGCCTAAATAAGTAACAATTCAAAGATGAGATCCTAATTCTCTCTTTAAAAGTACAATCCAATTTGTCTTCCTCCCCATCTTTGCCAAAATTACAAACCAGTCTGTCTTACATTTCATATATATGATCTCATGTCAGGGCAGAAGTTTTCTGGAAAATTTGAGACAAATTGGATGAGGCATTTTTGGACTTGTACAGAAACTGAAGCATTCTTTTAAAGGGATTTTTAATTTTTTTTTACACAGTTTTTTTGGCATGTCATGACTCAAAAGCACATGGGCTGGAAAATTCCAGATCTGCCAAAATCACGGGTTTTCTAGGTTTTCAGGTTCTTCTTGGGTCCCAGAGAATAAAATCAATGAAAGGGACAGCCCTTTTTGGTTGCTTGTCTTTCTCCCTTCCCTGACTGAGCTGTGGTGTGTACCAAGGGACAGCCTTACATGTAATTACCCATCACCTCTCAATTCCAGAAACCAAGGGTTAAGGAATGACCTGGGCCAAACTGAGCCAAGTCCATGGGTGTTCAATGACAGACTTTTTTATGGTTACTGAATGCTGGTTTTTGAATGGTTTATCAATAGGTGGTTTTTCAGCTTGAGTTCTAAGTCAAGAGCACAAAAATAATTTTTGTTTTTTACTAATACAATTTTATTTTTTTCTCCCAGCAAAATAAAATACTTTTTCAAGATGTCTTTTTTTTTCTTCAATACTAAAGCAGAGAAATCATTTAAATTTAGTGAATTTTTCTTTAGTCTTAAGACTATTTCCTGTAGACAATTTTCAAAACAAAATATTTTGTGGAAAAATACAAATGTTTATGAAGAAAATGTCAAAATTATTTCTTCCCTGTCCGCCCTGCCCCCCCTGCCCCCACTCCATGCTGCAGAATTTCTGTAGACTTGCTCAATTCAGTGTGGATTTATGAATAGTTTGGTTAACCCCAAATGATATTTTTTCTGGGCAAATAGGTTAATTATTTGCACCAAAGTATTTTGTAGCTCCATTTTACAATCTTTTTCTCTGATGATCTCATCACAGTCTGTTGCCTATGACTAGTTTGGTTGAAGTCTTTGAAGTTGAAATAAACCTATGGATGCCTTTAGGAACTTTGCTTGCTGATTTTTATGAGTCTGAAGAAGCTCACCCTAGCCAGCTATGACATATTTAATAATTTTTGTAGCTTCCCTTTTTGGATGCAACATAAGTTGAATTCTCAGTGGATATGAGGAATTTACCCAAGCAGTTTTAAACACAGAGAAGGGAGCTCTGTATTTCTTCCATGATAGTGCCATCAGTCCAAAGACTGAGAGGGCTTTGTCTGCTGTAGTTGAGGATCTCACGTGCTCTCTCCCTGTGCAAGCAGCAAGCTATTAGTATGGTTTTTATTCTTGCCAAGATCAGTTCCTATCAAAATTAGAGGAAATGTTGCATAGAATGCTAAAAAATAAAGCATAAAATACTATAAAATGTGCATTCTTTTATCTTGGATCTTGGGAGTGAGAACAGTGGAGAGGAAACTCTCAATTTTTTCTTTCTCCATTTTTCCTTCTCCTCTCTTATATGAATCCTGGGATAACTCATGAGTGGCATGGGTATGGTCTGCCATGAGGGCCAGAGCTTTGTTGGAGTAAGGCTGGAAGCAAGGTTTGCATGAATATTTGTTACACACAAGCTGACAGTGGTGGACAGTGGGGTGCAGTGCTGCCAAGAAAACAGTGTGACTCTCAGGAAAAAACAGGATCACAGCTGCCAACACAGATTTCATGTCCTACCCTGGTATATAAATCAGGTCTTGCACTGGCCTTTTGCATAAGATTAATTTTATTCTAGAAAGGAGTGACATTTCTTCCACAGAAAAAATGAGCACTCCAGCAGTCTAAATTAAATTAAAATTAAGAAAATACCATTCATGTCTGAAGAATGAAAAATAATGGCGAAAGACTAGAGTTTACAGTAAGTAGGCTTAATGGAACTTCAGTGAGGTAACGTACAAATCTAAAACCTCAGCAAGTTCAAGGTCTCAGCAGTCTGCAGCCTGCTTTCCTCTTGTTGCATGTCTTCCATTTTCAGTAATGAAAACAACCCACACAAGTCTGCAATCCCTGTGTACATTGACAAGATGAGCCATCAATGTGCACTGTGTGATTTAAGAACATCTTAAGCTCCCTCCCATGACATGTGGACATCTACACAACCAGAAACTCTCTTCCAGCTCTTGTATCCATGGCAAAATCTTGACCTTTACAAAAAGGAACAAAGGTTCCCAGATTCCCATTTAAATTCCCCCTTCCATGTACTGAAAATATTAAAACAATTTAATCTCCTTACAATTCCCAGTAGTGCCCTTTAAATCAGCTTTTCCTTGGGAATTGAATACATACTTTCTGTAACATAAACTGAAATCTGGGAATTGTAGGCTGCCAGCAAAATATGAAGGTATGCTCAGATATACAAGATATGATAATATTTAATATGTATTAAATTTAACAGGTGCTATGATCTCCTGCGTAGATGCACAATATTCAAAGGTGAACTCTAGAGAACTCTACATTTCCTGCTGGTTCTGCATTTCTGTCCTTTGCAGCATATTCTTATCTCTAATCTTACCTCCCATTTCTTACAATTCAGATTCATTTTATTTAATCAACATTATCCATATTTTTATCAAGTTCCTAAATTACAGGCAACATATGCAACCTTAGCTCTGGCTTCCCAGAGGTGTTAGCTGGGGTAATTGCAGACTGTATAGCTAAGCTTTGAGAGAAACAGAATGAGACTTGGATGTCACATTTCTCACCCGGTCAGAAAAGCTGTTTCTCCCACATGCTTACTATTTGAAGCTTATGTGGAAAAATTATTAGGGAAAAGGTGGATGGGAAGAAAGGATATTTTTATTTTTGTTAGAGCTCATTAGATAGTGAAGAGTCATCCATTGCTGCCTTGATCAGGGATGTCAATGTGTCCACATTCTAAAATATACACAATCTAAAAATTCTGTGAAGATGTGGTTCTTGATTGCCAGTTACAGCACCCAGACGTTAATTTCACTGGTGCTGCAGGCTCTGTGTCCCAAGCAGTGACCTTTGGTTTGTTTAATGTCTTGCCCACTCAGGCATTAATAGAAACATCATCCCCACCCGCACACGCACGACCGCGCTCCACGTTTCCTGAGCGTACGATGCGCAACCTCGTTCCCTCAGCACTCCCACATCCACCAGTCCTTCTGCAGCTCAAGGAAGTCACACTGAGTTTTCCAGGCCAGTTTTCAGTGAGGATCTGCCAGCTGGTGAGAAGCGGCTTCTCTGAAAGTTTGTTTTCCTTTTTCTGTCGAAGGAGGATGTTGAAACATCACTTACTGGGAGAGCTATATGAGAGGAAAATGTCATCATCTCAGTGGGCTAAAAAGAACCATATTTTTCTCTCTGCCTGGTTCAGTATTTTTAAAAAGGGGCAAAATTTTCCATTGATGACGCACTGTACACTGAAGGAAGGAGGCTGCTCAACACAAAAAGAGAGACACTTTCAGACATAAAGAAGCTGCACAAGGTTAAAAGCTGAAAATCAGCCTATTAAAAACAGAATAGGTAAAATAAAAACTAAACTCCTGTAAATGCAGGACATTGATGATGTTCTCAGAGGTCTTAAAACCCAGAGTAACTGCCACAATGTTTGCAGTGTAGGCTTTTCCATAAGATAGGCCAAGGAATTGCACTTGGTGGTTCCATCAATAGAATGGTGTCTTCTGCTTTATCTCTAAATTAGCTGTTAGAAATACATTCCATTTTTTATTTGAAAATGTCAACTGATGAAGTGTTTCTTGGGTAAGTGGCTTCATGGACAAGAATATAATCTAATTTATACTCTGAGATTATATTCTTCAGTTTCCAGTCACTTGATTTTCTTTTGCTTTTATCTGTCTTTCACTGGGTATCTTTTCCCCATCAACATAATTCCATGAATTGCATGACACTTAACATCCACTTGTATAAATTAACCAGGATGATGTTTTCTTGCTCCAGAGAAGACCATGTCACCGAAGTTTGTATGAAATATGATGGAAATTGTTGAGTTTCCTTTCTAAACCTAACTTCCTACAATTCTGTGTTGAACAGTGCTTCAGCTGAAATCTTTCTATCAAGATGTAGTCTCATTCTAAAACATTGAAGTGTCTTTGCAAGAGGTATCTTGAACACCAGACAGAACCTCTTTTTAAACCTAAAAGCAAACAGGAATTAAGCACTTTTGAAATGTGTTAGATCATGCTCCACAATCATAATACCTCAAAAAGAGATACTCCCATCCCACATAGTTGTCCAGCAGGGTATAGATATCACTAGCTGCCTTGAGAGGAGAAAAATATTGATCTGAGAATGCACATTATATGAGGAATGTGGAGGTGTGTAAATTCTGGATGCTGGATGCATAAGTTGCATTCTTTGTGTGGGACTCTGGTGCTTTTGTGTATTTCATTGGTTTATAGATAATGTGAACTGATGAGTTCATTTACTGCTACAATGGGCTGGTTTCAGGCCTCTGCAATCCTGCTGGGAAAGGTGTCACATATATTAGCTACCAAAAAAGAAAACCCAAAAAAAGTTAAAGAATTAAAAGTTAAAAAATTAAAGTTCCTTAATGCTGGATCTAGCTAAGATAATTTCCGAATTCATCAATATTGCCAGCTGTCTATGGAATAGACACACCTCTGACAGCCAGAGGTCAGAGTGCTGGTCCAATCACATTCCACATTTATGAAGCTTTCCTCTAGAAATATGAGTGTTCCATAAAAATTTCTGTTAGCATTTTGTAATAAAGCATCAACCTCCATATATACAGCAGAGGTGCTAAACCTTCCAAGGGATTAGCTTAAGTTGAGCCACAGTAATAGCATTTAGATAATTTTAAAAATCAATAGGACATATATTTTAAGGAATGTAAGTTGTATGACATTTTGCAATTCTGGCACAAGAGGCTTGGTGTTTGAAAGACAAATCAGATCCAATAGAGATTGGGTATGAAGCATATGAATGCCTGTGGAGTCAGTCAACTACTGAAGCAACTTATTTAGGCCTATGGTGGAAATTCCAGTAGCTGGAGACTTTAAATCAAGCCTTTGGGCACATGGAAAGGTTGGGCATCAGGACTGGTGTAGAGAGAAATGTTTTAGATAATTTGTTTTGCCTTTACATTCTAGTAAAACCTACAAGAGAAAGGATGACAGGAAATCAAGCTAGCCTCATTTGTTGGGAAAACACAGTTCACACAGAATGAATAAACACCCTCTGGTTATGAAGTGGAAGGAGAGTGAGAATAAAATGTGGAGCAAAATCTTGCTTATTTTTATTATTTTGGTGGGGTATGCCTAGGCAGCATAGGATGCCTACTGTATAGAACAAATAAAATGAAAGAAAGCCTGGTATAAACAGCTGTGTCCAGTCTGGTGGATATCCCTGCAAAATGGAGAAATTAAATTTATATTTGGTGGTATGACTTGCTTCTGTCAGGTGGTTGCACTGATTTTAGAGCTTGAGGAGATGTGTGGACATAGGAGCCACAATCTGATGCCTGGCAATTCCTAACATGTTCTCACAGACCTCCCACCTGGGCATTATTTTGTGGCAGAATTTCCAACCATTGTAAATACACCTCTGAAGGAGTGTCTCCCAGCCCACCAGTCGCACGCTGCAGATGTGTGATGGTTCCATTACAGACAACCAGAAGACAAAATGGGAACACAACAGAACGTAATCATCTGTAACATCCTCAATGCTATTTGCTGTTGCAAACCACTGATAACCAAAGGAGCAAAACACAGATAATCACAGACTAAACCAGCAGGAATATATAGGGTGTATATGGTGTATATCTGAATCTCACTGTCATAGCATATTCATATCATGATGATGCCCTGTCAAATATCTTGTGTATAAATTCTACACATTTTTCCAAAGTGATTTTTTTATGCTGCAAATTAGCATCTTTCCATCCCAGAACTTGGTAGTTAATGGGAAAACAATTATAATACCATGGAGCTACACAGAAAATGGTAGCAAAATTGAGTGTGAAGCTGAGATTACTGGAAAAATGAATTTATATGGATTGAAAGCCTTCCTGAAACCCACAATGAATATATTACTTGTCATTTTGAATGACATTTGGCACTTCAAGACCTACCAGTAATTGCCTGAACAAAGAAAGTGAATGCTGCATGCAGGGAACTCAAGAACATGGCCAGAGTGCTGAGGAAAACACAGGTGTTATATTAAAGTGAATACTTCAGGAAAACCTTCCTGAGGCAGGATAAAATGTTATATGAGGGGCTTATTAATCAAGCAATTGGATGTATCCAGAAGAGGAAATGTAATGGAAACGAGTACAACACTTTTTAAATTAAAAATACACCAACAAATACATTGACAAGAAATTCATATGAGCAGAAAGTTTTGTGGTTGGTATTCTGTTACACCTATCAGGACCTACAGAAGGCATAGATGTAGCAAGTCACAATGTAAATCTAGAGACAAATTGCCTGTCTAAGGAGTGTGAGTATCCAGTTAAGAAACTTTACTGTGTAGCCATTAATTATGAAAGACTTGATGGCTGTTTTCTGGGCTCACTTTTAGCAGGGATATGCAGAAGAAATGTTTGTTAGCCAGTATTTTCGGTGTTCCCATTGTCTGCCTGACAACATATATTAAAAAGTAGGAGTAAAAATTACAGAATCATCTTTGGTTGATCTTGAATATTACCTAGCACAGAGGTTGCCAACAAGCTAAGAGGTTATTGGCAGAGTTACAAAAAACTGTAGGCTCTACAGGATTTAAGATCAAAGTTGCAAACCTAAAGGGTTTAGAATTTTTTTTTCAGTGATTTTAGTAGCCTGTGGTTGAGTTATAGCATATCCTTTGCAAATCTTTTTGGTTTTGATGTAAGGTGTTTTTCTAATGGAAAATCCCTCATGTCCCCCAGTAGGTGATTTCATTGTTTAACTAGAAATCCTTTCCAATCCAAATTTGTAACTCTCATAGTCTTTTCTTGCTAAACTAAAGAGCTCTTTCTTATCAGACACCTCTTCCCCTCATATGAATTTGTAGTTAATGTTCAAATCTCATCTCAAAACATCTATTGGATAAGGTAGGTTTGCATTTCTTCCTTTCTCACTATACAGCAGATATCCCTATTAGTAATTAAACCTATTAGTAATTAAATTATTTTCCGGAATTTTTTGGAATCCATTCAAATTTTGACCATTCCAATTTCGACCATTCTGTCATGGGTGTAGATGCCAGAACTAGAACCACTGCTCCAATCACAATACTTTAGCTGTGGGTATAAGCAGTTTGTCTGCCCATTTCTCTGCAGAAAATAGAAAGATGAGAGACACAGTTGTGTAGGCAACTCCAGGAAGCAAAGCAGAAGCGCCTAATCTCAAGTCCTCCAAGGTGCCTCTGGGAAAAACCATCCTCTTGTCAAAGATGGTAGAGGGAGCCTAGAGAGACCAGCTTCCCTAAACTGAGGTTAACGTTAGTAAGAAACCTCAGAGCTAAAAATTGCTTTGCCCATATTGTCACTACATGATTATCAGTGTGTAGACAGATTTTTCTCAGGCAGATGATTCAGACAGAACCAGATTTACTCTTGGGCCATGAACCAGGTTCCTGGTTCAAGAACTTTCCTGACAGTTTTCCATGTGGGATGTTATTCTGATTCATGTTTGGTCTGCAGCAATAATTCAGTCCCTCCATATAGTAATTGTATGCTTTTCTAGCTTATGTTCTTGGAAGATCTCAAAAATGCTATAAATATTCATTGATTTACATTCAGGATGATCTAAGGAAGAAAGTAAATGTATCTGCCTTAATAAAATTCTTCTGGGTCTTGTTTTAATATTACAGGTGAGGTCAGTTTCCGAGACGGAAATAGAGCCAGTTTCTCATGCAAACAACTGAATCCATCATATCTCTCTACTTAATATTAGAATTATTGTACTCTGCACTGAAAATTCCTCTCCTCCTTTGTCTGTGTAAGTAGCCAACCCTATTGCTCTAGTACAAAAATACTTGGCTATATGCTGGAAAGGAACCTCCAAGTATATGTTGAATGTGGCTCCTTTTTTCAACAGCAGGTTTTTTTCCCTCTCAGCATTCAAAAGAAGACAGAAATGTGGAAATAACTTCCCCAAAAGCATAATGGAATATACCTGGTTCATACATTTCTCCTTTTGGACCATACCCCCTTGGCTTGCAGAGGAAAAACTTCAAAAGGAGAGGGTAGGGAGTTTTTTTCAGTATGTTTGTCTAAGCTGTGGTCCTTCGTGCTATGAGAAACCTCTCAAGCAGCTTCAGCGGGAATCCTCTTTCTGCTCCCTTCCACATCCTCCTTTATTCCTATATCCTCCTCCCCCTCCTCACTTTCTTTCATGTGGATCTAAGCCTGGAAAATGACAAGCCTCTTGATTAATAGATACAGAAAGTCTTCTTATGTAATTTATTTGCTTTCTGCACCTGACTAGAATCACTAGGTTTATCTGGAAAAGAAAATATATCGTCCTTCCTGACTCCAAGTGGCAGCAGAGAGAGCTGAGCATGTGATATCAAGCTGCGCATGGAAAGCAAACAAAACGCCATTTCTGTATTTTGTAAGCATCTCAGGTCATAAAAGTGTCAGCACGCTATATTTCTTGCTGGGATCCTCTCTGTTTTATTATCTGAGCCCTTTCCATTGTGTTGAATGTGCAAGGAGAGTCTCCAAAGCAGGCAACATCTGTTTCCCTGCCATGTTTTTGATAATCAGCTCCATATTCCTTGCAAGTCTCTCGCTCACATATTCCAATCAAACTCAATGGGGGCTTCAACAGTGAGGACACTTCCTTATCTCCCTTTCCCAGACTCTCCATCTATCATTCTCACATGCTGGCTCACTAAATGCTGATGCAAGAGGCCTGTTCTTACACTTGGATAACACACTCATAACCTCTCCAATTTGTTTTGTTTGCTTAAGTCTAATTGCTGTAAGAATGCCTGCCTCTTGGTCCTTGGTGGGGGAGAGGTCAGAGGAAGGAGGCAGGTGGGACATCGGACTGATTTTTCTTTGGTACCTGTGGAGAACAGTTTTCTAATGCAGTTTTATGTGCGTTTCCTAGTTTTTTTCCCTCAAGAGGAAGTTTCTTCCTCTCTTTCTCAGTTCCCAATTGATAAATCAATCTCTCTGTCCTTTGCCAAGAGATCTGTTTTAGCATTTATGCCGGAATTTCAATCTGTGGATAGGGATTCTGCCAATAGGAATCAATTAAATCAATTTTCTTTTGCCTGTGGTATTGCACTTAGAGGATATTGAGATTTGGGAAGGCAGAAATGTAAGTTACATTGAACTATGAGTTACATTGAACTATGAGTTTTTTCTCCAGTGACGTTTTGTATTCACTTTCACAGAATCTCTTTGTGTCCTTGTGCAGAACAGCATTGAACAGTCATAGGGTGATGCAACCATTGTTGCAGCTGAGATACAGAAGTGGCATTCTGTACAAGGGTATTGTATTTATTTATTTAAACTGTAGATTTCCACCGCCACAGGTAACCCATCC
>QUSF01000035.1:1404555-1594546 GCA_003676055.1 Chloebia gouldiae | reverse complement strand
CCATCCATCCATCCATCCATCCATCCATCCATCCATCCATCCATCCACAACATGGCATGGCAAAACATCCCAAAATATCTCCTAGATCTGGGGGAGACTGGACTTCATACTTGCCTTGATTCTTGACAGTTCCTCTTGCAGCATGATTAATAGGTGTGTGAAAGAGATCAAGGGTTCAGCAGGACAATAACAGCACCAATCTGACTCCATGATGAAAGGTCATGAGGACTGAATAAAGAAGAAAAACAAAAGAAAGTGGCTCCTTGCAGAGTACCTGTCACTAAAGATGACTGCAGGAAACAAAAGATAAGGGTGAGGAAAAGTGGGACAAAGAGATGGATGGACAAAGCTCAGGTAGGAGCCAGACATGGAAGACCCCAGTCTTTGTTGGTGGCCCCACAGAGCAAGCTGTGAGTGCAAAGGCAGACTGTTGTGAGAAATTGCAGTGCTCAGGCAGCTGCAAAACAGGAGTGTCCTAGAAAGGGGGTAGGAATTCCTGAGGAAATAAAAGGTGGGGGAGAAGAAAGGGAGCTGCAGTAAAGTGGGTTACTGGGAGAGTCAGAAGGTGCAGGGTATGAATAGCCTGAATGGGAATCATGGACAGGGAGAAAGAAATAAAAACAGGTGATCAGGAAGAGAAGGAGGCAATAGAAAATTGTGGTGGAGGAGAGTCACAGACTGCTGTGTTGGAAAAAGAGAAAGGATGGTGAGGAATAAAGATAAAGAGTGTGAGTGATCATGGGGGTGCCCATAAATGGCAGAAAGAGAAGGGGGAGCAGAGATCACAGCAAAAACTTCCTGTCAGGGATCCAGTAACAGAATACATAATACCACAGCTGAGTTTACTCATCCACAGCCTTTTCTTATGTTTCATACACCCTTTATTTATTAGATTTTTTTCTTTTTCTTTTTTTTTTTTAATATGATTGCTACCTTCCCTATCTTCATGATCAGAAATATATTTACATAATATATAATTTCCTGGTTTTCTAAACACTGTATAGAATTTTTTGTGTTATTTTCATATTAAAATACTTATGTGTGATTGGATGCATATTTATGTATGATTAGAGCTAGCTAAAATTATTTCTTAGGCTGGCTTCTTAATTCCAATTCCACTACATAAAAGTGTGAATGGCCTCATTAGTTTTATTGGTATAATTTGCCACAATGTTTTCAATAGGTTCATTGGGAAATTTCTAGTATTAGACTGTTCTATTTAATACAGTATTTTTAAAAAGGCATAATAATTTGCTTTACCCTTTAATAAAATACGCAATAGCAAGTTTGCATTAATGAAATAAAATATTTCGTCTTGAAAGTGAATTATCACCTACAGAAAGTGCTTAAATAAAGCTTTGCAATTATCTTGAATTAAAATTTGAGAGAAGGGTGGGGGGGAATGTCTTGTCTTTCCCTGTTCCTTTAAAGCCACAGGAGAGGAAAAACATCATGAAAAACCTTAGACTGGATATCTGGACACAAAAAGCCTTTGGGAGGACACTGCACTTGTGAAATGGGAGGTGGGAGAGAAGGTGGTTGTGTGTGTCGCTTTCCAAAGGCTGTTCAGCTGAACATTCAGCTAGAGGCTCTTGATCATGAATTAGTTAAATTTGTGAAGTCATTCACTCTCATTGTAGAAGAAACCACATATCTAGACAGTATCAGGAACTGAATGAGATTATAGGGAAATGTGGATCCTGTTACTGTGAGTTAGTGACTTCAGTTTTCGTTTATGGATATTTCAGATGTGCTTGCCAGGAAACACAATCCAATAAAAGGCAATGTACTGTGCAGTGGTACAAGGAGAGTTGATTGCAAGACAGACTGACTCAGGGCTTAGCTCTGCAATGGGTGTAAAAGCAAGAGCCAAGGAACATTGATATTCCAAGTTCAGTTTGGTCTCAACTTGCTATGTGGTCCCCTACACAATATAAAAATGCCACCAGCTTTTTCCCTGACTTGATCTCATGTCCTTGACCTTCCCAGTTTCCTCCCTCATACTTTGACAACTCTTCTGCCCTTTCTGCTTCATTGGGGAACCTCTGTCTTGCCTCTGCCTTCCACACAGCTTTCTGCAATGGTCCTCCCCACCCAGTTTACAACCTTCCTGTATACTTTGTTGTCTCTTCATCTTTTTGTCCTTTATGAGTTTCTATGTCAAGTTTGCACCAAGAAGCAGTTGCAGTGCTTTAACTGGGAGATGTCGAATCACCAGTTCTAGTGTCTGGGCCTGGCTGCTGATTAATATTTAGGGTAAATGCAGTCTATGATTTTTTTTTTGCAGGCAAGTTCCTATTCCATTTGAAAATGCAGTTTTTATTGAGTGTACATGATTGAGAACAGCAGAAACAAATCTGGAAAACCTGAGAAAAGCAATTATAATGTTATTAAAAACAAATAAACTATTGTGTCTAATTTCTATTCTACTTAAAAATATTTGCTCAGAAGTCCTATGTACCTGTCATTTGTGGTGCAGCATCACAACATCTGCAATTTTATAGTCCAGACAAACTAATTCAGACTGGGAGAAAAGCTCTAGCCATGTTTTGCAGTTGGGCATGTGCCACCTTATGACCTGTGCCACTTTAGGAAGGGCTCCTGGAAAACTCTCTGTGCTTCTGATCTTGCCTTCTGCTGCAGTTGCCTCCCCACACCATATACATCATTTCACTGCCTAAATCCAGTGCTGTCTTTGAGCCTTGATGCTGTGCATCTGAGCTCACCTGTCAAAGGATAAGTAGCAAGATCTACAGTATGGAAACATGAAGAGAAAGCAGACTTTGTCAGATAGAAGCTTTTAAAATAGATTTCAGTAGTGTGCGAGATGAATGGGAAGAGTGAGGGCAGTAGGTGGAGCAAATATGACATGAGAACTTTAACACAGAACCAGCTTCAAATGTGCCTTACATGGCCCCCTGAGTAGCCCCTGATCCTGCACTGCAGGAAGCCTCCTATTTTGTCCCTTCTCCAGGTCACCAATGCAAATATGTCACCTTCACATTCTTCCTGTTCTCATCTCATCTGGCTTGCACCTGCCTGAGGTCAGTGAGATGAATCAGAGCAGCCTTCAAGCAGTTTTAGCTTTCAGGAGGCATTTGCAGGAAGCCAGACTGGGAAGTGCTAAGAGTGCTTTGCTGCTAAAGTTCCACAGTGCTAAGCTGCTTTGTCCTGTCTCTTTTTTAGGATTGTGTCAATCATTTTGTAACTCTAGACTCAGGCCTTTGGTTTTAGTAGCACAATTTAAAATGCTTTGTCAATAACAGGCAATCTGAAAACTGCCTGAAAATCAGCTTACAGTCTATAGCTCTCCAGAATTTTGCAGAACACATTGCACACTGAAAATTAATATTGATATTTTCTAGATCTTTTGGGCAAGAGGTTGAGGTTCAAGTTTCTCATGTCTTCAGGCATGAGGGTACTACCCCAAGGTGATGGGAATAGAGAAAGCCCAAGAATCAGAGAGTAGGTCACTGGGTGACAAAATTAAATCCTACTTGGAAAAAGATAAAAACCAATACATATGGGGAAAATTAACTAAAGCACATTATTCACCAAGGGAGCCATGGAAATATGTAGACTAACAAAAAGACCTAAGTTTGAGAGAAATCTCAATGAGTTTCAAATGTGTTAGCAACATAATTTGGGATGCATACACAAATAATTCCACATGAGAGAACATGACAGTAAACCCCCTCTCTACATGCCTGGTGTGCCCACACCTGAAAGTTTCGGGGACTTTGAAGTCAGTGGAGTTGTGCCAATGAACACCAGCTGAGTGTCTGCCTGTTGGGTTTGTTATAGCAGCATCATTAGAGATCATTATTGACAAATTGGGTGAATCCACTCAAAAGGAACAAAAGTTATGACTCAGATGGCAAGGCCCATACCTCTAAATATATATATATATATATATATATATGTATATATATGTATATATATGTATATATATGTATATATATGATACTAAGGATGTTTGTGGAATGGTTGGTCTTTGCATAGATTTACATAAGAACAAAGGTCTGTGAACAAACGTGGGTGTGGGAGCAATATTGGGGCAGTGCCATGCTCCCTTGGCATGACTTTTGTAGTTGCAGTGTCCCTGGAGCTCTGGGCTTTGTGGTTTTTTCAAGCCTAACCCTAAGCACAGCAGTAAAAGTAGCCTTTTGCTGAGGTGGCCAGCACATGGGTTGTGCCAAGAAGAAAGGTGTGGAGAGGGCAAACTTTGGGCAGTGGAATGTTCTTTTTTTTCAGTGCAATGGACCAAACCTTGCCAAAGTGATACTCATTGAAATCCCAAAATCTGAGAATTAAGTGAAACAAAGAGACTGCAGAAGAAATTGATTAAATGAAACACTAAAAAACCCCAAACAACAACAACAACAACAAAAAATATCTGAAGTGAAAATAATAAAAATGGATTGGGATGACATGAAGTGCAGGGAAATGGGCTGAACAGTGCTGAATTGATCCTCATTGAAATTGCAAGATTTCATTTCCTTTCACAAAATAAAGAATTTCATTTTGTGAAAGGAAGTGAAATCTCAAAGTCAGAGAAAAAAATGAAACAAACTGACTGGGATGGACATACAATGAAAGAAAATTCAATGGGGAGAAATAAAAAAAAATCTGAAAATAAGTGATTGAAATCAAATATAAGGAGATGACATGGAATGCTCCCGTTTGGATGCCTTTTGTAACTGCAATGTCCCTGGAGCTCTAGGCTTTGTCATTTTCTCAAACCTAACCCTAAGTGTAACCCTAAGCCTATGTGCATCATTAAATGACACCTTTTGTTGAGATGCCAAGCACATGGGTGAAGCTGTGCAGAAAGGTGTGGAAGGAGCAATACTGGGGCAGTGCTGTTCTCTCCTTGGCCTATCTTTTGTAGTTGCAGTGTCCCTGGACCTCTAGGGTTTTTGCATTTTTCAAGCCTAACCCTATAACTTCTTTTCTCTCCATATCTATCTTGGCTATATAGAAGTTGAGTTTAGATGTATACATCTCAGTATAGGCATCTAGATTTTTGTTGCTTAGTGTATGACAGGTGAAGTGGCCATGAAGCTCCAAACATTTCCCATTTCATTTTTAAAGATGCACTGGCCTTTACAGCTACTGAAGGCCATTTAATGCCATGTCCCTTGAAATGAAATACTGAAGATGAAAGTTCCCTGTCATTCTCTATAAGACTATCCAGGACCTGATTCAGAGCTCTGGAATTCAGTGAAAATCTTTTCATTGACTTCAAAGTATTTTCAACCATTCCTAGATAATAGCACAAATGTCACTTCTTTCTTTCTTTCCAGTTGGGTTGTCTGAAACTTCACAGTGTATGATTGAATCCCTATGTCCCTTGCATATCTTGCATGCCAGCTCCCTTTAACACATTCTGTGAAGCCCATGATATTAAATGACACACTCAGTTGCTGTAGGCATCTTCTTTCCAATCTGGACCCCAGCTGCTTGAGGTCGAACAAATTGTTCTCAAAGGACAATGTGAAAGCAACATTTGATGTATCCACTCAGTTTAGCTAAACACCTCTAAACAGATGACTATCAAAGTTGGAGAGTTAATCTAGTTTCAGGCGCAGAAGCCTCAGCAGCAGACAAATAATTACAAACTTACCTATTCATTAAGCTTGATAAATGTAGATATTTTTCTTGTTTCTAGTGAGTATAATACAGAAGACTCATAATGCTGAAGTGCCTACAGAGAATTTAACCACTTAACTGCCAGAGACCCAGATGATCCGCATCACATACACAGATGAATGTGAATACATGACCAATTCTGAAGCAAGGATTTTACTCATAGAAAATGACAAACTTAAAAAGTCTGCACTCAAAAACCCCATGCTAAAGACAGAGAAGCTTCATGTGGTGAAGACTCTTTGAGTTTCTGTCATGTTTTTTTGCCCCCAAATGATGTCAGAGGTCAATATAGGGTTATTCATCCTTGTATGTGAGATGGGAAATAAAAATTCTGGAGCTACCTCTCTGGTGTCCCTGAAGCTGTTCAGTCTCTCCACCACCTGACTGATGCCAACACCCTCTAGATAGTATTTAGCTACTATTTAGATCCTATTGTTAGCTCTGGAAACACAAAGTCTGCTAGTTTCATTAACATTTGATATCCTTATAACAAAAACTTGAAGGAAGTGGAATTATCTATCACCAATAAATTATGTCAGTGTTTTTTTTCAGGGGATTCAGTTCCACCCCTGAAGCTGGTCTAACCTGTAGGCAGTTCTCCTAAATTCACAAACATTGTTTCTAACAGTGTACAATCCACCTGTACTGTTGGCCTCCTCACTTGGACATTTCTATTGCATATGACAATGCAAAAAGACATCACTAACTAATATTGATGTCTAAGGAATGCAAAGAGCTGAAGTGGAAAAAATACATAGAAGAGGAGGCAAGACTATTTGCCCTTGTCATGCTGGCTGACTGAACAAAGAAAAAAAAAAAAAAAAAGAACAAAGTTGAGCAAGGCAGATGAGAGGTCAGTGTATTCCTCTGTCATAGGGGCAAAATAGCAGCATGCCTTACTAATAAAACCTGCAAGGAAGAAAGCCCTCATATGTAAAAACACTCTCCAAATACCACAAGCACTGATGGGGAAAAAATGAGATGCTGGGCAGGTGGGATGGGCGAGAGCACCTCTGGCCAATCAAAAAATAACTCTCTGTATCACCTGAACACAGATTTCAGACTCCAGCCTGAAATTTGGACACTCTCAGAATCTTCTCTGACTGTGCCAGACAGGCTTGCTTTTGTGTTTCCATATCAGTCCCAGACATGTGTAGGCAGGTGGAGCATTTATTCTGTCACAGCTTCACACTCTCTTGAATTAATTGACATCTCCTAGGGAGGGGCTTGATCCCTGCTGTGCCATAATTTTCACTGTCTTTGTGAAACTGAGTGCCCAGTTTTCCAATGTGAAATCCTCTCTCAAAGGTAATAGGAATTATGAAATAATTATGGACTATGACCTGTGGTGAGCCAGGAACATCTTCCATGACTGAGAGCTTAGAGGTGGACATCAGACAAAATCATGCATAATCTTTTGCAGACCAGAGCAGAGGAGAAGAGAACAGACAGCAGTGGAATGCACTTAAGAGAAATAGATACACAGATGAAAGAAAAAGGCCTTGATATTTAAAATATTTATTGTCTTAAAAGGCATGAAAACCGATACTAGCCATTAACTAATAGACGTTCTGCCTTTGTGATGCAGCTTACATCCCTAACTAAAACCACATCTCTCTTCTGACTTTGTCTAAAGCCAGGTGCACAGATGATTAAATTTTGGTCCAGCTGTAAGGAGAGTGTCTCCATCCTGTCCTCTCCTCTAAGCACACACCATCTGTATGATACTTATTCATCTCCTTCTGCTGGGCTGACATACTGAGCCCATATTCTTCCAGCATCAGTTGTCCTTGTACTGTCAAGCTGTGCAAATGGAAGGGATTTAAGCCTAAGGGAGTTACAGGCTCTGGGAGAAGGCTTCTCCTGTATTAAAGCAGTATTAACTGCTCTGCTTTAACCTTGATGTTGTTCATATGCCTTTTCACAAAAGGGACTTGGGGCTCTCACTATCCACTGTTGCCAGCATGACTTATACATCTGTGTTTACCATATTGAAACACTGTGCTGCTGTGAATATCCTCTGTGTGAATCAGAAAGGAAAGAGGTTGGCTTTGTATCTGCAAGCATATGGATTCCTTGTAATGAACAGAGGGTAGATTGCTTAAAGCATTTTTATTTTATTTTCTGAACATAATTTTTGAGCCCCTGTTCCTGTGTCATAGGCCTGCTTGTAGCAGGAAATTATAAACCTAGACCCTGCCTCTTTACGGAAAGGATAGGTGGAGAAAAGGACTTCAAATACATGTATGTTTTTCATAAAAAGATAAGACAGCTACTTTAAGTGTGCTGAACATACCAGAGAATGGAAACAGACTCCATTTTTTTTTCTTTTGTTTGATTCTTACTCTGGTCTAAGCCATGGAGCCTAACCAGATCAAATATATACCATAGGTTTGACCCACATGCAAATGTTATTCAGACCTGGATCCAATTCTATCACCCAGGTTTTTCACTCTAGCAGATGTTGAATCACACAAGAGACATTGAAACTTCCATTTCAAGAAGTTCCTCCAAAGAATGTCACTACTGACTAACTTTACCCTTTATTCTCCCTTGATTTCCTCTAAAATGCAAAAAGGCATTTTCTTCCTCATTTTTCACAAGACATTAGGATCTGTTTTCTGCTGAGTCTGCTGCCTTCCCGATGTGATTCTGCCTTGTACACCCCAGGATTATTTCAGAGATGATGGACTCGGGCTGCACAGGGCACAAGTCTCAAATGCAATAACTTTGAGAAGAGCAAGTAGAGAGCAAACACCTGATGGATTCCACAAATAAAGAGGCTGATGGTGGAGATTCAGCACTGCTTGTTGAATATATCTTGTCAGGAAACAACATCATCCTTTACCCCACATTTGGTGTCCTGCCAAGGTACCAGAACAATGCTCAAGAACCCAGAAGTATGAGGATAGATCTGTGCTCTCTCTGCTTTACCAGTAGATCACCCACCAGTACTGCATCAGTTCCCATCTTTCAGTGTGATTAGAATCTAGGCTGTGATAAGCCTAGGCCAGGCCAGACAGACGTGCCAAAATTTCTAGAGATAAGAAGAAAAAAATTAAAGTGTTGACAAGAAGGCAACTGCTTGCCAATAGCATTCTGTCAAGTGTACTACACCATTGTTTCGGTGCCATAAATAGCATATTCTGCAGGACATTGTCCCTCAGTTAAAGTAGAAGCCCCAAGTGAAAGGACGTCCAGAGAAGTGAGATAGAAGACAGTATAGAAATGACAAGATATTCTTTGCAGCCACTTCCTAGCACAAAGTCCTTGCTTTCCTCAGCCACCTAAGAAAGCTCCTAGGGAAAAACTGTTGTTCAAGTACAACTACAACCATATATCAAATATAATAAGTAATTATATATTTATGGAGTGGTCCATTTATTTAGTGGGTTAGCAGACAGATACAAGTGTAAAGGAAAAGTAGAACATCAGATCATAGAAAGGCTTCTTTTAGAAGCACCAAGTTCCATATCAAGATAGCTTTTAGTGAATTCTCACAGTAAATAGGGCAAGAAATATTTTGCATAATGAACAATTCACATGTAAATGTAACAAACATATTCAGCCTGTTTTGTTTTGTTTTGTTTAGTAATGGGCAATAAATTGTTAAAACTGTAACTGCTCACTCTGTCACATGTAAACCACAGTCCAAACATGGGACATTAGGGGTAAAAAATAGATCTTGGTTTTATTTAAAATGTACCTTACGGTCATTCTTGGAGTCCAAACTTAATTCTGCTCTGAGAAAGGCTCTATATCCTCTTCTCTCCCATGTGAGCTGGGTGAAAAATGTGAAACCACTGCAAATTGATTAAGAACAATGAGATATAATAACTTTATGGTGACATTATTTGTGAGATGATTTACTATGATTGAGATTATAATGCTTTCATGGGAAAAAGAATTTGCCTTGCTGGAGAAAAAATAAGCAGGAGAGCAATGCAGTAGCCAACAAGTAAGCAACATTTCCCAAATTAACAGGGCAATTAATTTTCCCAATTAACAGGCCAAACTTCAGGCTTCAAAAACAACACAGCTGGAAAATCTATGAACATTTATAAAGCCCTCAGTACAGGGAAAAGGGAGAGAAGGTGAAAGTACAGGACTGCTAGTGGGTTCTCTTTGCATGAAGATGTGTTGTTCTGCTAGATTAGAACCTTTTTACTCTGTAAGTTTTTTTTTTTCTGTCAAGAAACAATCCTTGTCATTGGGACAGATGCTTGATTGGAAGCTAGGACTGCCCTTGCTTCTGGAAGGAGCAGAGCAGGAAGTGCTACAGGAAATCGAGGCACAGCAAAGAAGTTCTGGTGTCCTTCAGGCCAGCCTTAGGAACCTTTCACAGGCACTTACACCTGCCCCTCACACAAAGCTTGCCAAGGCTCTGGACCTTCAAGAAAAGGCATTGCAAAGGGCTGCTTTTAAAGCTTCTACCATAGACCCTTCTGGCTAATAGGTGCCAGCAGAAATGACATTCATGAAATCTGTGTAAACGGTGAAAGAATGCTACATTTGTAAAATAATGATTCAACTTTGTTGTAAGTATTCTATCTAAAGGAGATTTTTTTCAATAGTTTGAGAAGGCTGATAAGCAATTGATTCCTAGAGCAACCACATATATTATTTTCTGCATATACTTCTCTTTGATACAGAAATTCAATACCAGAAAAAGCAAGCAGAATACAAAGCTTATTTCCTCCACTATACCTCAGTTAACGTAGTACTGCATCTTCCCCTGCTGCAGTAAAATAAAAGATAAGACCAACCCTAAAGAGCTGGAAAAAGAACTGGAAATTTAATTCAGAGACAAATTAGCTGCATAGCATTTAATATTCCCAGTGAGGAAATGAAGAGAAATTTATTCTGTTCCTGCTCTCCACAAATTCACCAGAGGGAATGATAACCCTTAATTAAAGAAGACTGATTGCCTTTTTTTTTCTTTTTCCCCCAAGCTTTTATTTGCCCTAAAATAAAATGATGAGAAATAAATGGTGCATATAAAAAAGTAAAAACCTCACTGGAAATTCTGCAGTCATCCAAATTTCTCATTGTAGTAGATATTACATTCTAAAGAGCTCTTTAATAATCTAGCAGGAGAGGAGATCAAATTGGGAAAATTCCTGCCTGGTTTCAGTGCAGCAAATCCATTCAAGAAAACAAACAAAATCCAAGGAATTATTTTACTTCAGGGCTCATGATTTTGGATAGTTTGCAAGTATATAGCCTTTTCTTTTTTTTTTTTTTTTTTTTCCCCCCAGAAAGGCTATGTTTAAATATGAAGAAAACAGGAAGATCTGGATGAAGAAGGAGATGGATGGCAAAGTAGAAAGGGGCCTAGGACTAGAACTATATTGATGACACCTTGGCATGGTCTGATGAAATTGAATAGGAAACACAGGCTGAACAGTAGAACTGATCCTAATGCAAACTTAACAAAGAAGTGTTGTGCCTAGAGAGCTGCAAACTGTTAAAATATTTGTAAATATTTAAGGAATGAGAGGTGAACTAAAACCTTTATTTGCATCTCCTTCATAAAGAATATTAATCCTTCCATTTGTTTAAAAATGCAAAATAGAGGAGTTGGAAAGTCTCTAGACATCTCTCATGTCTCTGAGACATCTCAGAACCTTCTACTGCACACTTGGACCAAGAGGGAACTCTGAAGAGTCTGGTGGCAAAGAGGCCTTTGATAATGGGTAGGTATGGTAGAAGATGACTCTTGCATGACTGGTTTCTCTTGGCCTGAATGCAGCCTTAGACTGGTCACTCCAAGGGCTAATGACACTGGATTGACAGCCTTTGACACATTTCCCACAGCATTCTACTGGAGGAACTGTTACAGATCTTTTCCAACCCAAACAGTTCTAGGATTCTATGTAAGAAAGAGATCTATGAAAGCTGTTCTCCTGTTTTGATCAAGGATACTTTTAGCTCTGGCACAGATCCTTGTGTAGCTTCTCTGGAAACATCTGCTCTGAAAAATATTTATTGCTACTCTCTGTTTCCTTTAGTTCAATTAATTCTTTTTCATTAGCTTCCTTCTTGTACACTGGCTATTTAGTATACTTAGCAAGCTTTGGTGAAGGACATACCAAGGCAGATTCTGTCTACAGGGCTGTCTTTGACAATCTGCTGATGAACCTTTCCGAGATATCCAAGGAAAGCTCTCGGAGAAGGCTTCTCTTTACACCAAGATTTTGACTCGCTTGAAGTATTTTCTATTTCTTCACATATGAAGAATGAATTCTCTACTGAATGCTAACAATTTGTCAACAGCAGAATTTTCTTTCTGACACAAGCATGCCCTGGTCTTCTGGAACTGTGCTGTTCACATTTCTAGGCTTCGAAAGTACTATGAAGCATAAGAACTGTGTTTCCCTGGAGGTCTCCCAGGACCTGTTTTAAAGATTGGCTTCATAAATGTCACCTTTTAGTCTTCATGTCCCAGAAAGGTTCCAAATGGAAGGCTGTACACCGTGAATAGTAATCAGGGTTTCCATCCTTGATTTCTGCTAGGTATCATCTGACTCCAGCAGCTTGTAATATTTCACTTTGTCTATTTGAAACAAAATCTCATCCACAATTACTTTGACTTCAGACATATCTTCTGCATTTTCCCCCATAAGAAAACTTTTCCCTTTTTCTTCATAGTGAAAAGCACTGCAGAATGGCTTAATTTTCTCTGATTTTTGTCTAATCACAATTTTCTCTGATTTTTGTCTAATTTTTGGCCATACAGAGCCCCTAGCAAGATTTTTCTCCAGACATTTTTGATGACGTACTAGTTTTGATTTCTTTAGCCAGTTCTCCTCAAACTCTTCTAGGATTTTTGCTTTTAATCTGCCTGACAACACTATTCTTTTCATTTTATTGGTTTGGATACAATAGACATCTTCTTGGAATTGCCTTTTTACTGCTAATAAACTTGCTTACTTGGCTGTTCATATGTGCTGGCCTCCTTTAATCCATTCTCCGGCCTTTCTCAATAGGTCATACGCAGCGGTGTTATGCTTCCAGTCTGGTGCTCTTCAGAAGTTTCCATGCTGTTTGCTAGGATTTCTCTTTGCTGACCTTTCTAGATTCTTTTTAACAAGCTCCTTCATTCCTGCATAGCTTTTCTTGAAGTGGAGGACAATGGCACTGGCATATTTGGCCTGCAGTGCTCCTCTAGAGCTGGTGAAGCTGAGCCCTCTGTGGTCACTGTCACAGAGTGGAGCTTCCATTAGAAGGGCTGGAGCCACAAAGCTGAGGTCTGTCTTTGCTCCTGTGGGCTCAGACCAGATGCTCCAGGAAATAATTGCTGACAGAGCCCAAAAATGTCAAGTCTCTTTCATCTGCTGGTATGACATTTGTCAATCTACAGGAGGGCTGTTGATGTCTCCCATTGCTACTGTTTTTCCTGCTTCCCTGATTTCTTACAGTGTACTGGATTCAAGGCATTTTGCTATCCTGGGTCAGTAACTATCTATCATAACAATAATCTTCTGGTTTAGGCCTGGAATTTCAACCAGTACAGACTTCATGTAACTTGAGATGGTAAACTTGTAAATTTGTTTTGATTATGAGCCTTCAGTGAGGCAGAGCAATACTCTGCCTCCTGCACAGTTTATGTCTGTATTTTATATCCTGTGCTTAGTGTCCTTTTCATAGTCTTCTTTGCTCCAGGTTTCCAGTATGTATTGTTTATCAGTGTCTGCATTTTGGATCAAACATTCTGCTTCTCTATCTTCTTATTGAGATTTCACATGTTATGTAGAAGTGAGTGTACGACTACTTTGGTTCTGCTATTGGCATCTTGTATAAAATGAATTATTTTTGTTTTCTTTTGCCTGCTGGGTTACTTGCATCTTCTGGAGTGTGATTTTCTTGAGGATTCAGAACTTTCCCATTTTTTGTCTCATAAGGATACTCATGTTGAGCCTGGCCTTTTCCACACCTCTCAGCTTGCCCCAGCTACCTGGTTTTTCCAGCCTGTTGGGGAATATTTTAATTCCAAAATTCCTGTCTGGGGCCATCATTTTGCTAAGAACATCTGAGAATGTTTTCAATTTGCTGCAAGACCAAGCAATATCATGAAAGAGACTTAGATATGTTGGATGTTTTCATATCAGCTGGACTTGATGAAATTCCTGCTAAGATACTGGGAAGACTGTCTGAAGCAATGCCAGCACTATTAGCTGCTATCTTTGAGGAACTGTGAGGTACAGACATAAATGTGTTGCCTCTTAGATTTTTTTTCAAGAATGAGGGAGCAGGGGAAGCAATAGTTGAGCCTCCAGAAGTCAACTACAAGGTGAGTGGCAACCAGGGTGCATTTATTAAGAAGATATCATATCAAACCAATCTACTATGTTCCTGTGATGGGACTTGTGGCCAGAGAAGAAGATTGTTTTAATTTTAGTGAGGCTTGGAACATTGTCTCATATGTCTCATAGCTTCTAAGAAGCAAGCTAAGGAAATATTGTCTGTGTACATTTTTCAGCAGTTGAGAGCAATACTGACTGAAAAAATATAATCAGAGAATACTGCTTGATATTCAGACTTAATTTGATGATTGAGATCTCTTGTTAACTTCTTAATTAATCAAGTAACAGAAAAAAATCCCCACAGACTATATTTGAAGGGCTTGAAATTACTTTAAATGATCTTGATGACCTGGAGAAATAATTTGGAGTTTTGTGAGGAAAACAACATCTGCCTTTAGCTTTCAATCACCAGATGTTCATGAGCTGGACAGCAGCACTGCAGGGAGGAATCTGGAGGTCGCAGAATGTCCCAAGTTGAAAGCTTCATGCAAAGCTGCTGCAAAACAGAGAAACCCTTCAGTGGAACATTGCCACAGATCAGTGGGCAAACAGGGTCACACTGCCTCAACTCAGCTGCTCCTCCACTCTCAGAGTCAGTGTCAGCCTGAAGAATGCCTCTCTAGTGGGCTGGTAGGGGTGGGGGCAGACTCTGGTCCCATATTGGGGCATCTTGAGAGCAAATTCTCTACTTTCAAAAGAAACTGAGGCTCTGCTGGGTGTCTATACATTAGCAATTGTAGATAAGCCAGCTTCCAATACACCAGTGGAGGTTTGCTTCCTAAAGGCAGCAATTCAGGTGTTCCAGAGCCCTAGGCTCAGCTTTAGTACTAATTCAGTCTCAAGGGTAGAAGCAGCCTCTCATTTATACTTTTGACTCCACATTCCAATTAACATTGAGATTCATTAAAATCTCCTTATCTTCTGTCCTTTCACCACCATGAAATCTCAAGGCTGAGGTAGATCTTTCATGATAGAGATTGTTCTTGACACTGTTGCTCAAAGGCCTCCTTTGTATCATAGCAGCTTTCTCTGTCTCTTTTTCTCTGAGGTGACTTCCAAGATGTATTAGGGTGTCTCTGTCGTGTATTTGGGATGGAGTCTTTTTAAGTCCTCTGCCATCTCTCAACATCTTCAGCAAAAAATGAAAGTTCTTTGCTAGGTGGTTGATCTCTGAGATTTGAGATTTCTATTACCCTTAGCCTGACTCTTACCTGAGTTGAAGAAGAGACAAGGCTACTTCTTTGGTTGGAAGAGATGAACAAAAGTGTTTGTCTCCTTTCTTTATCTCAGGATGGAATGTCACTTCTGAAGAAATAAGTAAGGAACATACTGCTAAGTAATGAACACAAAAATGTTATCTATCATCACAGCTGAATAAACAGTAGTATTGGCAAAATCTGTCTTCTTTGTTCCATATGAGGGCCAGGAGAGGACTCAGCTGGAAGATCATGTCCAGTTCCTGGTGCTTTAATTAAGGGAGGATGTTGAACAGCTGGAGAGTCAGAGGACAGAATATGGGATGACCAAAAGTCTAGAAAATATGACTCATGATGAAAAGCCAAAGGAATTTGCATAGCTTGGTTTAGAAAAGAGACAATAGAGGGGGTGGCCCATTGATGAACTTCAAATATTTTAAAAATAGATATAAAGAGAAAGGGACTGAAATTTTTTGTGCCTATTATGGGTGTAAAACACCTGAAATTACAAGAAGGGAGATCCTGATGAAATATCTCTAAATTTTCCTTACATAGTCCATTGATGAAGCTGTTTTTCTTTGGAGGAAGTGGCATCTCCGTGAGTGGAGACAGGCATGGGTGTAGCTAATTCTGACTTCAGGAACAGGAGTGGATTGGATATCTTCTCCTCTCCAGCCTACTTTTCTATTCTTCTATGACTGTTACCCAGTGACTGACAAAGACTCAGTCCTCACTGATTCCCAAATGGTGCTGCTGATAGCAGGATCACTCCCACTGCAAGTAGAAGCTGCCAGGACTTTTTCCAGCTGATAAAATGGAAGAGGGACGTCAAGAGCTGAGCACTTTTCGACTTATATAGGGGCAGGTCCCAGGTATGTCTTGTTTCTGATTTTAGTGTCCTCTGTGGATTTGAGCAAGCTACTTTCACTGCTAGCACCAAGGCCACAGCTACAGAAGCCTGGATGGCCCAGCAGGCCAGGTAAGTCTATGGACAAAATAATCCATAGCTAAACCTACATGAGGGTATACAATGATTAATGTCATTTCCAGCTGCCTCTGACTCCCTGGCTTCAAGAAGGATAGCTGCCCATGGAAATCAAGGGGAAAACCCCACCCTGCGTCTTGTCTGAGCTCCTCTGCTGCTCCACCTTGTGTAAGCTCAATGTCTTCAGAGACAGCTTTGGCAGCAGCTGGTGAGAACAACGGGGTGTTCTGGGAAACAGCTTCTGTAGACCTTCCTCCCCAACCCTGTTCTTGCTCACCTCACACTTTACCCCAATTTTTCATAAATGCTATAAGCTGTACTTATTTGTGGAATTCTTTGCCTGACAGTAGTCCTAGATATGTACCTGAGGGATGCTGTAAATTCTCATACTGAGAATATAGAGTCACTGTCCTCCCTCCTCAAGAATTTCCCAGCAATAGTTCTATGACTCTGCATCTGCTCTCGGAAATCCATTTTTCGAATGTTTTGTTATGGTCTGCTCAGCCTGTGACTCTGCTTGCACACACCCTCCCTGCTACCTGCAGGTCATCACTCCTCACATGACCCAGCTGGGTCTCCTACATCAAACACTGATGTGGTCTTTCCTCCCATCCTGTTGGACTTATTCAAGCATTGCTGGTATCAGAGTTTATAGCTCCAAGTCTTTTATGAAGAGAGGTAACCACGGGAAAAGACAGCATTATCTCTCTTCAATGCCATAAAGCACTCCAGATCTTCCTCATCCCAAGAAATACAATAGAACAAACTTCCACAGTAGGACACAGAAGCATGGTCCTGAATTCTTCTGGGTTTTTTGTCGGGGGAGGGAAAGGAGAAATGAAAAAAGAAATTGTAGGGATGAGATGAAAGAAAGAATGCCACAAAAAATTCAGATGAATGCCGAGCATAAATCAAGTTCTCTTCTGGTTTTTGGAGGCAGAGTTTTTTGCAGAAAGAACAGCCAAATGTTGGTAGTTTCCTAGAACACTAGAAAAGTATGTCACAGGCCATCCTCTCTGCCTCTTTCCCAAATTTATCCCTTTTTCTTTATTCTTCTACCCCTCTGAAACCCTGCCATCCCAGGATATCCCTGCATGTTTTGCTCCCACATGCTCCGTCTCTGACCCTGTTGCCTCTGCATATCCCTCCCTGCATGTCCCTGGATGCTGTCCTGTAGGTCCTATTTTGAGCCTTTGTTTTGCTCTTCTTCCTCCACTTTAGTGCCGTCTAAGGCTACATCCAACTCTGGGTGGCACAGGGTGAGGCAGAGCAGGGCACAGCCAGCTCTCTGCCCTCTGCTCATATTTGGGGCTGAGCTCCTATGGCACAAGCATGCTCTGCACCAGGCAAGTCTTCAGCAAAGACAACATCTGTATTTCAGACAAGCTCTGCAGACCACGTGCACATGGAAAGCAGTGATTTACAGCTAGGTCAGATCTGACAGGATTTTCATATGGCCACCAAGTGCAGGCTGATGTCTCCAGGGATCAGCCCCCACTAATTTCAAGCCCCTGCATGAAGCACTGGATTGCAATGAAACCACTGTAAGATATTTTCAGCATGGGCCAACCATATTTTTCACTAACCTCATTCTTGGAAGTTGCTGACCAAGTTTCAGTGAAATGTTCCCAAAATAAAATTCAGCCCAACACAGAGAACAAGGATGGAAAATTTCAGCCTAGAATGATTAAAATTTGAAAAAAACTAAAAGCAACTGAAAATCAGATCTTATAATCAAAACTGTTAGGCAACGTTAAATATAAGATTTGTTGCTCTCTCCACCTGTAACAGAGGGATGGCTATTTAAGTATTCAACTTGGGAAAAACTTTCTTGCATAACTGACATGCAAGGAGAAAGCATTTTCCTTCCGAACTTGAGGCATATGCCCAAGAAAGGCATCTGATAAGGAGAAACAGTGGGAACTGTATGGAAACTGTTATGCGATCGGAATTATTTACATTGCTTGGAGTTCACCAGATTCTTCACCAAAGTGTTTTAAAGTCCCACACTGAAGTGAGCACTAGTGGATGCATCAGGGAGAGAGATGTCAGCTTGACCCACCCTGATTTGCCATCTGTGAAAAACAAACAAATGCAACCAACTGGAGGAAGGAGCATCATGACTGTAATAGGAACCGGAGCACAGATTTACAGAGGATCTTTGTGTTTGGACTCACGAGCCTTTGACTATGTGTTAGCATTGAAAAGTAATCAGCTGCAGAAGCCCAGCTACACAGATCTGTGCAAAAATCAAGATCTGGCTGGTGTCTGCTTGGCATTCTACCTGCAAGGGTGGACCAGATGTGTATAATTATTTCCTATACTATTTTCTTTAATTTTTAAAAGAAGACAGCTATGTTGCCAGAAAAGTTTTTAAGAGTCTTTTTAAGGTTTTTAATACACTCCAATGAAAAGGCTCCAGGATTTTAAAACTTGTCCACTTTTTTCAAGTATATACAGGGGTTATAATAAAGGATATTATTTCTGTGGCAAATTTTGATTTCCTCAGATTACAGCTTCACAGCTAAATCAGGAATATTACTGCTATCAAAGAAAATACCACTTTTGGAAAAAGAAGTCACTGCTACTTTGAATTGCTTAAAGAAGAAAATATATCTAGATGCAAAGTACAGCCTCTTAAAAGCCACACCATAAACACAGAGATTTTCCCCCTTTTCTGATCCAAAATATAGTAGTCACAGACTATTTTTAATTCATGTAAAATTATGATAATCATGAAAGCATAAACTCTATGGTTTGCTGAATTGGCTGCAATGTGCATCCCTAAAGTAGGGAAGTACTGAGATCAGCATAATGAGAAATATGACAGAGGACCCTGCAGATGACTTGTAGGCTGAACCAAAGATCATGCCAGACCAGATGTAGCTACATTTATTGCTGTGCTGTGCACCAGAAAATGTTAAAAATAAGGCACAGGGAGTGAAGATTTCCAAACATATTAGCAGTACTCTGTTGATGTGATCCTAGCAGTTTTAAGGCCATAGTGCCTTGAAGACCAGCAAGTACTGGGTTCTTTTTGTTGCTTTTACCAACCTGAATTGATATATGTGACCCAAACCTGACATCTAGTGGAGGAAGGACGAGGGCAGGGTTTTCCTTGCCTTCCCGGGGATGCACTGGGCTGTGAGCAGACACTTTGCTCTTCTCTTCAGAAGTGACCTGGAGGCCATCTGCCCCACAGCTCGTCCTGGGCAGGGAAGCAAACCAAGGAGCTTGTGAGCATTTCAGCTAGTTGTGCACACCTTGTCATGTTCATATCCACAGCTATCCGTGCCAGAAGCCAGTTCCACAGTGTTGCCAGCAGATAATGAGCTTTGAAGGCTGAATTCAAAGAAGTTTCAAAAAACAGTAGTAGAGACGACCATGCCTGGTTGAATTTGGGCAGGGTCTTGTGAATGCATCTAAGAGAAAGAAGAGGTGTTCACTACAGCTGCACAGATGGTGTCAGTGACCTACAATTTCTACTGTCACAAATGTCAGGTCTGCACTCCTGGACCAGACCAGCCAGTTCAATGCTAGCTCATGAGGCTGTAGATCTGTTTAGCTTCCAGCTCTTTCCCACCACAATAGCTCATTCACTGGCCCACCTGGGCTGCTTGAGCTGGGAGGCCAACAATACTTTGGGAAAGTTTTAACAAGTTTCTGCACCTGCCACTATAATATCTCATTTCTCAGTTAGCAAAAATCAAAACTTCAGACTCTCCTACTTGCAGAGAAATATTGAAGGCATCAACCCTAAAGGCTAAAAGAAGCTAAAAGCCAAATAAAACTCTCCAGTGTTTATTTTTCATATCTTAGAAATTTAAATCAATATCATAAATTTGTTGGTATCTCTGTCCTGATGAGAGCACTTACAGGCCATTAAAAATGGCAGAACACAAAGGGTATTTTAGTTGCTTTTACATTGCAGGAAGCAAAAAACATCTCCCACATGCTAGTAAAGGGTCCAGGCTTTGTAGCTGAGAGTTGTACTTACTCACACTGTCTGTAAATTATCATCTTGAAAGGATGAAGCAGCGAGTTACAAACAGTTTAGAGATTCATTAAACTCCCTGAAATACTGTTGCTTGCCTAAGTGAATGCACAGCCACTGGCCACTGCCAAAGAATTTGGCTACAGGGCTCTGTCCCAAGCAATCACAATGCTGCCAAGGTGATGCATTTTTTAGGAGGGATTTTTAATCTCCTGATAGCAAAACAAAGTTAGTGTTATACAAACAGTACAAAGTTTACCACAGGATTGAGCTTTAATCTCTGGTGGTTGCTTATTGACTGCAGAAGAAAGAGAAGCTACTCAGTGAAAAGACCTCCTCAAAATCCTGTTTGCTGGGAAACTTGAAGAGAGGCTCTCTCACCCTGCAGCTTTCCCTGAAACCTAAAGTAAGTCTGAACAGAGGTCTGAATTGGAAGACAGGATTGGACCTGGGTTGTTTAAAATTCCTGTTTATTCTGCCATGAGATGACTTGGTTTATCTTATTGTGTTTGATGATGTTGACCTTTCTAAAAGTTAGACAAGCAGAAATTGTGATAGATGGTTTAAAGGATGTCACAGTGTATTTATGAAGACTTGTGCTAGCAGCACAATTCTTGAAGTCAGAGAAAGCAGGCTTGGGATACTTGCATCCCCTGGTACCTAATGCCTGTCAGAGCAGACAGAACAATACTGAAGAAAGCAATTGCATTTCTTCTTCCTCTTCCAATGAGTTCCTCACCTTGGGCTCTTTACTAGCAGAGAATTGTGAATTCTTATTTTCAAACGTAAGCACAGGTACTTCAGTCAGTGAGAAGCAGGGCGCCTGCAGTTTGACAGATTATTTCTGTGTACATAACGTGTGTGTTTATCTGTACCAAAAGTGACCAACATGGGACACATGGTGCTGATTTTGGTGAAGCTTTCAACCCTTGCTAATCTGGGGTGGGAGGTTAATCCTGAAAATTAGGATATTTACTTCTTCCTGTACATTTTTTAGAGAAGTCAGACTGAGCCACAGCTGCTTGAAAATTTTATGTTTCCACATATCTTTCTAAATACTTATTTTAATCAGGACTGCAGAAGTAATTGCAACAAACAATTTAGAAAATTGACTTTGCCTGTGTTTTGTACATGTTTCTGCACACACGGGCATGGTTTACTAAAACAATGATTTACATAGCTTTCAGTTCTTGCTTCTTCAAAAGTATGTAAGTGCAGGCATTTTCTGAACAGCATTTATGTTGGTTTGATTAGACATCTGGGTCACACAGCCTCACTTCACTTTCTGAAAGGCTGAGGTTAGTTCTCAGAAACATGTTTCATATTGTGGAATTTGTTTTTTTACCAGTGTTTTCGCATGGTTTGTCCAAATTCTGTATGTTCCTTTTATAGTATATATCAGTGCTCCAGCATGTATTGCAAACACCCAGAATGTATTTGTTACAGAAGAGAAAGGAAGATCCGTAGAAAATGCTTTGTTTTTTTCCACAGCACTGGCCTTGACAGTGACTTGTTCTCAGGGTCTGGTCATAGTTTTACTGAGTGTTCATGCTGGGGCAGGTCACATGTAAACTCTGTATTTACTTGTTTCCAGATTTCATGATCTTGAATTCCATCACACTGTTCTCCATAACTAATTGTTCCGTCACGGTGCCGTCCTTAGGGGTAATCTAACAAATGATGTTCTGGGACAACCTTTGAGCAGAATTAGTGGAACAAATAAAGCAGCTTGTTTTAAGATGGAACTTACGACAGAATTACACAACTGAAATAGCAGAGGACCTAAAATGTCTTCTTCAGGCTGCTGTTTAAAACAGAATGAAGAGAGGCACAGAGATGCAAGCTTCCTCTTGCTCTCATGGCTGCATCTGCAAGTTTTCCTCCTACTGGGGTAGAGGATGCATAGATCAATGTGCAAGATAGACTGAGACAACTCTCAGCAGCTCTTCTATAAAACAGATGGCTCCAAGCTTTGCATTCAGTGACATAAGAGCCCCTGGAAGAGAGAATGACAGTTCAGGGGTCTAATTTCTGCTCCATGTTATTCTTTTCTTCAAGGTTCCCTACACCTCTAAGCAATGTCTATGGTGTGTCTTTCTGACTTCGAAGATTATGCTAAGAAGTATTTACCCAAGATTGCTTGGGATTATTTTGCAGCTGGAGCAGACGACTGTACCACACGAGATGAAAACATCCTGGCATATAAAAGGTAATGTGAGAAGGAAATGAAGGAGGTACTGGGTCTTTTAAACTGTTTTTGTGCAAGCGTTTGGATTTGACAAGAAAAGACACCTAAAACCTTGTCTTTCCAGGGGGCTCCCAAGCTAAATACAAAACCTGAGCAACATGCACTGTGTGCTCTGATGCCAGACTGAGTATGACACGGGTTGTATGAGGCTTTAGGGTAGGGTAGGGTATAGTACAGTGTGCTATGGAGTGTGTGACATTACAGGAAAGGGCATAAGCAGCTCTAATAGAATGAGTTGCAAGACAGGGCTCTAGGTGAACAGCAGGAAGCCTGTGTGCAGGTAGTGTGGGATTTGGGGAACATGCTGCAGAGCCTGAGAACAGGCACACTGTGCAGTGAGGACAGACACATGAATGGTGAAGTGAAAGGACCCAGCCTGCCTGCAAGTAAAAGGAACCAGAGGGAGGGCAGTGGGAGAACAAGACATGGTGAGCTGAGGCAGGAGATGCAGAAACCATGTAGTGTGGCTGGTAAAGCAGGACAAATGAAAAGTGGAAGTGACTGAACTGCTGGCTGAATTGACTTCTAAAAGCAAACAGAAAGGACAAAGAGCCTTTGTTGTATTTTCTTTTATTATAATTTATTATTTGATGTTTTCTTCATTGGCTCAGATTCCCACTTTGCAATTGATGAACAAAGACTTGGTTTCCATGAAATTCCAGAAAACTCACTGAACATCTACTATCCTGAAGGGTTTTTTTTGCCTTACAGAATTCATTTCCGGCCACGGATGCTGCGGGACGTATCCGTGATGGACATCAGGACTAAAATCCTGGGTTCTGAAATCAGTTTTCCTGTAGGAATTGCTCCTACAGGCTTCCACCAGCTAGCATGGCCTGATGGAGAGAAAAGCACAGCCAGAGGTACTCTTCTGCTCTGGTGCCATGTAGCACCAAAAGGGGGGTTGTAGGAAAGCCACAAGAAGCTGTTAGGATGACTTGAAGTGTGACTGAGAAAATTTTTCAGACTTGAGGGGGCACACTCCATTCCCACTTTCTGACACCCTGCATAGGAAGCTGTATAGATGTTGCTCTTCTTCTCCAGCTACCAACATAAAAAAATCAGCCCCATGGATTCTGCTGCAAACTGAAGACAAGGGCAGTGGACACATTTCTGACTCATACCAAAAACCACATAAGGTTTTCAGTCCTGGGGGCTCTAGGTGGGTTGTAAAAGTGGTGGATGGGACTCAGACTGTGAATTCCTTGTTACTGGTTAAGAGATATCCCCTTTTCACAAATTCCATGGAGAGTTTGGAGACCTGACCCCTAGAAATGTTTTTTCTTCTGTGTACACTGAGTAGATCTAACAGTACATTCCTGAGAGGATTCAGTCATAAAGATAAAATTCACACTTTTTCTAAAAATGTAGCTGCAAAATGAAAGCACAGCTTTCATTTAATTACCTCTCCCTTTTCTGCTTTCTTAACCATGGACTAACAGGAGTGCATGGTAAATACACTGTCATTGTTAATCCCGGGACATAGCTGCCCTCTGCTCTGTAGGATGCACACAAAATCAGGAGTTGGGGTGGTGTCTGCAAACAGTGCATGGTTTTGTATCTCATGTCTGGCAAGACCCTTCAGATGTCTTTGTTTCTGACTCCCTCCCAATGCCTCCCAAGCGGCCAGAGCAATGAACATCTGCTACATTGCCAGCACCTACTCCACCTGCACGCTGGAGGAGATCTCCGCGGCTGCGCCCGGCGGTCTCCGCTGGTTCCAGCTTTACATCCACCGCAACAGGGCAGCTTCCCAGCAGCTGGTCCAGCGGGCAGAGGCCTTGGGCTTCCAGGGCCTCGTCCTCACCGCGGATCTGCCCTACACAGGCAAGAGACGCGACGATGTCCGCAATGGCTTCCGCCTTCCTCCCCACATGAAAGTGAAGAACTTGGAACGAGCCTTTGAGGTTTGTAAAATGAGCCCGTCCTTTCATTCACTGCTCTGGCATGTACCACATGAGAGAAAAACCACTGGGTAACTGCTGCCCTGGCATTTGCTGTAGTGGGGTGTATCTTCTCCCCTGCTGGTTCTGCAGCATCCTGGCTTGATCTCCTGCCAGACTGGGTTCTGTCTTCAAAACCCCCACCCAGCTGCCTTAGAAGCACTGATCTCCACCCCATTGTAATTATTCTCCTCCAGAGACATGTGACATTTCTGGAGCTGGTGAATATGTCTGTTGGCAAGTTTGATTAATCAGTTCTAGGGCAAGGAAAGACACCAAGGGACCTGTGTATTGTTGCAGCCTGGATGAGTTTTCCTTTTGCTGTTCCATTTTGGCTGTAGGGAGATGACCAGTCTGAGTATGGACTGCCACCCCACAGCTTGGATCCTTCTGTCACCTGGAATGACATCTACTGGCTGCGGAGCCTGACACGCCTGCCCATTATCATCAAAGGCATCTTGACAAGAGAAGATGCAGAGCTGGCAGTGAAACACGGAGTTCAGGGAATCATTGTGTCGAACCATGGTGGGAGGCAACTGGATGAAGGACCTGCCACTGTAAGTGAGAATGGATGAAAATGGATGTGCCACATTTTCCCCATTTACAGTCTGCACGTTTGCATTAACCTGGGTATCTCTATGACCAGGTTTTGCGTACACTTCTGGTGGACTTGAGTTTGTCCAGTGGCCATGGATGTGTGCAGATATACTTTAGCTTTAAACTGGTGAGATCCATGCCTTGGCATGGGGGCTACCCACTGAAGTATTTCCTCAGCTTCTTGGGAGGGTTCTGTAAGTACCACAGAACCCACTTAAATGCAGATAAACTACTGGTCTAAGTCAGGGAGAGTTCCTGCCCATATCTCCATGAGCTGGTGCAGCGCTCTCAAACTCTTTGCGCACTGCAGCAAAAAGAAAACAAAGCTCTGGAACCAAAATTGTACAAATGAGAGCATAATGTATTCTCATTGTTCACATCTGTCAAAACATGCAAAACAATGCAGCTAGATTTAGTGAGAGGTCTGCTTGCGTATTTACAGGCTCAAGTTTAAATGGGAATTTATTGACTTACATGAGCCAGAAAAAGGATAACTTATCTGGAGAAAAAATTCCCCTGCTTTTAAATTTGTACAAAGAAATCATGCATTGTTTGGACATGTGTGTATTTCACTGGCTTAATTTGGCTTCTGTCAGTTTTTCCAATTGCTCTTATTTTACAGTTCTGCATTGCACAGTATCTTACAAACTTTCTTTTCTCAGTTTTCTTTTGTTAAATAAAAATAGGTACTGGGGAACTCTATGTCAAGACTGACAATAGCAAAAAATTTAATAAACTCAGTTCTAAAGGCATAATAACAGAAATTACATCCACATTCAACTCTTCTACATTAAAATCTGTTTTGCATACACAGACAAGGCAGTAGATACCTAGTTGGGCTCTGCTATTTTTCTGGTGCTAAGCCTGGCTCTTGCTGAGTTAGTCCTAGAAAATTTCAGCCTGAAGGTTTTGACTTTGAAATTCAGAAAAAAAAATATTAAAAGAAGGCAAAAAGGTATAAGACAGTGCAGAAAAAAGCCTTTTGGATTTGCTCTGAAGGAGAGTCAGTTATGTCCAGTGCATTGTCCCTCCCCTGGTTGTACTGCCTTTGGGGCCTGAGCCAGCATCTCTGCGTGGTACTGCCCTGCAATAACATCCAAGTCTTACTCCATGCTGAACTCTACAGAAAAGACCTGAGGGAATCAGGAGACTTAACCTGGAGGAAATGACTGACTGTACTACATAGCAAATGAAACCCTTCACAGATGCTTTAGAGGGAAGCACTCAACAAGTGGTCACCAGGATTAAGTTGAAATGTAAGCTTAGGTAGTGTGAGCAGTAGAAGTGTGACATCAGCCTTTTTTGCAAACAGCTGTATTATTCATCATTGTCTCAAATAAATGTAAAATATTGATGACAGTTATTCCCATTGAAATTTATATTTAAAATCTTTCATAATCTATTGAAAATGTTACTTTTTCACTAATCAAAATTGATAGCAAACAATATCAGTATAAGCAAAGCACTGGAAAATGGCATTAAGTATCTGGAAAGCAGAGCAGGGAGCTGTACATTATTCTGCAGCTCCTGGTGCTGAGCTATTTGTGATGCATTGTCACGTTTCATTTTGAGAAGGTTTCCTACTAAAGCACTGCATCCCTGCCTGTCTCTTTGGAATATATCCTCATTCTCTTGGAATCAAAAGCTGCCCTCGAGGTGAGACTGGCTACTTCTTTGCAGATTGATGCTCTGGTTGAGGTTGTGGAGGCAGTACGAGGCAGAGTCGAAGTTTATGTAGATGGCGGGATACGAAAAGGAAGCGACGCGTTAAAAGCACTGGCGCTGGGAGCAAAATGCGTCTTCATCGGAAGACCAGCGTTATGGGGCCTGGCTTACAAGGTGAGTAAGGAGCTCTGAGTCCATATAGCTGCATCTCACACTGTCCAGCAGTCCTGCAACTGAAGTCACACAGTTTTCACTGGTGGAGAATATATTTTTTAATTTTTTAATTTTTGCTGAATTTGAAGTGGAATCATCCCAAATTGAATGAAACCCTGTCATTTCCTCTGATTTAAAAATACCACTGAATTTGACAATTTCCTGGGATTTTGAAGGTGATAGCATTTTATGGTGGGACTTGATTTCTTGTTGTTGCAGTTTGGTGCTAAAATATTTTAGGACTCAAGACCCTCAGTGCTTTTGAAAACTGGAGCTGGGTTTATTTTGCCAGAAAGATTAGTCTGACAATTTTATTTGCTTTCAGCAAATGGTTGGGAACAATACATGGTATTGGTAGAACAGTTTCACAGCAGTGCTATGAATTCTTCAGAAATACATATAGAACTCCATTCCACAGATGGCTGAAACATTTTGGAGCAGGCTGAACAAAACTGTGTCCTGGAGGTGCCTGGGTTTTCCACTGCTATTTCAGTCCCAGCTTTACTGCTTCTCAACTCTGAGCATATTTCTATGATCCAGAGTAATGAATTAGGCCTCTGATGAAGGAGGTAAACATAATGTAATTAAAATTAAAATATTATTATACCACTTAGAGTTTGTTGCTATTTTTTTCTTTTTACACTCTGGATGGAATCTTTCAAAACTTTCCTGTAGAAGAAAAGATACTTCTTTTTTATGGTCTAGACACACTTCCTTTCTTTTAAATGTCACTCCTGTCCAGTGGTGTGATTGCTGTGGATTTCAGTAGCAAAGCTTTGATCAAGAAATCACCTGAATCTCTTGAAAAAAAACTGTAAGCGTTGGCAGTACTATTTCTTCTGCCAGTAAACAACAAAAGGCTTAAGATGAAAAATGTGACCCTGTGAGTTTTTTGCACTTTTTTTCACAATGGAAACAGAAAGGACATGGGATTTTGGGGGTTTCAATTGTGCTTTGGTGTTATATTCCATAGAGTATTCTTAAATATATATCTCAGTGGCATTACCAAAGCATACAATAGATGAAGGGCATCAACAAGTACTAACATTGTCTGCACTCAAAGCATTCATTATTGCAAGAATGCAAAACATTAAAAGAAAATTTCAAAGAAAAAAAAAACATAAATCCTCAAGTATTTCATAGGAAGATCAAAATCTTCTGTACATTTGATTGGCTTTTGAGCTTCTTAGTGTCACTTCATAGAGAAAAACACATAGTCTACTATTTTTAAAGATTCCAGTATTTGAGTAAACTACAGTTTCTGGAGTGGTAACATATATAAAACTCTCAATACTTCATTAAAACCTGTCAGCATTGTAAGGCTTGACATTTTAAATAGCAAGCCCATTGGTGGGGGAAAACTGAAAGCTAAAAAAAAAAAGAACCGGCTACAAATGTCAGAAGTGAAAAACAGCTTTGTTTTCTTTCCCTGTTCAGATGTATCCCAAAAGGAAAAGCATCTAAATTAATCTGTGATGAACTGAGCACATCCATCATATAATTTTAATCATTCATCTGCATGAGAGACTGGAATTGGGAACTGGCACAGACTTAAGGGACTATCCCAGCTCTCAGGGTGCAGGCATCCTGCAGCACCGCTCTGTGCCAGTGCTCCTTTTACCCTGACTGCTTTCTCTGTTGCTGCAGGGTGAAGAAGGTCTTCAGGATGTCTTGAGAATTCTTCAGGATGAGTTTCGCTTGTCTATGGCCTTAGCTGGTAAGTATTTTGTTTGTAATGGGTGTTACAGATGTTTCTGCATGCAAACCGTGTAAAATCAGGAGTGTGATTGTCACAAAAAGGGAATCCACAGAAGCTGTGATAGTTTTAGTTGCTATACTTGAGATTCTCTGCTTCTTGTGAAACCAGTTGGCATTCCAGGTGTCACATCAATAAAGGGAGTAGCTTAGAGCAGCTTTATGACCCAAGTAAAGAGATGCAGAAATGCTAAGTACAGCCAAGCAAAACTTGGAATTTCTGTTCTCCTGGGAAAGAGAGAATAATTTTTTTAGTATTTAATTAGTGTTTTTCAAGGTAAGATGCAACTGATCTTTTCTTCTGCATTAAGGGTTCATTAAAAATGGATGCAGAAGTTTTCTCTGTTTTAGAGAATACAGTCTGTAGGTGATTACACATGTTGTAAGTCTTTGTGTCTCCTCCCACCTTTTACTCTCACTCTGCGTTTCTCACTCCTGCTTCCAGCTGTAGCTGCCCTGTTTGACCCTCTCACCAAACAGCAAATTTGCAGAGCCCAGTGCAAGCTCCAGTTTTACTCTTGAACAAGAGGGTTATGGTGCTGGAACAAGGTCTCCAGGGCAGTGGTCAAAGCACCAAACCTGACAGAGTTCAAGAAGCATTTGGACAATGCTCTCAGGCACATGGTGTGATTCTTGCGGTGTCCTTTTCAGGGCCAGGAGTTGGACTGGATGTTCCTTGTGGGTTCTTTCCAATGCAGGATATTCTATATATTATGGCATGTAGAACTCAAGTGGATAGCAACACTGACTGGGAGACTGGAGCTGAAATCCCTCTGGCCATAGTGTGGTTTTATGCGTTGCTTTTTCAACCAGTGAAAATTCCTGGGTTTTTTCCCCAGCAGACTTTTACAGTTCTTTTCATGCAAAAGGGCACACAATTCAGCAAGAATAGCAGGTGAGGATCTTTTTGCTGAGGCTGCACAATTCATTGAATGATACAATATTTTAGTTGGAAAATACCTTTAAGATCAACAAGTCCAACTGTTAACCCAACACTGCCAATTCCACCATGAGACCACGTGCCTAAGTGCCATATCTATGTGTCTTTTAAACACATTCAGAGCTGGTGAATCAACCACTTCCTTGGCAGCCCATTCCAGTGCTTGATAACAATTTCTGTGAAGAAATTCTTCCTAATATCCAGTTTGAACCTCACCTGAACAGAGGATTCAAGGTGCAGCCTCACCAGTGCCCAGAACAGGGGGACAATCACTGGTCTGGTCCTGCTGCCCACACCATTGCTGACACAGGCCAGGATGCCCACCTGGGTACACAGCTGGCTCCTGTTCAGCCAGCTGTCACCCAGCACCCCTATTCCACCCATATTTGTCCAAATTAAGTGGCAATGCAAATCTGCACCTCTGGCCATTTGGCACAGCAACCCCTGTCTTTTCTCAGTATTTTTCTGCTGACTTTACTGGATCAGATTGCACCCTACTCAGCTTGTTATAAAAATAATTTTTTTCATGTTTCTGACTTGTGGGGGGACTCTGGTGCTGAACCTCAAGGCTGAAGATGCCACTGGGGAGTGGAGATATTGAAGTACCAGCCTATTCCAACCTGGCTCGTACAAGGCTGAGATTTAGACCAGGGGGGGCTTCCAAGCTTCATCCACAGACCTTTGTCTCTCACCAGTGTTTCATTTATTGCAGGCTGTGCCAGCGTCTCAGAGATTGGCCAGCACCTGGTTCAGTTCTCAAGGCTGTGATCAGCCTCCTGCCAATGCCCACCAAGAAGAGGCAGGCGAAGCTAAGGTCCCAACCAGTCTGAAGATGAAAAAGGACGTGCAATAAGTATCTGATAAGGCTTTCTGGAAACTTCTGATGAAATTAGGAAAGGCTCTGTGTTAGCCAAGGCTGCTCTCTGCTTTTATTGAGAGCAATGAATTCTGTAACAATTTGGGTAATTGTTACTTATCTAAATACATTTTCTTTAAACTGGCTGTTTCACAGCATTACCTATGTTCTTCCTCCAAAGTTCTGCTACATTGGAGAGCCAGACATGATGAAAATACTATACCTTGCTTTTTCCACTTGTCATGCCAAGTCTCACTGCAACCCAATCCACCCACCTCTCCTGCTCTGGGACAGTAAGTGTTGTGGCTGCTATCTTCCATTCATAAAAAAAACCAGAAACAAGATGAATCAGCTGTCAGGCACTCCAGCTACCATTTGCAAGTGGGGGCAGTTCTTGCATGCTGCTTCTAAATGCAAAGCCGTGAAGGGATGGAGCAGGGTACCACTTGTAGGGAAAGAGCCAGCTCTTGTTCCCAGTGGTGCAAACCCCCTGCCTCACCCTGCTTTGGAGCTAGCAGATACCCTGATACCCATTTCCCTGGCACGTGCAGGGGGAGCCACTCTACCAAAAGGTGACCTTTTGCATAAAGCTTACTTTAAATCGGCCCAAAGGAGGCAGAAGGAAGAAACTCACCCTGTTAGCTCTCTCTGTTTAGACTTTAGTTTCTCTCAGAGATAACAGTGTCTGCAGTGATGTTCCAAAGGCCTTCACATTGAGGCCTTCCTCTCTGTTCCAGTAACAATAAACCTTGTCAACAGACTGACAGCCTAGCAGATAAGACTTGGGAATTACAGCACATCACACAAGTTGATGGATTTCAAGGATGTACAAGAAAAGAATGAGACAACTGAGAGTGCTCAGCCCGCAAAGGCAGGGGGAGGGGGGATCACATCACAGCTTTTTACTAGCCATTTGGAGAAGATCCAGGCCAACTTCTTGGATGTGTGCAGTAAAAGGGTGAAAGGCAATGAGCACAAATTACAATGAGGAAAATTCCAGACAGAAATCACTGGGGGGAAAAAAATCACCATGAGAGCAGTCAGACACTGCAACATGGGGTTTGTGAAACCTCCGTTTTTAGAGATCTTCAGAGCTTGCCTGGGCAAGGTCCAGAGCAACCTCTCTGGCACTGCTGTGAGAAGAGGTTGGCACAGAGATCTCTAGAGGCTGCCTTTAATCTGAATGGCAGGAGGATATCACAGAGTCATAAAATAGGAGCTGCACATGAGATCTGTACCCTGCCATACCACAGTGCTGCCATGACCAGCTACGTGGAGCTGCAGGGGCAGCAGTGCATCTCTGTGAAAGACTGCAAGAAAGCATTTTCTGAGTGAAAAAAAGATATTTGGTGAGTGAACTTAAAGGTCACCGGGCTCAATCAGGTTGAGAGACTATTTAACAAGCCCAGTTTTTCCAAGACATTGAAAGTTTTCCATGGTCTGGGTTAGGCCTAAACCAATGCATACCAAAGTTTCATGCGCCATTGTCTGCACCCAGTTCTGCTTCATGTACTTGATGTCTGATACACATTCAAGCAAGGTTAAATCTTACAAAAAAACTGTCCTTGAAGAATGCAAACATGTATCTTAAGGACTAATCAAACCCTGCTGCTTCCCAGCATCCCTGGAGGATGGGACAGAGATACAGCTTTCTTGCAAAAGTAGTTCATCTACAAAATGGATCCAAATATAAACATTTTTTGGCATATGATGCAAATTTCTCCAGCCTTTACATATATGAGTCACTCATCAATTTCACCTGAGGAAATAGAGTTCTTCCTAAAACGAAAGGGAAAAGGAGACTAAATGTTTGTTTCTAGTTAATTGCCCAAATCTTGTGCTGTCTAATATGGCAAACACTACTGCAAGATGCCTTTGTGATCTTGGAGATAATGTCAGAAATGTTTACAATCACCTTCTCCATTCTACTGGAAGAATTTTGGCATTTCTGAAATAGGAGATATTATCTTTGTCAGGTTTGAAGACACAGAAACACTGAGGTCACTTAAGGTGATTTTCTTCATACTTTGATTAAAGAGATTAAAGTGTTTTACAACTCTTTTCCACCATGAGAAGTTGCATTTATTCAGAGTCCAGTACAGGATAGTTGTCCAAAAGTTAATTATTTAAATATTTTCCTCTCTTGTCAATGTATAACTAGAAGAGAGGAAAATGTTTTCAGGAGGGAACAGTGCCTCCCATGCTGAAGGGCAGAAGTTTTCCTTGAGTAAATCTACATTTCAAAGTACAGCCTCTCTCTCAGACCTGCCAGCATGCCAGCTTACAGGCATACAGTGGTAGAAAAACACATTAATTTTTCACATGAGAAGAAACATGGAATTGCGTGTGTGTGTGTGTGTGTGTGTGTGTGTGTGTGTTTGGTCACAGTTACTCTATATTTAGAAATCAAAAGGTCCAGCTAAATAATGAGCATGCTTTTGCTGCTTTTGCTTTTCCCTGCTTCAGTTCTCATAGATCTGGGCAACAGGCCAAACTTCAGAAACCCCTTTCCTGAATTATAATTCTTTCTGGACAAATAGATCTGCTCTTTCTTTTTAATTCTGGATACCCTGATTGATAGCAAAATCAGTTTACCTGATTCCATAGTTAAACAGCATTGCCCTCTGTAAAAGTACCTTTTATCCTATAAAACTTCAATGTCCATTCCAATACCACGATACAGTTTTTTTTCCTAATGCTGCTGGGAATTTTCCCTTCACTATTTCTCTTTCTGTCTTCTCATCTCCACTACACTCCCTCCCAATCCATTTTTCCTCTTGTGACAAGGTTAAGAAAATACATTCTCTAACACTTGCCTGTCATTGCCCCAAAGTATCTGTCACAGTGGGCACAAGTAAGATCAGAGGAGCAACTGTTCCTGGGCCAGGCTGGAATGAGACATGGTTCATTGCACATATACTAAGCTATCCACTTAGTCCATGTATAGCATTCTCCAACACTCATCAGGATTCACAAGCTCTGATTTTCTAAAATGATGCTCTTAGCAATGCAGTCCATTCCACAGCAAAATACCAGATTGTGGTGGCTTCCTTTTACAATGAAGTCAAAGAGAAGGAAGACATCAATATGGTTAAAAAATGACCATGCCTTGACTCAGCTTGATAAACTTTTCAAATGCTGCTCAATTATGTTTTAGTCTGCAAGTCCTGTGCAATAACTCTAAATTTCATCAGGTTGTTCCTGGTGGTTGGGGTCTGGTGGACTTTGGCCTTGTTGCTCATTGGCTCTGTTCTGGGGTGTGCAGCCCATTCCAGCATTTGCCTCCGTGTCCTTTGGGGAACACCAGAGCCAGTCTTGTCTGCACAGGAGTTGGCCTGCCACTCAGCAACCCCAGCAGCAATGTCAACATGAAATAAGAGGTGAAAATGTTGTCTCTAGGTGAGACTGCAGGAAGGAGCAGTAGGTCTGAGCTGGAGTTGAGCAAATTGCTGCTGTCTGACCACTGATATTCACGCACAGCAATTCAGAAGAAGGCTGCTATGCAGTGATGTGTAAAATTCCCTCAAACTAAGCTAAGCATTTGTCTGAGTACTACCTAAGAGGACAAAGCACAGCAGCAGTAAATCTCCCTGCAGTCCCCTATGAAGCACTCATATTCTCATATAAGCACTATCCCTGCTAAGCTCGGTCATTCTGATAGGCAAGCTTGGTGCACAAATATTTTCTGTCCTAAGAGGCTATGTGGTGTTGTCTGCGGTTTTATAATGCCTCTTTAAAGCATTTTATTTCCTTTTTGACAGCAAAAAGGAAGGCTTGTTACAGAGAATGTTGCTTGCAGCAGCAGGATTTGGCCAGTTCTTTTTCCTTGCAAAGTGCACAAAATTAATTTGCAGCAGCTTCTGATAAGAATATACAATGTCAAGGTCCTGACTGTGAAAAGCCAAGGAAAGAAGCACTGATAACAATTTTTTTAAAGCTTTGTTGGGCTAAGGAACAGATTTTCAAGGACTCTGGGATTTAAACAGATGCCAAAATTTTGTCATCTGTGTCAGCTAGAAACATTTCTCCTCCAACATAAGTGGAGGAGAAATGTCCTCCTGTCACTTGCAAGCCCAGTTTTGTTCTAAAAAAGTAACAGTGTGGAGATGCTTCTACTACAGCTTTTCTCCAGAGCTCTCTTTAATAAGTGAACAAAACCCATGAACAGAATTAAAAAGGGAGTTTAGCAGTTAGTGGCACGAATGGAAACAAAGCATTTTTAGAGATCCATTCCCGCTATGCCCCAAATCAGGGATCCCTTTTCCAGTGATGTCAGCCTAATTAATTGTGTTGCTGGGCTTCTTTGTAACTTCCTTGTTGCTCAAAGCATTTCCCTATTTATCATCGTGCTTCACCAGGGATGTCAGCCTATCCCTGTGTGAGAGAGAGAGAGAGAGAAAATACAGCTGCAGCCAGTGTGTCCTGACAGACCCAGGAAATTCAGGCTAATGCCCTGCCCTGGTCTCACACTACAAAACAGTTTTGCTGGAACTGGAGTGAAATTCCAGAGAGAAACACCTGGGCATGTTGGAGATGTAAAGCAGTAATGACACAGATCACTGCAGAGGCACAAACAGCTGTACTTTAAATAGGTAGTCTTGCAGAACACATTTCCAGAGGTGAATCTTTACCTCCTGCAGCTTGGATTTAACTTGGATGGTACATTAAACAAATTCATCTCTTCAAATGCCTGTAGTATACTGAACAAATACAAAATCCCCAGGGTTAGTTTCTGATCTTGCACAGAGAGAATGAGAAACCCATGCTATAATGAGGAGCCCAGTATCCAGAAAATATACAGCAGCAGAATTCACCCCTCAAACCACATTAAATATCTTGTCTTCTCTTTACATTTGATTTAAATGCTCCCTTCCTGCAATACTGGCACAATATTGGCACTGTATTTCACAAGCAAGTGCAGCTGAAGAGAATTATGATCATGAGGGTTTATTCCCTGGGGATTTAAAGATGCAGGATCACACCTAGGCTCAGACCTCACTGTATCCAGAGCCTTCCTCTTTGGTGGGAGTGGTGTAGAAGCATCACATTCTTTTGCAGCAAAGGAGGCACTCAAGAGGGGGGGGAGCAAAATGACCGAGGTGGTGCCCAGCAGGATATAAATACAGGCAAATCTCCCCCACAGTCTTCTGAGTGCTAGGGAGGTGGAATCGAGACTCAAGGCAGAATTTTGCAGGGTTTGTTTGGCATTGAAGTTGATTTTGAGCACTTTCAGATTTGTTAATTGAATTGGGTTGTAATGATTTGTAAGAATGTTTTCTTTGCATGGAAAATAATACGTAGACTACTTCTGAATAGAAATAGTTAGCAAAAGTAAGATGTGCTTAAAAATTGTTTGATGTAGGTGTTAAAGTTACTTTTTCAGTAGTCTCTCCTTCTGGTAACACCCTTTGATTTGTAGTGTTTCCAGAGGTTGATGTCATATGTTCCTTCCCTCAGGCAGGAGGAGAACCAAGCTCAAGAGACAGCAAGTTCACCACCGAGGAGCAACCCAGAGCAATGTCCCTGGCTGGGGTAAGCTGCCTGGTGACAGGGGCAGGAGGATTTCTTGGCCAGAGGATTGTGTCCTTGCTGCTGGGAGAAGAGGAGGAGCTGGCTGAGATCCGGCTGCTGGACAAAGCCTTCAGCGCTGAAGCACTCGGGAGATTTGAGCGTAAGTGCCATTTCCTGAGGACTGTGTGCTGCAGCTGTGGGGGTTGCAGTCCCACATGGGTAGCTGGGTACCTCTCATTTGAACCATCTTTGCAGATAGAGGTTTTATCTCAAGGAAGCCTTGCTTTATCCCTCCCTCTCCCTCCAGCACAGAAATCAGATGTAAAATGTGAAAACAACAGGGTTTCTTGTCAGGCCCCGAGGCTTCTATATACTGTTGATGCAGTAAAAAAGCTGTCTTTAACCTGACTTCTCTTACAACAAAACCCACAGAGCAAAACTAGTGCAAAAATGTCACACATTTTCTTGGGGGAAAGGAAAATTCAAACATTGCTGTGCTGAGTGGGAGGCCAGAGCTATCCAGAGCATGCTGTGCTGGCTCTGGTATGCCAGACAGCGAAGGCAGTGAAAAAGTTGTGGGTGCAAATCCCAATGGTTTTCTTCAACCTGTGATTAATTTGATTAATAGTGATCTTCTGGCTGAGAGCTGTGGTGAGGTGTTTTTAAAACTGCTTCTGTTAACATTATTGCAGTTTCCTGTTTAAGCATATGCTAACTAGAAGAGACAGAACCCATTTGCAAAGTGCAAGGCAGGCTTCTTGAATGGACTGGAGACAGCACAAGGGAGTGATGTGCCCAGTGCCAGAAACAGTCTGTGGCAGAGAAAGCAGCTCAGTGTTTAATTTTGAATGTCCTGTTTATTGAGATTCTAAGTATCTAGGGCATCTGGGGGCCTAAAAGGCATCTAGGGGGCCTAAATTCAGTCAGGTTCATAAGCCCTTACATGATATTTACTTAACAGTAGCTTCCTCCATCACATCTTCATTGCAAGACTCCTCTTCCTCTATGCAGGAAACTCTAAGGGAAACCTTGAGGAATATCTCTGTATGATTTGTTGAAGAGCCTCAATCACTCTATAGAGCATTAAAGTGTCATAAAGGAATAGACAGTGCACAATTAACCTGGCACAAATTGCACAAGCCTTTATCATGGTTTTACACAACTCAAACTTCTTCTTCATTAAATCTGACTCAGCATTTCACTGAGGATTTCTAAATGCCCCTGCGCCTTGCAGCAGCCCTTCCTGCTCTAGTTTCCAGAGAATTTCCACAGAAACAACCCAAAACCTGCAGCTACAGTAGAGGCTGAAGCAGCAGGAGTGTGTGTGGTTTAGCACTGATGCAGCTGTGCAGAGGCATCTACACTGCTTTGGGCCAGAAGAGCTTTGTGGGGATAATGGAGCATCCTGGGGAGTGAAAACCATTGTTTGTGTGGGCACAATCTTGGCTGGGCTGCAGCAAACATTTTGATGTTTTATTTTTTTTTTTTTTGTTAATAGGCAAGATCTATGCCCTCTTTCCTTATCCTCCCTTCTTCCTCCATGGAGCACCGCCCACACACTCCTCTCCTATTCTTTTAACATTCCTTCTGCCTATCTGGACAGCAAAGGAGGTAGGGAAAAATCAGTTACCTTTTCTTCCCCATAAACAGGTAGTAGGGACCATAGACTGACATTCCAGATGTGTTTAAACAGATTTGAACCCCTGCACTTTGACTGGCAGCTCCTCTGTCTGCATCAGCCCTTGTGGCTACATCTCTTCTAGTGTCCTGCCAGTGCCTGTGCTCAGTACTACCCAAAATATTTCCCTGCTGTTCCCTTTCAAGCCCTTCTCTGTCTCAGTGATTCCTATTCCAAGTGTGGGGCTGCTACTAAACCTGTGGGTGGGACTAGAGTCTTTTGGCCTGCATTCGTTTTACTACAGGGACTTTTACTTGCTAGCAGATGTTTTCTGGATTTCTGGAACAGCCAGGAGCAGAGCTGAGTGGGTTTTTTCCTCACTAATCTCTTGAGCACCTTGCACTTGCAATATCTGTGCAGAGGAAGGGCTGTGGGTAATGAGACAGAAAAGTATGGGCCAGTCACAGGTCTTTGTACCAGAAGGCACTCAGGGGCACTCCTCTTTTGTCCAAACAACTTTCCTGCTGAGATCTTGACCATCACACTCAGTCTGTGTAGGACCAGAGGTATTTGTGGTCTTCCACAGCCCCAGGGAGTCTGGGATGATCCAGTCAGTGTGGAGGGCTGAGAGTTGGAGTCCACCCGGTTCCATTGTGTGGTTGAGAATGGATGTCACGTTGAACATTGTACTTCAGTGCCTGGGTTTCTTACCTCCCATCTCCCATGTCAGATTTATCCTTCTGCCTTTCCTGTGCTCCCACTTACACAATTCTTGTTTTGTTGTTCATTATTGCATTGGCACTTCTGGAGAAATCAAAACTCCTATGTTGTTCTCAAGTTTAGGGCAAATAGTCTGACTGTACTGCTGAGTCAAAAACTGCTCACAACAGGACACAGAATTTTATTGTGAAATCATTGCATTTTCAAGCAAAAACTACCCCACAGCAAGCAGGGAGTTTACTTACGACTCAGAGGACACAGAAAGCACTGGGGAAGAACCAGCTTTCCCAGTCAGTAGGTGCTGTGTCGTAATCATTTTATGCAAAAATGGAAAGCTGACTTGAATTTATTCTGTTCCTCCCTCTGACCTACCCACATGTGCTCTTGTGATGCCTGAGCAATGGTTTGAATAGATGGAAATCAGGAACAATTCTCCTTGCTGGCCATCTCAGACTGAAACCATTGTCTGTCAGACATTTCTTAACTCCCTTATCTTCCAAGCTCACCTGTAGTTTTCTCTTCACACAGAGCAAAACAAGATCAATCTGCTGATTCCTTTGCTGCTAAAGGGAGCAAGGCCCATATTGTACTTAACATGGCAACTTCTGCTGGCTAAAATGGAATGGAGGAGCAGATTTCCTGACTCATCTCACACACATACAAACTGCAAGCCCAAACAAGGCACAAAGCACCTAGACAGCAGATCTCCTATGATCAGCTTTAAAAGGGACAGGCTTCTTCTGTATTTTCCCCAAAAGCTTTGATTTGTATGTGTAAAACTTTCATTTTCCTAACCCCTTCCTGGGCACTGTGATAACTTTGAAGGGTCACATGTCAGAACTTACGTTGTGAAAACTACTTCTGTCTGTTCTTGGGATTATTACAATCCCACAAAGCCTTGTTCATAGGGAACATCAGCCTTAGGGCAGTACAGACACTAATGTTTATTAGAGCAAATCTAACTACCAGGTGCTTAAAAACAAGCCCAGCTCTAGTCTGACTTTTTTTGCATCCATGCAAGTAGAGGTCAGAGTGAAGCTTCTGGAGATGGAATCCTAGGAAATGAATGCAGTCTGTAAAATAAAGGAGCAGAAGAGAGCATGTAGTAATGACTCTGCTGGGAGGGCAGCAACTCTAGATTTAGTAACAGTTCAGCAAATGTTTCACAAACCTTAATCTCAGACCAACTGTCTGTGGTGGGGAAAAAAAAGCCCCTTAAGTCTGTTGCATCAGAATAATTGTTAAATTGATACAGGATTATATTCTTAGCATGTTAAAGAGAAAATGACATAAAACCATTTTAAAATATATTCAGTTCCACATCCAACAGCTGTCTCTCAGTGTTTCCTATTAAAGACATGGGATGAAATAGTGCTTGCTTTGGAGCTGGTGGCAAAGCACTAGGATACACGAAATTTCAATCATGGCTGAAGCTAAAAGCTGTACAAATTAATCAGGTTCTTCTCTTATCTAAAAGGAGCATTTGATTAGGCTGGAAGGAGACAGAGGTTCTGCCTGTGCTGCAGAGTCCCAGCCCAGTAGCTGTGCCTGGGGAGCCATCTAGTGCAGCCACAGCAGAGGCTCCCGGAGGACTTGCTGTGACGGCACCTCCTCCTGCCCAGCACAGCATGGCTCTGACACCTACAGCTCCTCTGGGCTCACACACTGCAGCTGCTGTGGGGGGACAGGACTTAAAAAGCAGGATTTGTTCAAGCCAGGCTGAGGTAGCTCAGGAGAAGAGTCTTGAGAGTTCAGGTATGAACCAGAAAGACTTTCAGGCTAAAAAGGACCCCACAGCACAGACACTGAAATGGAGCCGGGCTGGAGCTGGAAGAGGCACTGTAAGTCCTGGCCAAGGTACAAGAAAAAGATGTCAGAACTGCATGTAATTTATTAGAAGAGCTGCAATACAGGCAAGGTAAAGGGGAAGAAAGTAGGTATGAACACATCCCTGTGCTCACATGCTCTGGGTGGAGAGAGATCATTCATCAGCTTGAAGACAGGGACATGAAATACCTGTTCAGTGCTCTTGGGTTAACACATCTACAGCCTGTCAGCCACCAGAACAGGCACAGCTAAAGCTACTTCTCTGTGCACTTTCACACAGCCACAGCTCAAGGAAGCTTGCTAGCAGTGGAAAAGATCTCTCTCTCTAAAAAATAAAATGGAAAGAAGCATGTTGAGTACTGGCTCCAGATCTAAGGTAGATAATGCAAAATAAACCTCTGTAGCACTGTAGCTAGTTAATGCTGTCATATGACAATAGAGGCCTGGGGAAATGCCTTCTGTTTCACAGCCTCAAAATATCCCTGCAATTCCTGGACAGTCAGCACCTGCCAGGCAGGGTCAGCTCTTCATCACCCCTCCAGAATTCTTCTTAGGGTGCCTGTGAGGTCTTATGCTCTGTCTTCTGCTGGCTCTGCAGAGTTCAAGGGGAAGACTGAGGTGAAAATCCTGGAAGGCGACATCCGAGATGTGACATTCCTGCACCGTGCCTGCCAGGGCGTCTCCCTCGTCATCCACACGGCTTCCCTCATTGACACCCTGGGCCTCATCGAGAAAAAGCTGCTCTGGGAAGTCAATGTAACAGGTGAGCAGGGGAAGTACCTTCCTCAAAGCCACTTCTGTGTCCTGATCACCATCTGCCCAGGAAAGAGAGCACCTGACCTGTGTTTGTTTTGAGCCAGGTTAACTGGGTTGTTCTGCATCTTGTACAGACATTCCTAGGGGTGCAAATCCCATGTCTGTGCAGCCCTAAGAAGTTCTGGGCCTCTCCACACTCAGTCATCCACTTCAGGCCTATGCATGATCACTCACTCTTGTCAATATATCTGCCTGTGCTGAGGTCTGCACAGGCTCTGCCTTCCCTGGTGATAGTCATAAACCCACGCTCACTAGAACTTTCTGAAAGCAATTCCCCTCTGAAATCCAAGTGCTCACCTCAGAAATGGGTTCTTATTCTCCCACCCCACATGGCATCCCTGCCTGTGTAAATTTTTCAAAGTTTACAAATACAGAAATGTTGCATTGATAACATCCCAGAGCCTGTGGCTCTCTCCTTGCTATTCTTTTTCTTCTTCTTTTTCTCCTTTTCTTTCCTTTGCCTTTAAGTCTGTGTGTGCAAGAAGGCAGTTGAGACAAACAAGTGCTCTCCCACCTTGAGTTTATAATTTAAAATTCCCCAACAAACTCAGAGCTATGGGAGGGAGGGGTTTTGGTGACTCAGTGATGGGATTTCCCCTTCCACTAAGGAACCCCCAGTCTTCAGGGAGATAATGTGAAGGGAGAAGGTTTAGACTTAAGAATGGCCCATGTAGCATCACCTACCAGGAAGTTTAAATGTATTTCCTAAAAGAGCAACCTCATCCCCTGTCTGTGATGCCAAAACCATCAGTGCCATTCAGAGAATTGGCACTGCCTAACCTGCATGCACAGTGACCTCCCTGGGTGTGTTGCTTCAACAGCTAGGGGGAGATTTGGGGAAGATGTTCCTATTTACATGAACAGCTTTCCCAGTTCTTTGTTCCCCTCTGCCACAGACACAGGGCTTCTTCAAGAAAAAAAAGAACCATACCTGTACAGGCATCACTTTCACAAATATTGGCTGCTCACCAGTGTTCTGATGAAGAGAGAATCTTGGCAGTCGAGTTGTTTCTTACATGTACCTTAAAAACAGTGGGATGGCATTTTAGTTGTTTTAGTGTGGCTCATTCCCCGTACCATTAGCTTCCAGACCCTTTAATTTCTGCTCAATCAAAGCCACAAATTGTCAGTGATCAAACCACAGAGCCCACTGGCCAGCCTCTTAGGCCCCTGTCAGGAGGGAAGAGTAGAAAGGCAAGTTCCTGGAAACCTGTGCATTGAATAATATGAAAATTTACCTGGTTGGTAGCTCAGATAGAGGATTTGGAAAGCTCTATATGACTGTACTCCTGCTACAGTCTGGTTTTTCACAGCAGAATGTGCTGCTTAAACACATTTTTCTATAAGGAAAAATAAAAAAAACAACATTTAAAAAAAAAGAACCCCAAAGCAACAAATTACTATTAAAAATCCCAGAAAGCTCTTTAGCTCTGACTTCCCAGTACTCACTCCCCTGCCAACAGTGTCTGCCTATGTGAAAAAAAAGCCCACTGGGCCAATGAAGATTAGCTGATAATGTTTACTATAATGAAATACCATCCACAGTCCTGCTCCCAGAGCCAACTGGCCACAAGGTCAGTGAGTGAATGAATACTGCTGTCCTCTCTTCCCTGTTTTCTTCTATTTCCATTCTGATGCTCTTCTGGCTTTCTGACCAACTGGGGCACTGCTATGTAATTCATGGGCTTGCAGGATGAAAGTTTTGTTTTTCCTAGAAAATAGAACTTGTGTAATATAAATGTTTCAAGAACCAGGACAGAAGTGAGAAAGTTAAACTTGCCTTGATGCAGGGCTTTCCTCCATTACCATACAATATCTCAGAGCAAAAATATCTTTCATAGGAAGGAAGGGAAGCAAATTTTTAAAAGGAAGGGAATTGAGAAAATAATTAATTACAATCTAAACAAAATACCTTTTGTGAACCAGATCCTCATCCAGAAGGGCAAGCAAATGATGGGAACCCTCTCACTGAATAAACTATGTAATACAGTAATAATTTACTTTATTACATACGATATGAAAGATACTCAGATTCCCATTACTGTGGGAGTCTTTAAACTTTTACACACAATTCTGATTTGCAAATAAATGACATATTATTTGGGTGAAATTCACCTTGAACAGATTGAATATATGGCCCTGTACAGGACAGGATTCTTCCAGCTGCAGGGAGGGAGATATGGCTAAGCTCAGGCCAGAGATGCTGTTTCTGATCTGAAACCCCCACTTTTTCTTGGTTAGGGGGCCCTAACCTAGACTGCCTTTCATATTTGTTTTCTGAAGGTACTCAGCTGCTGCTGGAGGCGTGTGTCCGCTGCAACGTCCAGCACTTCATATACACCAGTACCATAGAAGTGACAGGCCCAAACTGCAGAGGGGACCCAATTTTCAACGGTGACGAAGATACAGCTTATGAGAGCACATCCAAATTTCCTTATGCCCAAAGCAAGAGACTGGCAGAGGATTCTGTCCTGAAAGCAGATGGCCAGGTGCTGAAGGATGGTGGCACGCTGATGACCTGTGCCTTGAGATCCATGTACATTTTTGGGGAAGGCTGCCCGTTTCTCCAAGGCCATCTGGATAAGTGCCTGCTGAACAAGAACATCTACCTGCGCTTCTCCAGGAAGGAGGCTCTGGTGAACCCCGTCTACGTGGGCAACATCGCCTGGGCACACGTGCAGGCAGCCAAAGCCCTCCGAGCCCCGCAGAAAGCCAAGCACGTGCGGGGCAAGTTCTACTACATCTCAGATGACACTCCTCACATGAGCTATGCTGACCTGAACTACGAGCTGACCAAGGACCTGGGCTTTGGAATTGAGCCCCGGCTCCCCATGCCCCTGACAGTGCTCTATTACTTCTCGCTGCTGCTGGAGATCGTCAGCTTCTTGCTGCGGCCCTTTGTCAGATACGTCCCCTCCACCAACCGCCACCTGGTCACGCTGCTGAACACCCCCTTCACCTTCTCCTACAGAAAAGCACAGCAGGATTTTGGCTACGTGCCCCGCTACACGTGGGAAGAGGCCAAGCAAGGCACTGGTGAGTGGATTGCCTCTGTGATCCCCCAGAGAAGGCTGCACTTGCAGAGCAGCACTGCCTAAGCCTGAAGAGCTGAAACCCTGCTAAGCAAGTATGGCCTTGAGCCAGAGGAGAGCTGGGAGAGCAGCAGCAGCAAACTACAAAGCATTTAAATGAATACTTTGTGTAAGAGCCCACTGAAACCCCTCACCCCCAACCTCTGAATAAATAAAAGTGAAATGTTCATTTGTTTGTTGGTGCAGGCTGATGAGGGTAACAGTTCTGCATATTCCACACCCACTTGTACACCTCTGCAGCACAAGGACTTATTTTAGCAAGACTCCACACAATCCATAGTGTGAACACTTCAGCCCTTCTTTCACTCCATGCCACCTCCAAGGCTTTTGTAAAACACCTCCAAGGCTTTTTTGTAAAACTTGTCCTGAAAGTATGATTACAAATATGCACCACTCAGCTATATCAGTGCAGCAATCCTGACGGGTGAAGAATGGTGCTCTGACTCTAATAATTTCAGCAGGCTAATTAATTACTTTATTATCCTATATTATACTATAACTATATTACACTATATTACACTAACTAGAACTATTACTTACTACCTAACTAAAAACCCATGACTCTCTCCTGAGAGTCTCAATACACACATGGATCCAACTGGTCAATGAATCCAAACACCATCACCAGAATCCAATCAAGCAATCACCTTGGGTAAACAATCTCCATACCTCATTCCACATGGGCACAAACACAGGAGCAGCGAATGAGATAAGATTTGTTTTGATTCTCTTTTCTCTGCTTCTCTCATAGCATCTCTCAGGAGAAATCCTGAGAAAGCCAAGTCTCTTTCTGTTCAGAGGACATGTGAATGCCACAGAACCACACCCTGTTCACTCAGAGTTTGCCAACCTCACCAAACAGGCAGCAAGCAGAAGCCACCTGATGGCAAAAGCTGTAACAAATCTTGTTCACTTTTTCAAGGGTGTTGTGCATTTCATGTTCACCTGACAGTCAAACTTTGAGCACTGCAAGCATCATAATATCAAAAGTACAATATAAGTGCAATACAGTTTTAGTTAGGACACTGTGTGGATGGAGAGAAGGGACAGATTTGGTCAGGAGAATACCTCTTTATACACCCTCATTTTGCAATAAATCTGGTGGGTATCCAGCAGAACAATTTCAAGAAAATGGAAGGGAGAAAAATATTGCAGGATGGCTTGATCACAGAGGGGCTCCCACTGCAGAGTCAATGTATTTGTGAACACTGAGGAAAAATGAAGAGTGCTGAAAAAAAATCTTGCTCTTACCACATTTCAGCTGGGAACAAAGGCTAACTTTAGCTGATTGGTACACATGTGCTGCTCCTGTGCTTCTCTGATGTCCACATGAGCTTCTGCACAATGTGTAACTTGACTTGTGGGCAAAAATACAGATCTTGTTTGAACAACCAAATGTGATCCAGTGTTTGTTTCTTAAACATACATCTCACTTGCTCAAAGCAACTCTAAAATATGGGAATTCCTCTGTTGTTTTGGAGGTGTGAACAGAAACATTTCACCTGACTCAATACTAATGTAAATAAATCACATTTCCAGGGATGCTGAGTGCTTAAGTCTGTGCTGAGTTTAATTATTCAGCGCCCCAGACATTGGATAGTCCCAGTGCAAACATTACTATGTGCTTTAGTAACATCTTTGGTTAACTATGTAAGATCTGAAGTAGTAGAATAGTGGACACCAGAACTGTCAGCCATATTCTGGGGACACAGACCCTCCACAAGGCTTTGGTTTCCATCTGCCTGTGAGGAGATTACTTAATCCCTCCCTTCAGATGTGTGATGATTCACCTTTTCTGCCATGGTGACAATGATTACCAAACATCCTGAAGGAATACAGGGTGACTTCCAGGAGAGGTCTGGGGAGAGAAGGAAGGGCCACAACCACTTTGGGTGCAGCTGCTTTAGGCCCTGGCAGAGCATCAGCTGGTCCTGTCAGGTTTCACCCCTCCCTGCAGCTGGGACACTGCACTTAGATCTCTGTGCTTTCTTCTTCTCCATCCCCTTCTATGGGCACTGCTCCTCTTCCCTCCCCTGCAGGCACACTCTTATTTTATTTATTCCATTCTCTGCACACCCTTAGAAAATCAAAAATGTGTTGAACACAGTAACACCCCCAGTTTTTCTAGGCTGATGATATTTCATCCTAATGCTCAGTGAGTGCCAAGCAATGGGTGCAGCCATGGCTGCTCTGCCACTGAGGCAGGAGTAGGAAGGGCAATCCAGGCATGGGGAATTAGAGTAGGAAAGGAAGAGGGAGAACAACAGCAGCAAAGCTACTATTTAATAGAGGGAAACACTTCACACATCAAAGGGATGGGGTACTAAAACACATACCAGAAAACTGGACACCTTTCCACAGGTTTAACAGAGGTCCTAAAATATCCACAGATGCTGCTGGAGAGAATAAAGGACAATTTTTCTTCCACAGTTCAGTGACTTGTTTCCCAAGTGCAAGCTCCCATTGCTGGAGCTTTCTTTGCCATTTTTGCCTACACAGGAAGACAGTGGAATCTTTTAATCTATCCAAGAGCTTGGCTCCCAACAGTCAGATTTCTAAGTGACAAATTCCTATTTTGTTGAACTTCCTCCCTGTGTCTTGCTACTACATCCCTTCCTTCAATCCCCATGACAAGCCATTCCTGCTTACTGGGAGCCTATTCCCCACTTTTGTCCCTCCCTGAGCACCCCTAGGTTGGATCTGTGTTGTCTTTTGCTTCAGGTGGCTGTCCAAAATAGTGGAGTGCCTGCAATAAAACATCCTGGAAGACCAGGGGAGTAGCTACCTGAGATATTTGTCCTGCTGCTCAGAGGCACCAGAGCTGCTGTGTGCTGTCACCCAGTAACAAACACAAGCCAATGAGGATATGCCAAGGATACCAAGAGGGAGAACAGGCAAACTTACTGCAGAGGGTTGGTTTTCTGCAAGTTTGCACTCCAGTCTACTTTGCAGTAGCTTGTTCCTATACTATTACTCTTGGCAGGTTAGCAAAATGGCTACAAAATGTACTTGATCAGGAAGAGCCTTGTTGTTTTTACATCAGCTGACCCGGACTGTTCTTCTGATTTAATTAGTTTGTCTGGCAATCAATAAAGCAAACTATTGGTTATCAATGAAGCTCCACTGTCAACAGGATCACAGACAGTAAGAACTTTATTTCTGTATAAAGAATGGAAAAGAAAAAAACATTAAGGCTGCTTTGCTGGAAAGGTGTTCACCCTTCAGACAGGCAGAAAAAAGATGAAATAGCAAATATATATAAGTGATACTTACATGCTAGAGGCAAATTAATGACTTCTAGTTCCAGCAGGTACAAAAAAACTACATTTGTAAAGACCACCATTTGCTGTTAAATATTTTGTCACTGGAGAGAAGCAGAGTTTTGCTTGCTAAAAGGGACCAGGAACTATAATAATGCACATTTTGAATAGATTTAGGAATAAAGAAGAAGATCCAGAGGAACAGAAGCAAAAGTGGCTATCATATCAATACCAGAAATCCATGCCTGGAATTGGTATCATTAATATAGGATCCAGTCAATGGAGGATAGTTGGATAGTTAATGCAAATGAGCATGTCCTTGTGAAAAATCCATTTCATCAGACAAGCATGACACTGGTATTCTGAGTGCATTGCAGACTTCAAATAATAATAATTTTTTTTTTACATTATGCAGTGAAATGAATTAATACAGCCTAAATTACAAAAATCCCAAAATTAATTTTAACTTTCTTAGTTATGATCTTTAAAATTGCTTTTTTCTTTTTTAAAGCTTTGGCTCAGTTCACAGGCTTTGTGCAGAATAACAATGTGAAATGTTATGTACAGCCCATGTTATGTAGGAAGCCGAAAGTAACAATTGTTTCTTGAACTGAAAAATCTGTCACTTATACATGCAAATATAATAGATTATAGTGGCTGTAAAGCTAATTTGGGAAATGGGAGCACAGTCAGGTACATTCATGAAGAACAATTTGACCACTCCTTGCCGTGACCCCTGCACTCCCATGTAATACTCTTCTCCCTCCTGAAAGCTCTCCATCTGCATCTCCATCTCAGTTCAAAATCCACTGGATAACTGGAATTCATGTATGGCTGTGCAATGGATTTTTGACTCAGACCAGTGATTGCTATTTCTAGACATTCCTCATTCACATAACTAAACTTGTCTCATTTCTTAAATAAGATGTGTCTCTCCAGTGCTGGCAGCAAGCACTGAATATTAAGCAGTTAAGGACTAATCTGCAAAAGGGAAAAGAACATTAATAAAAAAATAAAGATTTATTAAATCTCCAGCTTGATCCTATAACAGGTGTCACTCAAAATGCTTAACATGCATTGAGGAAGACCATCAAGAGAGAGAAAGATTGGGATTTTTTTGCTGCCTAAAATGTGGAAAGAAAATTTAGAAAGTTAAAAGGAAACAAAATACATGTGGGCAAAAATTGTGTTGAAGGTACTGATATACTTGGTAATCATCCTTTCTTTCTTTCTTTTTTTTTTTTTTTTTTTTTTTTTTGTAAAAAGAAAATAAATTACAGGAATAAAGCATCTTCTGTTTCTCTTTTTTCTTTTTCAAATATTCTTGCACTTCAAAATTTTCAATGTGGTGATTTCATCAGAAGCTAGATATATATTTTTCTGATAATCCCACATGCAATTTTAGTTATACATTTAAGTTTAATTTATCCAGACCAAAAGCACACTGGATTTTTTTACACACACTTGGGCTTTCTACATGCTTTATTTGCAAGTGCTGATGACAAAAGAAACGCTGCACACTCACCACTAAGTCCAAGAAAGTTCATTTTCGGGGGGGTTTCTTTTGGTCCATCTTGGAATTGACATCTCTTGTCTACAGGGCTCTTGAAATAAACTCTGGCACACAGCTCTTGCTGCAGCAATGGTCTCTCTGGCCAGCCACGAGCAACAATCAGGAGATGAAAACTGATCCCGATCATGGTTCAGTAGGTTTTGCCTGTACAAAGTGGTTGCAGTGAGCAACTTCTGCTTCTCCAGGAACTTTGCCTCAGTCCCCTGAAGTGTACTGGTTATGTATTTACAGAGAGGAATTACTTTTACAATGGTCTCATTTAATTGGAACTCTCTGTTCCTGGCATAGCTATAAATGAGGGAAAGGAACCGGGACAACTTCACAGCAGGAGCTGCATCACCTGTTGCAACAAGCGGTGTTTGACTGCGCACTGAGCGGTTCTCCTGCAGGACACCGATCCCAGCTGGACTCTCCTGCCCGTCAGCGCCTCCGGGGCTCCGGGAGCAGCCGGGAGCTCTGCAAACCAAGCGGGGCATGGTGCCAGAGGGCAGAGCTCCCCGATGGACTGGAAAGGCGGGCTGGAAGTGGAAGTGGCCACGGACACATCTGGGAGAGGTCCCGCGGTGAGGACCAGATGTGCATTCAGATCCCGCTGGGTGGGGCAAGTGCGGTGAGAACCGGGACCTTCCCCGTGCGTCCCCTCCCGCAGCTCCCGGGCGAGGACACGGCGGGATCGGAGCCGAGGATCAGGATTTGCTCCTCGGTGGCATCCTTTTCTGGAAAGGGAGGAGTGTACAATCAGCTGCTCGGCAGGACTGATGATTTGCTTCACACAGCTGAGATCTGCCGGCTCTGTTGGTCTGTGCCGCTTACTGCCACAAGATGGTATCTTCAGCGATGGCTTCCCCTCACTTGCTCTGCAAAGCCCAACTTAATATTCCGACTGCGGAGTTTCTGTCTTCACAAAGTCTGCACTTTTATCACAAAAAACACAGTGCAAGGTTGCTGGTGAGGGCTGCCTGCTGCTGAGTACGGGGGATCCAGACAGAGACAAACGATCAACCCCGATACATCACAGAAGTAAGTATTCATCCCACCTCCTCTCCTGCTAACATTCTTGGGTGCTTTGCAACCCAAGACAACTCCTCTTACACGTCAAGATTTTGCTTTAAGGGAATGACTTGATACATGTATTTCAAGAAAAGTCCTGGGTTCATCCTCTGAACACTGCTCCAGTGGGAGTGATGTCACACTTAGCTGTGACAACACAAAAACTACAGCACAGCTGAGATAGTGTCTGGAAGAAGCTTCCAAAACTGGAGTGTCACTGTCTAGCTTTTTGTTCCTGTCTGAGAACTAATTGGTTAATACACTGGAAGTCTGCTAGGTCTCTCTGTACAAGCAGATAAATAGCACAGGATTAAAAAAATCCCTCCAGCACTCCTGCATCAAGTGATGGAAGAACCATAGGTGAGAGAGTCAAGGTCAAGTGTATGAATCCCATTCATTCATTTCCACTTTGGTGTGGAAAAATTATTCTGTCCCTATAAAGATCAGTGCAAGAATCCAAAAGTAATTGTGGAGCTCACATTTGTACCACAGGGACATTTCACTTGGATGTCCTGTTTTTGAGTGTTAAGTTTTGTACCCGGTTACTGTGAGCCATCTCACTAAAACCAGGATGCTGCCAACTGTTTGAACCACAGCAGTGAACAGGATCAATTCCATGCTATGTCTGTGGAATGATGATCCATGTCTGCTTTGCATTTAAGTTGTAAATAACTAAAAAATTGTGTTTTCTGAAAAGCAAGTTGCCCTTAAGTATTTGTAGCAATGCTCAGGGTGAGTTTAATGCAGCAGTGCCCACACTTGATCATTTCATGATGCTGGAACTTCTGCCAGATTGGAGGATAAGCCAAGTTTTATTTTTCCTTTATTTTTAAGGGTGGTTCTCATCATTCTGAAAAAAAAAAAAAAAAAAAAAGGTCAGGGCTTGGAAATATTAAACTATGAGTGACACAAAAGCTCGAGATTAAATAAAACCCCACAACTGTAGACATGGAAGAAGATCCTCAAACTCATTATTTAGAAGCAGTCTCATAATTCTTGCAGCCTGACTCATCAGTTTTTGAAAAATCAGGCTTGTCAAGCAGCTGAAGTACACTCTTTTCTCAACAGGAGCCAGTTAAAATCTCGTGGTGCCCACAGAGATTACAGACCCTCCACATCAGGTGATTTTTTTTTCACTCCAGGAAGAAGGCTCCTCACAGTCACTGTTCATGTCCCACATCACAAATGCATTTTCATCCTTTGTATTGATTTTCTGATCTGTTCAGGGCAGACTGGTGTGCCCTTATGCCTGGCTGGCTCTGTGCAGCCTCACTGACTCCCCAAACCAGGAACTTTTCACATCCTGGCAAGTTACACACACAGGGGTGGGCAAAGGTTCAACATTTGGGACACACTCTGAGTGCTTGACATTTGAACCTTAATGTTCAAATGTCACCATTCTGGAAGTCAGTCTGATACTATTATTGAAAACAAGCCATGACTTCCAGATTCTGAGCTGACCAGCACCAGAGCACACCCAGCCACATCCTTGCCCTTTCCCAACAGCTTGAGCTGGCAAGAAGTTTCTACTGCAGGGGTAAAAAAAAGGATGTGGGCAGAGCATCTCCTCATGCAGCTAATCAGCATCTGGCACCAAACATAACCTGTTCAGAGGGAATACCTCCAGGGCTACAAACTGTGCTCTGTGAAGCCTGGACATGCTTAACCCATAGACTTCTATTAAGAAATAAGAGAAATAAGAAATAATGAGCAGGATCTGGAGGAAATTTGAGGCACTATATTGAAAGGGTTTCTTAGGGAACACACTTGGAAAAGCAGCATTTGTGTATTATTTAAGCTAATTAAAAGTCAGTGTAATAATGTCACCTGGATGTGGCAGTGAATTTTTCACTGTTGTCAGAGCTCATTAAAGCCTGCTTCACAGTGAAGCAATTAATTCCACAAGTTGATGGCTGGTGTATTCAAAGATTTGGAGGATTTTTTTTTTTTCTGTGGAAAATTTCCACTTCAGTTGCAAAATATCTAATGAGAACCTGAAAACCTAACCTTGCTGTGATACAAGTAGAAGTACAGTGTGGGAGTTTGGCATAAGGTTTAGCAGACTGTAGTACTGATCTGACATAAATGGTTGCTCAAGTTACACTGGTTTTAAGATTTGAGCACACTAACAGCAAGAATCTATGGATTCTTTAAAATTATGTGCCAGGCTAAAGTGTACAAAATGTGTGACCATGTATCAATGCAAAGCTAAGAGAAATCTTGCAAAAATTCCAGAGAACTGTCAGGGACATCCCTTGATGTGAACATTAATTAGTGTAGAAATAGCCCACAGGCATAAAGCACCTCAAGTAATAATGGGATGTGTACCCAAACTAAGGACAAGATGAGCCATCTAGACCTGGGTGCAAAAAGAATTTAAATGCATGCAACAGAGAGTATCTTCAGAGATTCTCTCCTGAGGGTACTGATGATCTTATTTTGCTGTGTAAGAATTACTGCACTGACTTTATTGGCAGACTGTACCACTCCTTTGTTTTAATATAATATTCTTAGTTATTTGGGTTTTGTTCAGTAACAATCTTTAGATCAAAAGAGATTGGTGTCTCTGTGTTGTTAACACTGTGCTCCAACATGCTGCAATCTGCTTCTGATTTCTCCACAGAAAATCCAGTGGCGAAAGGTCACTGGATAAGCATGTTAGAAAACTTAATAGGAAGTCTTTTGCTGAATTTCTATTCATCATTACTCAAACAGCATAGCAAATGTGAATGAGTAATTCCCATCCATGAAGTTATGAAAGGCTTTTTACATTCAATGGCATTTTACACTCGCCCTGCCCTAGAAACAGAGAACAAAGGAAAGAGCTTTTGTAAATTCAACCCTAGGCTTGGAGATCCCACAGGAGTTCTGGAACGCAGAACAGCAAAGGACCTCGTACATCCTTGATTCAGGTACATGAAACTGCAGGCAAACACAAAACATCATCCTTTCATTTAGCAGATAAACATGTTTTCTACTCCTAGGACCTCATTTTCAGAAATTATTCAGGCATCACAGGTATCTGTTTGTGTGGAGCTTTTGTGCAAGGTTTGTCCTCCAGGAAAAACAGCTTTTTTCTCTCCCAGACTGACCAACCACGTGATGTGTTGTAGATAGCAATTATCCCCTCTGTCAACCTTCCACTTTGCCAGGCTGACTTCCTCTCACCTCTCCTGATGCCAACTCTCCATTTCCTGGTAAGCCTCAATACTCCTGTCTCCACTGACACAAGTCCTCCTGAATACAGGTGGACCAGAACCACAGACCACATCTCAGAGGTGTTCACCCATCTCTGCACAGCACTGACATGCTTTTTGTTTCAGCAGAAACACCCTCTCAGTGCATGGATGCCTTGCCAGCACCATGAGGCTCCTTGGCAGAGCTTGTTCTGCTCCCTGACAGCCGCTATTGATTCAATGAGTGACTGGACTAATTCCAGAGAACAGCCCCCTCCCATGGATGTCAAGGTCTATTAAATACCAAGATAACCACCTATGGCTCAGGAAGCTGCAGATCACTTCAGGGTATGTTTGTGAAGTATCAAAATTCACTTTCCTGCTTTTCTATTGGAATTTGCTCTTGATCAGGGTTAAGATATGAGGTCAGACAGACCTTAGTTTTAACTCAGCACAACCATTTTAATTTTCACTTGCTTTTTTCACCCTGCATTGGTGATCTGTGTATTATGGCAGACAGTATGTTCAGTTTTTTCTGTTACCAATTTCAGATTGACGCCATCCCAGATTACAGTGAAAGGTTCTGCTCCTTGTCCCAGGAGGAACAACTTCCATTTTGTCTTCTGCTATTCCAGGCCTCAGCATTATCTGATCCTTCATTCTCTGTATTGACAATTCTTTCTAGATTTTTCTACAAACAAATTCTTCTTCCATTACAGCCAGACATCATACCTGTCACCTGTAACTATCTGGAAACCACGTAAGAAAGCAAACAGTGACACTATTGGTACTCATGAACACACAGTGCTTTTCCCTTCCTCCCCTAATTCTTCCCTGAATTTTTACCTGCAAGTAAGTTTGGCTATGACTGACTGCTCTTTCTCAAACTATTTCTCATGGGAGTTGGCTCAGCCTGAAATATTGTCAAAAAGACTCTTGCTCTTCATATTAAAAAAAAAAAAAAGCAAGCACACCGTCACCAGCCTTCACACATCCCACACGTGAACCAGCACAGATAGAGTAATGCTTCCTTTCCAAAGCCCACAGAAAGCCTGTGACTTTGCACTGAGAGAAGCCAGCTCCCACAGCTACAAGACAAAGGCTAAAAATAACCCATTAAAGGATTAATTTCAGGATTTTTAAATACAGCTAATTAATATGCATAGGAAAAGCACATGGTCTCCAGGAAGGAGCACACACAATCACAGTCTGCAAGGGAAGGGGGGGGGGGGGGGGACATGCAGGCAGAGCGCCAACGGAGAGATAAAAGAGGATATTCCCTATAAATATCCCTTGGGCAGAGAACATGCAAAAGAACGTCTGTTTCAGAGGAGGTGGCAGCAGAGGCGAGAAGCACTTCACTGTTGAAGAGGCACAGACAATGCAGTGCAACCACAAAGGACAGGACACACCTTGCTACACAGCAAGTGAATTCCAGTGAGGAGCTCAGGGGCAGAGGACACCACAGGGAGATCAATGGATGCAAAAGCTGCTGCTTTGGAAGTGATGCTGCCATTGGGAGCTGGGTACAGTGTTAACATGCCAGTGCAAGAAGCTACGGAGCAACAGCTGGATGGAAAACTGGATCTCAAGGTGGATGGCATGGCAGTACAGCAGGGGCCATGTGTTGCACTCAGTTATGGCACTTTGGAGGCAATTTTCTCTTATGATCATTGCATCCTGAAGCTGAAGCACCCTGGAAAGGTTGAGCATTGGATGTAAAGCAGGACACAGGCACTGGCAGTCATGGCACATCACAAAAACAAGGTACCACATATGAGCGACATGGGTGACATCAGACAGAAAGGATTATCTACAGTTAATGTGAATCAGAAAGCAAATCTGGTTATTCACAGGCTGTAGTGCAAAAAAAAAAAATAGAGCTAGAGTAGCAGTTCTAGAGAATTTCAAGGGGGAAAACAAGCTCACGTGAAGCCTTTTCCTCATACCAGTTTCCCTGTGAATAACACTTAATTGGAAACTTTTTCCATTTCCCACACAGCAGAGGAATGGACGGACAGGCTTTATTGCCCAACTCACTGGCTACTGAAGTCACAAGAAAAGCTGGGGGCTTAACCTGGTGGTTTAATTATTTAGTACAACTGGCTGTTGGCCTGACCCTTTACCCTCATCTAAAAGGATCTTTGAACCTTTTAGCCACTTTCACATAATTTGAGAAATGGGGAGAAATCTCAAATTTTGTGAGGTTTGGTAGCTTTCACAATGGCATCCAGGAACAGCCTCAAAGTGTTGTGCATGAAGCTGCATCTTGAGAGCAATCTGAGCACTACAGGGACCTGTCAGAAGCAAGTACAGGGATTTAATTTTGCAACATGTTTAAGTTGATAAAGTCCTTAGCAGATTAGCAGGGGAAAGAGAAGTTGCATCACCATCAAGCCTTCGGAATAAGATCAGCTCTACAGTTCAGTGCTACAGGATGCTGCTTTTGGAGGCAAAGGAAAAAAAAAAAACACACCCTTTTCACTTAAAGACATTCTTTATTCAATCTTTTTTATATACAATATTATTTTTTAATCTGTAAAAAGTACATATGCAGGATTCCAGGTCAGAGGCAGAAGGTTTCCACATCAGAAGATAGACTTTTGCCCTTTTATTATTTTGGAGGAAAAAAATAATCTGTCAGTTTTAGACAAAACAAGAATAAAGGCAGAATGCAAATCCAACTTCCACCAAGCGATTAGGATTAAAGGCAATGATTCACTGTAAGAGGTCAGGCTGTCTCCTCTGACTCTGGGGCTCCCAACTTTCCTGGGCAGTTACAGAGCAGTTTGTTAGAAGGCGCTGACAGCTGAAGCAGCTCGTGCTTATCATCTCTGCTACAGCTGTACACACACAACTTGCAGAAGAGCCTGGGCTTCCTCTTTGTATGGCAACTCAAACTCTTGAGTCAGAAAACTGTTTTCTCAAAATTCAAGGAGTGAAAGAGGGATGTATTACTCAGGGTGAACTGATCTCCCAACTACAGTACAGATCAAGAGCTTGCTTTTGTTTTTCTCTGGTATCAAGAAGCCTGTTTCTTATTTGTCCTCTTATAAACATGGGCTAGGCTTAGGAGTGGAAATACCACCAGGGTTTTGCTTAGGGGGTGCACCTCTAACCATAAAAAATGGCATTACACAGAGTGTGCGATTATTGTCACCTTTCAGAACCCAGGCAATATTCAAATCTTGCAAAACACTGTGGGAGAATATGTCAGTGTTTGGGAGCTAGAACATAGTGATCCACAAATTTGGAGCAGGGAGCTGAAGGAACAGCAAAGGTGTGAATGGCACATGGAACTACTTGCTCTTCCTTCTACTCCAGGGCACTTGCTATTTTCTATACTTTCCTTGAACATTCAGTTTGGAGGAGTATATTGTGCAGCAAAATTAACACTCATAATATCATTCAAGGGTTTTATTTTTGACAACGCTACGAAGTTGCTTTCTTGACTACGGGACATGCACAGCTCCAGGGCTGTTAATGGAAGCTGCAGAAATCTGGCCTCTTTGAAAATTCAAGCTCTAATTGTTAGAAAAAAAAATTTACTGCTGGCAGAGCCTGACCAACAGGCAAGTTTGAGGCTTGGATTAGGAAAAGAATCATACATCCTTATTTTGACTGCATGCAAACAGGAAATAGACAGGGGTTTCCAGGCTCTTGCCTAAATCCAGTGTGCCAAAAATGCACATGATTTTTTGGGTTTTATTTCATTCTGTAAGGGGAGAGGGTATTGAAGGAGTTGTAAAATGGGACAGCTACCTAGAGAAAATGAGGATTGTTAGAGAGTACAGTGCAAGATTCAGAAACAGCTAGGACTAAAAAGTCATTTTTGTGCTTAAATTTACACTCTTATCTTCAAGAAAGTAAGACAGCAGCAACAGAATGAAAATGGCAACATTCTACTGTACCTTATGTACCCAGAGGGAAAACAGTCTGAACTTTGGGTTGCACATAATGCCACTTGGCAGATCAGAACTTACTTTTCTGTGAAGGACTCAGAACAAGGGCACATCACTTCAGTCAGAAGTCTCAGTATCTGTGGTGCTTGGTAACTAAGCATGTATCTCAGCCAGAACCCATAAACTCCAAACTCTGCTTGATCTGGGAAATCTCAGGATGAATTTTATGAAAGATGCAGCAATTAATCCTTAAAATGAATTATTTTTGATAGACTCTGCACATCATTAGCTTCTGGAGAAAAAGGTCAGTTGGTATTTTAGAGTGATGGAGAGTAAACTGACTATTATTGGGGTAACTGGAAAACAAGAAACAAGTGTCCTTTATTTGGTACTTGCTGCTTATGTACACAAAGAAGAAATAGCAGTACTGTACATCTGCTTTGAGAAGAACACCATCCCATAATATGAAATGGCTTAGTCTTCAATTCAGGCATTCTTGTGGCAATAAGTTAACCCACTAGGATTCGTGGATAAGTTAAATTTGAAGGGCTCCTCTTTAATTCATAAGAGGGAGATGGAGGAGGAGAAGAAAGTTTGCTGTTTCTGGGACTCCTTGCCCTTTCTCTGAACAGACTGGCAGCCATTCTACACCTGCATTTATCAGGAGGAGTACAGGGATGGGTCTGTGAGGCAGGAGTTGCTTTTATTATCTTTTCTTCTTTCTTTCTTTTTTATTAACAGAAGGGTTTGCTTTTCCTCTTTCTTCTATATAGCCAGAGCCATGTAAGAGAACAAGGCAATTGAGTGCAGTTTTAAACTAATACCAGTTCTCATAGGATCAGAAAAACAATTTGAAAACACAGCATATCTGAACTTGGGAGAATGAAAAATAACTAGTTCTTCAGTAAGTCACTGAATAATAATTAGAAAAATAAATTAATGTGGGGCCGGTAAGAAGAATCCATTTATTAAGCTACTTCTAATTTTAAATAAACAATTACTGAAATCAGTTTTATTTACTATATTAATTACTTTTTAAGTTCTCAAATTGTTTTTAGGATACTGCTGCAAATTACAGTAACAAAGTAACTGGTATTAAGGTCCAAATATTGAGACTGAAGCTTTTCCCAAGCCCCATGTTTTCTTCCCCTTAAACTAAAGTAACTGTCTGGAAAAAAAATCTGACAACATTTTTACTTAGATTATATGATGATTTCTATGTCTAAGTTAGTGACACAGACAAATGAAGAGTAATTTTGGGGGGAAACTCTACAGTCAGATGTGTTATAATATGATAAGGAGTAAAGGTTTTTTTTATATAAAACTTAATATAAAAACATTTTTGAGGAGGGAAAATAGCATTCACTCCCTTTAAATCTGATGCCGTACTATTGTAGCTCACTGAAGAGTTCTCCCACTTGCTTCAGTACAAAAACATCATCTAGATTTTTTAAAGACTCAACCTGTGCACTAATTAGGAGGAAAATCTCCACCTAAAGGCTGTTTGTCAGCAAAGGGGCCAGTCACCATGGCAAAAAAAATTTGAGAGCTATACAGGGGAGTAAAAAGAATAATTTGAGCTGTAAGGGTTCTGAACAACAGTAAAAAGAGATTGAGAAAGACAAAACTGAAAAGATTAAAAAACTGGAAATATGAACTTTTTTATAGCAAATAAATGAAAACTGAAAAAGACTCAATTTAAGTGATACTATCCAACCCAGCTATAAAGTACTTGAAAATGCTCCATGCATTTAGCAGCATCATAAATTAATGAAAGAAGAGACTCTTCAGTTTCTTTTTCCAGTCACATATAAGAGATGTTAGGCTGCTTCCAAAGATCATATTGGATTTGTACTGCAGTACCCAGAAGAAAAGCAAGTTTTGTAAATAAATCAAGGGCAATTTTAGGCTTCTGTCAGACACACATATACCTGCAGAGAAGGTTCTGTGAACAGTATCCAAAGAATGAAATGTAACAGATTGTGTACAAAAATACAGAGCAGCAAACTCTCACTGCTTAGCTCAAGGGGAGCTTCTTTTAGTTCCATATACTCTATCCTCCTATATACATCATGAAACAGTTATGCTCATGTTGTCCTCTCTGTTTATTTAGCTAAAAGAACCAGTACTAAGAAGAGAATGGTATTTTTCATGTGACATAATTTGTGAGGAAGGAAATTTAGGCTTCTTCCTACTCCTGTGATACTCTCCAGACTCTGACTGAGCTTGCCAAATGAACTAAGCTCACTCTGCTGACAGTGAACTACAAACCAAATGTTTACTAATTGTTTTTTCTTTTTGGATATAAGCATTATTTTGAAAGGGAAAATGAGGAGGCAATACTTTTTGTACTTTAGAGTTTAGGTCTAACAGATTAGAGGCTCTGAAAATGGCTGCCAGTCTGGACAGATGCTCCTTAAAAAACTGAGACAGGTACAGAAAGAAATTCAAATCCTGATGCTGCTGGTGCAGTGGTGTTGCTTTGTTCATGCCACCATAAAAAAAAAAAAAGAAAAAAAAAGAAAGGAAAAGAAAACCTAGGTATTTGGAACCCACCCATCTGAAGAGGTGACTGTGTGTTGTTCCTTAAAACAGCAAGCAGCAAGTTCCTTTCCCTGGATGGGAAAGCCTCTTCTTTCTCATGCTGCTGCATTCATATTATCTGTAGATTCCATGTCTTGCCAGGGTTCAAAGCGCGTGAAGTCTCTGTCCTGCAAAAATCACACTCACGTGTTTTGGTCATGTATAAAACAGAACTTTTAACTTATTTATATGTTGAAGAGCTTCGTTTCCCATGCCAATACTTGCTTGACTCGGGGGTCTAGGTTTACCAAGTGTCTGTCTGTCTCCCCTCCTGCTAAAGTCACAAGTGGTCCATGTAAACAAAACAGAGCTGAAAACAGTTTCTCTTCCTCTTCATAGAGCTGTTTTTATCGATATGCAGGATTTCCTGACAGTGTGGTGTTGGCTAAATGTAAAACAGGCAGAGGATGAGCTTCTGTGTTAAAAACCCAGTTGTCTAATGGTAGAAGATCATCATTGGAGAAAAGCAGATACAAATACCTGGATACCAAGACAGAAATGAAAAACATGGACATTAAAGAAGAGCATAGGCAGGCAGGGGAAACAGACTATCTTCAGGCCTCACAGTTCAACAGCTACAGCTATAAACAAATTACTTGCTTTCAATCTTTTTACAGCACACACACAACCTTCCCTATTATGATGATCTGGAGTAATTTTTATTATGATCAAGTCCTTCAATGAAAAGTTGTTATAAACACAACATTTTAATCTTTCCAAGAAACTTTTGTTTTTCGAGTCTCCCTTCAAAGATCTGCAATGTAAAACAAACATCAAGACACCAAGCACAAGTATCCGGGGGACAGGAGAGCACAGAAGAAATTGTCAAAAAGCTTTTCTTAATGGAGTAAAGCCACTTGGAAATGACTAATCCTCTTTAATCCAAACCACAGATTTCATGGCAGCACAAGAGAAGCTATTAAACCATGGCAGTATCTGATTTGTCATCAGTGAAGCTGGTTCAGCTTCTGGTGAGAGGAAATGGGACAATAGATTGTGCAGAGGGTTTTCACAGATGTTGTACATTTTAATAAAATGCAGAGGACATGAAGCATGCAACAAAATAAGGATTACTGGGCATATGCAGAAAACAAGTATTTGTTGTTCCTTTTGTCTCAATGCACACTTTTGAATGTGGCTTTGCTATAACTCTGTAGGGCACACTGGTAGTAGGGATCTGTCAAAGTTTCCTAACACAACAGCTAAAACTCAAAAGACATTTCCCTTGTTACAGAAAACCTGGCTGTGTGAGTGCAAGCACAACAGCGTAGGTGTACAGGATCTCTCACCTCCTGTTTACTCTCCTGCCATCCAGAAAAAGACAGCTCTTGTTGCACTTGACAGGGAAAGGGTGTCATTCCCATTAGCAGACTCTGGCACATCCAGAATGTGCACACGTGTTCTGCTGTTCCTTCACTCTCTCTCCATGAGACACTGGGAATGTCTGCTGCTTTCAGCCCTGTGTCACTGCCTGATCAATTCTGCTGCCTTTATTTGCCAGCTCTATCCACAATCCAGTCAGTGGAGCCCTACTTTTTCTTTCCTTCCTCATCTATTTACTGTTTACAGATAAAAAATTCTTGCAGAGATGATTCAGTTTTGTCACACATATCTTGTCTCCTTCTTCACATGCTTCATTAGTCTTTAAAATATCAGGTCTTTCCCTTCCTCAATACTTCTGCCTTGCTCTCTCCTGCTGCAGCTCTCCAAGCTCTTTCTCACCACAGCAGCAATATTTCATTTTACTCAAACTCACCTTCCTCATTTGAGTCACACTTTTCCTTTGAATAACTTAAGCAACCTATTTCTCCATCTTGATCCTTCCCACTCAACAGGTATCTTCATTCCAAGTACTGCTCAAAACTTTCAAATTTGCTGTGTATCTCTGATGAATTGAAGTATCCAAGCAGCAATAAAGCATATTTGGGACAGTTACCAAATTTGAATTTGAGAGGAATGAATATGCAGAAGTAATCATCAATAGCAGAAAAAAACTACATCAGGTATTACTCAAGACATGTTTTATGCCCCTCTTCCAAAGAACATCTTCGTTTTCCTCATGACATCACACCAAACCTTTCCATCTTTATTTTCATTTGGGCTTTCTCATTGTGAAACCAGTTTCTGGTTTGGGCAATACCAATTGCATCAATGTCAAAAACATCTAATATCCAGCTCCTCAATAAACCTTCCTTTTGTTTCACAAGCAGGAAATGCTCCAAACCAAAAGTCAGTAAAAAATGCTGAGTTCTTTCCTAGAACTGCCACCATCTGCAATGTTGGCACTATAGTATATCCAGTTACTCATTGATGCATCAGTGAATTTTCAGATTTCCTTGTGATTATTTAAGATGCAGACAGGATTCTGGCGATACATCAAAAGTCATGCCATCACAGAAATGCCTTAGGAGCAGATTTCATTCTCTTATTTGGCTTTTAAAGGCAGATCAATCATACACCATCAGCTCTTGGACAAGTACTGTGTCTCTGACCTGACCTGTTTGAAACTGCTGTCTCTCTCTTTGGAACCACTGCTTTTAGTCTCCAGAAAATGAACTTGAAGGAGTAAGTGAAATAAAATTAAAGAAGACAACAGAGGACGTAGCAGTGGTTGACTTTCTTTTTGTAATGGTAACATGAGGCAATAAAGTATTGTGATTACCTAAAGGAATTTGGTAAGGAGCCGGAAGAAGGACAGAATAGCCAAACTATCCCCTTAGAAAGGATGAACTTGGAGTCCCTTTTCCCAGTGAAACATGCTGTGATGCCTGAATTAGACACAAAACCTGCCATTTTCAGGACCTGCTTTCTATTCCATTTGGTGCTCCTAATACTAAAAATCAGTCTTCGCCTCATTTAGCTACCTGTGAAGCATCTTCTAGAATTTAGATGTGAGTTTTTACAGAGAGATACAGGAGTGAAAAGGACTTACTTCAAAGTTTCAGCAAGGAAAAAGCTCTGCTGTACATCATCATATGTAGGAGATGAGGAATACACATCCTTGACACCAGAAAAGCCACCACTAACTCGGCAATACTTGTCAATTGCCTGCAAAAAGGAAGGGAAAAGACACAGAGAATTTAACTGTAGAACAAAATTCGGAAATTTTAAAGTATCAAGCTTGATCAACAAAGAAGGTGTCTCTTTTTGTGCTGCATTTTTCTGCTGTGAATCTCTTTGTTGAAGGCTGCTATGGACATTAAAAGTTTATGCTGAAAAAAAAAGAAAAGGAGACTGGACACATACAGATGCTACGTCCTTCTAGGGTTATTAATGACACTACATTTGGCAAACTGCTACATGCTAAGAAAGTATTCTGGGGAAGAACACTTTCCTTCCTGGGTATTTATTGTTGGCTGATACTGATGACATAACAAGGACTCCATAGACTTCTTCTCTGAGCTTATGCAGTTCCTCATTGGTGACACTGGGTAGAAAATCAGTCAAGTCAATGGATTAAGTGCTGTGATGTGCACAGGAAGGTAACAAAGATCCCTGGATTTTGGAGCTGGAAGAGTCTGAAGAGTTATAGGAATTCTTCGATTGGTAGCTAGTCATGGAGACTTAATGAAAGTAGAAATAAAATACTGTACTCATCTTTATGGATGGCTGATTCCATCCTGTAAACTCTGCTAGCTGCTGCTTTCTCCTCTCATCTCCTTCTCCTACCTGTGCTATTCTCAGTTTCCTGTTCATACAGCTGAAATTCAAGTCAGCTTGCATGCTGGACTGCAGCAGAGGTCTTTATCTTCAAAGCATGGAGTTTAAATCCATGCACAATCCATGAAGGAAGGGGCCAATGGATTCTCCCCCTTCCCCAGCTCCAATACAGTACTGTGAAAAGCACAATGGAAGAGGAGGAGACTGGAAAGAAAGTGTTAGTAGTTCAGAGCACCTCTCGCCTACACTTTCATTATTCCACTCGCATTCATGACCTTACAGCACACAAGGATATCAGCCATTAAAACTGGCTCTGAAGAAACAACTCTGAGATGATTCACAGGTTATTTGTGCTTCCCTGCTGCTTTGACTGTGCTTCCTCAGCAGATACCAACTCTTTTAATAGATTCATGCAGGGACAGAAAAGAAGCAGGGATGAAGGAAAATGTTTGTCTCGGGATGTCTGTCATTACCAACAACTGAACACAGCCACCTGTAGCTCAGTAATCTATGATTCAGCCCGATAGCCTTGTGTGAAGCTCCTCTCCACATGGTGCTTTAGGCCCACATTTCTGTTAATTCTGATTTTTGCTAGTTATACTCAGCAGAAGCTGAGGGGCGTCAAGGCAGGGGAGCAAATAAATTTTGAATTATGCCCTTTCTATGCAGAGAAAACAGATTCAGTCAAAACTAACTCTTCAAGGACATCAGTATTGCCTTTGCCTACTAGAAATACTGAGAGATAAAGAGGAATTTTCCACTGGACAAATGGACAAAGAAGTCAGCAGATGCTGTTACTGAAATCAGGAGGAAAAGGGAAAAGTTGACAGTAAGTCACAGCACAGCAGGTACTACAGCTGACCTCCTCCTAGAATACACTCTTACCCTATGGAAGTCTGAGACTGTTCATGGACCAAAGAATAATCCACACTGTACAAAGTTCTTCCAAATTTCTGAAAAGCAAGGTTTTTAGAAAAGCAAGTGAAGAGACTGGCAAAAGTATGTTATTGGAATGGCTGTGGCTCTAGAGTCTGAATTTATGCCAAGAAAGGTACAGTCTTTCTTGGCAAAATCTAATGCTTGCTGTAATTCCTTATCTCAAGCACAGCCTTCTCAAAGTTTAGATGGAAACGCTACATTTTTTGTTGGGACTTGAGTCTAAAAGGAGAAAGTGTCTGGATGAATTATTTTCAGATTTGTTTACTGGTGCAGGCCAGGGCTACACTGAGACTATTCACATGCTGTGATCTGGGTTGACCAGATTTTCTCTCCAGTGAAGAGAAAGGTGTATGTGACACACCTAACCCAACAGCACCAAATGCATGACAATCTCTTTGTCTGCATGCTCTTGCACAACAAAGTGATGCTAGCTACCACATGGCAGCCAAACAACATCAACAACACAAACAACCCCAACACCACTCTCTCCACACAAAATCAAACTACACTGAAAAGGAAAGAAAATAATGAATTGCTTAACTTCTGAAGAAATAATGCATATGCTGTTTACAGAACCATTTTCATATTCCTCCCCAGAACTGCTACAGCCACCAGGCAGGTGTTATATGAATAAACAAGAGCCAAAGCACTTTTGCTTTATAGGAAGAAAATGAAGTGGCTGCTCTTGGCACTACCCCTTTTTATAAGAATGCAGAACATGACCCTGTGTCTGCTCTGAAGCATGGCAAGATGGAGAAGGAAGTCCCAATGTTTCCAACTCCTGCCAGAATTCCCAGTATACAGTCTGATCAGGACAGACTTTCTCTGGTCAACCAGTCAGCAACCCTGATGCTGTGTGCCACAGCCTGTACAGGAGAAACCTGCTAGTGACTGTAGCAATATGAAAACAAGGAATACATGGCACCACTATTAGGACACCATCTCCTTCCTCCAGAAGAATGAAATCCTCAAGACAGTGCAAGAGACAAAACTTAAAATTGCAGCTGGAAATTGGAGCTAATAGTACTGAGATTCTGCTCTCTGCTGTAGAGGTCTCATAACTGGGTAACTAAGTGCAACACTGGTGAAGTCAGCAAGCCTACAAGCCTGGAGAAAGAAAATGTATGCTCTATATTCACTTTTTTTTTTTCTTTATGGTTACCAAGTAACCTTGTATCTTCAGAAATTTCTCCTTGGGAAGACAAACGCTGTTCAGAATAGGCAAAGATTTACCCTAGCTTATCAGAGTTCTACATAATACATGTAGTAATGAACTGTACAGGAAAAAAAGCCTCTGCAAGATTGCTTTGCAGCTATTCATCCAAATAGAAAATTTTCAAACATGAACAAATAATTTGTCCTTGATTCTGAGCTGTACAGAATTTTGAGAAACTGGCCGAAAAGCTTGGTGCCACTTGAAACTCTCAGTATTCTGTCTTCATAGAGACCTCAGAGCACTTGGTGTAGTGGCATCTGATTTTCCACCCAGACACATTTTCACTCCAGAGGTGAAGACCAGCCTCCCTGATAAAACAATGCTTAATTTATTGCACCACAGAATACAGGGAAGCTCCAAGCAAACTGGAAGGGTATTAAGGTAATATTGCTACCATTATGAGGCATTGGCAGACTGAATAATTTTAGGATGGCATATCTGATGTTGTTCTAGTCAATTACAGAGACACGTGTATATATATATATATTAAATATATATATATATATATATTACAGGATAACTGACACTAATCAGCATGGTTTTATAGAAAACTATTTTGGTCACAAGCTTGATTTCATTCTTTGAGAGCTACAAATTTGATAAATAAAGGTTACTGCAGAGCTGTAATAAACTTAAAAGCTTCTACGGCAACTGACATGGTATTTAAGATGTTATGGGAAGACAAGGCAGCACTATACCATATAAATATAATTCAATTTAAAATTGACTGACAGTACTCTAAGAAAGAACTGGCAAGCAAAATCATCACAAAATAGAGCTGCTTCTCACAGGGATCCACAAGGAGCAGTCTGAAGTTTTATCAATCACTGCAACACTGCTGCTGGCTAAAATGACACGTAAATAAGAGCAGACAGTGTAATCTGCTGGTAACTGGGTGCCAAACAAAATGAGTTTCATAAAACCAGGCATATAATCCTAAATCTAGTCATCAAGACTGTGTAACTGCAGACCCAGGCTAGCCTGGAAGGTAGAGACAACCTTTAGAATGCAGAGACACTTCAAAGCCTTCCATGGCCATGTAAGACAGTTCAGTCTGAGTTCCTGCTAAGACATTGCTTATTATAATCTATGAACATTCTTTGGAAAAAAAATATGGGGGAAAGGGCATTTTAAAATGGCAGAGGAAGTCATAGGAAAACCCAGTGATTGAGAGCTGAAACTAGGCAAATTCAAATGGGAAATAAAATATGGGGGGTTTTTAAACAGCAAAAATAAATAAATAATGGAAGTATTTATATAAATATATAAATAATGGAAGTGTATATATATAAATACCAGAAGTAGTGGATTTTCTACTTTCCTTTATTCAAATACAGAATAGAACAGGAGAATATTCAACGGTAAACTTCTGCCAAATACATGTGTCTCAACTCAAAAGTGACACAAAGTGAAATTTCAGGGCCTGTAACATACAGGGAGGTCAACATGAACCTAAGTTCTTTGGAAATAAAATTTGATGTGCTTCTAGATTGGACCGCAGCTCCCTCAGTTTCTCTGAGGGTGTTTTTTGTGGCATATGTGACTTTTCTCGACTGTGCCAACAACATGCCCATAAAAACTGTGCCAGTTTCTTCACCAGCTGTCGTACTCATAGCTTCTAACCCATGAAACTGTGAAACCATATTTCTTTTACCTCCAACTTATGTCTGGCTCTTTTCTGTCTACTCTTCTTCTCTAAGTAGAATCACAGAACGGCTTGGGTTGGAAAGGACCTCAAAGATCATCTAGTTCCAACCTCACTGCCATGGGTAGGTATGCCATTCACTAGAACAGGATGCTCAGGGCTCCATCTAACCTGACTTTGAACACTTACATCCACAGCTTCTCTGGGTAATCTGTTCCAGTGCCGCATCATGCTCTCAGTAAAGAATTTCTTTCTAACATCTAATATAAATCTGTCCTCTTTCAGTTTAAAATCATTGCCTTTTGTCCTGTCACTATCTGCCCACATAAAAACACCATCTCACTTCTTTTAATAAGCCCTCTTTAGTTACTAGAAGGCTGCAGTGAGGTCTCCCTGGAGCTTTCCCTTCCCCAGGCTGAACAACCCCAGCTCTCTCAGCCTGTCTTTGTAGGAGAGGTGCTCCCAGCCTTGGATCATATTTGTGTCCCTTCCTGGAACCTGTTCTAACAGGTCTATGTCTTTCTTGTGCTGAGGACCCCAGATCTGGGTGCAGCTGAGGTCTCATGACAGCAGAGAGATACAGGTCTTTCCACTCTGTCTATCAGTCCTCAATTTGCCTGAAGTTAGCCCAAGCTTCAGGTCTTGGCTATTTATTTTCACTGTTAGTAGAAGCTCTGATGAACTCACTGTGTCTCTGGTGCAGTCCTACTTAGTGAGATCCACAAGTCCACAACTCCTAATTGAACCCTTCATTCACGCAGCTCAGATTAATAATTGACTTTACATGTCTATTGTGAAGTGGTGACTCTTACTGCTTTCAAATAATTAGCCTGAAAAGGATTTTAGTAATTTTCTGTATTTTCCATGAATATCCGGCATGCATATTTCTGTAATACTTCAGCCAGCCCCCCAGCACACTATCATCCAAGTTGACTGGCCCAATACAATTGAGATGAATGCTGTCTCTAGTGCTAAGTACAGTATTAGGGAGAATTAGCCTTTTTTTTATTATCAGGAAACAGATAGAGACCCTGTCACAGGGATTTACGATCACTGAGGGAATGTAAGATTGAACTTCCTGGCTTTTCCCCCAGAGACACTGGATTTGGAGAGATGCAACAAAACAGACCTTGAACAAAGCATAGGATTTGCACTAAAGCGTGTAAGTTTTATCAAAAAATATAGATAATAAATCCAAGTATGCTTCAGAGGTTGGAAGGCAAAAGGAAGACAAATTCAGACAGTGTTGTACAACAGCAGTAAGCCAACTGCTCTGTGTGTCACACCAGACTCTTCTCTATTTATAAATGATGGAATAAACACAGCCAGAGCTGTGTGTGATAGGGAAGAAGAAAAAGTAGTGAGTAGGTGTGAAGAATAAACACAAGAACTTATTATCTATATGCAATGAACCAAAAATCCTGGGGAACAAAAAGCTTCAAGCTTCTGTGCCAGTATGATGGTGGGGTAAGAAAATTCCTACTTGTGGGAAGGAGGGGTTTGCAAAAGTATAAAAGTCAGAAATATTTTATGGCTATGTTTGATAAAGAAATCTTCTATCAAGGAAAAAACAAGCAGAAGAAGGCAGTCTATAGGGACAGAGGCAATTAAGCACAGGGGCTGCTTGATTTACAAGTTCAGTGGAGGTTGACAGGATAAAATAAAATCCTACCCTGCATACAGAGAAAGTTGGAGGCATAGGAGGAGGAAGGGAGGGTTTGTTTTGAAAGCATTAATGGGAACCAAGATAATGAAAGCAAATGGAGAAAACTGAGCAAAATACAATTGAAACACATGCTTTGTAGTGTGCTTAAGAGACTGATCCTGACCTGAAAATTTTTACACTTGTACATTTTTTAACCTATTGCAAAGGACTCCACCTCAGCTTGGATCATCCAGCCATAACTTTTGAAAGGAGCTTGTTAGATCAGCAAGAATTTGTAGTATCTGCACAGGCAAGGAGTAGGTTATTAACTTTGTCATGTTAGAAATATGCATAGTTTAGGCAGCAGGGATGATGAGACTCAATGTTTGATGTTTTGGAGACAGCAGCAATGCATTCTGGAATACAAATGATACAAATGTAGAACCTGTCTCCAGAACAACATAATTCTGGTTGGAATAAAACAGACTAAAAGGGAAAACCATACTATGACACAACTGTAAAATACTTGGCCTCTTCTAGGTGTTACAGCTGTGCTGAGGGAGGGATAGTACTGAGCTTGGCTAAATATTCTGAATACAGGCATCTCACTCTTCCCACCTTTTCTTGATCTCTTGCTTCTGGAGCAAAATTGGGTTTCGGCCACAGAATAAACTTACCCAGCCTCCTGGTTTGTCTCTTCCTTTTCTTTCCCCTCATCTCCTCTGGAGGCAATCAAAATATTTCATTACTGTCTTGTTATCTTTAATGTTTATTCTCATCTCTGAAACTGGCTTTGAGCTGTTTCCAAAGACTGCTGGAGCAATAGCAGGGAAGTAGAGAAACTCTCGGGGCTGCACTCTACTGACAACAGTAGCAGCCATGACTAGGAGGTTTTATTTCCATGCCTAAATTCATGGGCTGTGTAATGCTGAATGCACCTCTCACCTGAGCATCTGACTCAGCAGATGCAAAATAGTAATAACTGTGTGCACCCTCATATGTACCTTGATTTACAGGAAACTCTGAAAGTCAATTACCACTTGAAGTGTTTCATTACCATGAGACTGAAGTGGCTTCAAAGAGGAAATACACAAAATTAAATTACTGACAGACAATTAATACAGTTACCTGTGCTGCCTCCCAGCCCCACTGCCTGTACTTGGGATCGTGGGTGAATCTCCACATATACCAGTAAGTCTCAATCACCTCTGGCCTTAGGATGTAATACTTCTCATTCTGCCGGACTGCCACCGCCTCCACGCCACCATCAAATTTGAATGCTTCTGGGCCCAGCTTTAGTGCTGCAGAGGAAACAAACCAGAAAAAAAAAAAAGTAAAAATAAGAAAAAAATTGTTCCATACTAATCGTTGCAGGAAGGATGGGTAGGAGACTGCTATATCCCAAGCTTGTGAAAAAAACCCAAAACCTTTAAGCAGTCTTATAAATATTTCCTATTGTTGAGGCCTATAATTTTTCTTATGAATAATTTATCCAATTCCTTTGAGAAAACTACCTATTTTGACAGGACTACAGTAATCCTCTTGAAAACTAATGGAACACTAAGAATATAAACACACTAACACATTCAATTATAGGATAAAATTGAAGTGACCAACATAAGTTCTTTACAAGAAAAAGAAAAAATAAAAAAAGGGTCAACACAGGTTTCCATGTCCTTTGATCCCACCTAGCACAGTAGGAAAAGATCTTGGAACTAAACCAAGTAGTATCATACCAAATAACCTGTATCTTTATGTAACCTTGGTTTAAGGATGTGCTGTCAGGCCACTGTAACTGAGGTGCTGTGATCTTCAAGTAAAGGGTTTACAACTGGGCAATGAAGTCTTAAATACACTTGAAAATAAATCTCTGAAGTAAGAGATTCACTGTTAAAGCCCTTAAAGGAATCTGTAAAGGCCCTGTGCCAGCACCTGGAAGATATTCATATAAGAACAACACACCTGTAGAAATACCGTCAACAATGAAATTACACAAATTTTGTACTAGATACCTACACACTGGTCCTCAAATTTAACACTAATAATGTATTCTTACTACTGCACCTCACCATTTGTTTTGGCAGGGAATTTTTAAGGCTCTGAACGCTGAAGTTGCACTCGAGCTTTAAGAATTATCAAAGCAATTAATCATGTAATTCTTATGGGCTAGAGGTTCAAATTAACCAAGGTTTCATGGGTCTGAAAGGGGAACCTTAGAATGCTATAATGAAAAATATGAGCAACTCTCAGTGCATGCCCCAGCAGAAAATCTCCAGAAGAAGTTCCTTAATCTTTTTGTTTCAAGAGACTATGGCTCTGGATGCAAAAAGAAAAAGCATCACTCTGCTTCAGCCACATGAATGGTAAGGGGAACTCCATCAAGAAATGTTTACTGCACTTCTTTCAAAATGGGTCACTTTATTGGTTTCACTTAAAATATTTAATAAATCTCACTATCAAATGGGGAAGATTAGACACAGAGTTCTACCTATCCAAAATTCTGAATATAAGAATGGTCATACTGGACTAGATGGAATTCTGTCTGCTCCAGTATCACATCTCCAACAATAGCCAAAATCAGACACTGATGGGGAAGTGGAAGCACCTGCCAGGTATATGAGATACCTTTTTCCATCTTTTCTACCAGCCTCTACTGTTTTTGAGCTCAAGACTTCTCCCAGACTAGACATACTTTTTTACGTGGTCAGTAATTCTTAATAGATTTGTTTCCCAAGTATTTATCTGGTGCTTCCTTAAAGGTGTAAGCTTTGAGCATCCAAAACAACCTCTGCTAAGAAGTTCTACATCTCTAATACCTGCTTGATGCAGAACCACTTTCCAATCCCCATGTGATTTTGCAAATCTGCTGATTCCTACCTAGAAGGTCCCTTTTTCACCTTGATTAATACTATCTAATTCAGTTGTGACTTGAATGGAAACTGTTCCATACCTCTAGTTAATCTTCTTGCCCTTCTCTGCAACTCTTCCAATTCTACTATATCTTTTGTAAAATGAGAGAGGACCAGCAAATACAGCAAAAAAAAAAAAAAGTGCAGGTGAGATTAATACAGTGACATAATGACATTTCCTATTTGTCTCTTTCTCATTTTGTTTTTCCTGAGTGCAACTGAGTTGACATTTTCACAATCTCAAAAGCAATTTCCTGAATTGCAATGGTCAGTTAGCACTCATCATTTAATATGTGAGGTTAGAAATACTTTTCACAGGTGCCTCACTTTACAATTAATTAGACTGGATTTAATTTAGCAATTTATTATGCAGTTACTCAACCTCAAAAGGTCCTTGTGTAGTACCTTTCTTTTTGCTATTATCAGCACACTTAGCTTACTGTTCCTGCCCTTTTCTGATGATTTATATATATCCATGCTTTATTTATATATAATACATACTAAATATGAAATGTGTAATATTCTATACACTTAGAATGTATACAAATACAGTATACATTTCATACACGTATATATACACATATATATATATATATATATATATATCTCAAATATATCAGAGTACTGCTGGTTAACTAGCATTTATCCATTGCAAGAGTGGACTATTTACCTCTATCCTGTTTTCTATATTATGCCCATTTCCTTCCTCCATGCAGGTACTTGCTGCTTAGATTCTAGCTGTTTAATGTCCCTAATGGGCCTTAATAAATAACTTGTTAAAAAACCTCTTGAAAATCAGGGAAACATGAGAGCTGTGTTAGTCTTGTCCACCAAAGAAGCTGGATTTCAGGCAGTTCTGATGATTCACCACCTACAGAAACTGTGATGTCCTCTCTTGCTTTGTAGCCTCTCATGCATTAAATCTTTAATTATTTATTCACACCGACTCCTAATGCTATTGGGCACTACAAGAAATTAAACTAGCCAGGGATAGGTGACCTCTGCATATTGTGATGATCTCACCGAATTCTCATCTGAAACCAAGGATGCAAAATTGACAGCTGACTAAAGAAAAGAAGTTGTTATGGGCACAGTACCTTTCAGGGGCCATTCTTCTAAGCCAAGAACCATCTACGGCGATTTTACAATACTATAGTGGTCAAAGCATAATCCAAATATTTTCATATTAATAGCACTGGTAGACTATAGTCTAGGCAGGGAGAGGAGATGAGAAACAATTTCATACCAGTGCAAAACTGCAAAGCTGAACAACCACCATTTCAAAAGATTTTAACTGACATAAAGTTGGCTTAAATAAAAGCTGTATTTAGCACTGCCAAACAAGAGGGCAAATCTTTATACTTTTAGATAAATATATTTCTAATTCTGTAAGTATTTTTGAAAATATTGTTGTCTGTTTCGTATGTTTCTTTAAGACTACAATCACTCTAGCAATATATTTCCTGAAAGTAAGAAAGTATTCATAATTATAACAATATTTGCTAGGCTCTTATTCATACAAAACTGGAGGAAGAGAACATCCAAGATTGAGACTCTGAACTATTCCATTAACACACATTGCTATTTCAAATGTCTCACAAAAACATGTTATTATTCTCATTTCCTCAGCATTGCCTGTTTAGATGCTTACTGAAAGTCTTGGGGCAGAGACAGCATCTACTCATACCCTTGCATATGTCTCAGCTGAAATCTTAGTCATCTGGCTTATTCTGCACTAGGATTGTCACACATAAAAACCAGCTAAAGCTGTATCACGATTCTGAGGAGAGGTCTTGTCAAGAAACTTTAAAGAAGTGCAAAAAATTTCATCCTAAAATAAGCTCTCTGTAGTCAGTCAATACTTTACATACTATCAGCTAATGGCTGAAAAAATTCTTAAGCATAAGGGATGGTAGAGTGTACTAAAAATACTGTGTGCTATAGATCAGCACACAACGCCATCTATACAGATAATTTTGCTTATTTATCTAACCTCTACAATATCTATGAAAACTGATTATTCAGACTGATTTGTTAGTGATCTTCCTATTCTTTTGATTTCATTGGACTTCTTTTTTGTTGCCATCTACAGATTTTGCATCGCCAATTATTTTATGCCTGTGCCATATTTCTCAGTGCTGCACATTAAGCATGAAAAACAAAGAACTAATCCCCAGAAACTGGAGCACCTCAAGATGTGCACTACTCACATAAGCTTAAACATCAAGAAACCTTGTGCCATGAACACATGAAGCTGTATTTTTGCAGCCTTACCAGTGCCCACTGACAGCATTATGATTTCTTCCGCTGTTAAATGGGCACATGCCTCCTATTTTCATTTTTCTCAATCTTCTCTCCAAACTGAGAGCACATGGGACTACAGGAAAATCCTGAAATCTCCTGTCACAGCATGGGAGATTTAGGATGGCTGCAGCATTAATCTATTGATAGCTTATGGTACAAAAAACAGTAGAGTTGGTAGGAAGCAGAGGCATGTGTAGACTACACATCATAAGACTATTCTGGTTACAGTTAAGTTTTCTCATTGACCATCAATAAGCCTTTTCAATTCCTCTGTGTTTCTAAGGGGTGTCACATGCATTCACAATTTCCTGAAGAGGGGAAGACCCTTGGAGGGGGGTCTCATGCTGCCATGTCCAATAGATCCTGGAAACACAAATCCCTTGCACAGAGGCAGACCAAAACCAAGACTACACCCCCTGCCTTCACCCTCCAAAGATCACCAGCTTCCTCCTGCTGCTGAATTATACAGACAGCTTTTGATGAGTGCTACAGACTGATCCTCAGCTCAAACAGAATCTACAAGGATTTTCACAGAGCCATGGCAAGGGCCCAAGCTTCTCACAACATACCTAGTCACTTCTGCAGCCTCTTAGTCTGGAGTCTAAGGTCTTCTCTCAGATATCCCTGGGGAACAGTGATAGGTGACTCAGATTACCAGCGAGACTACATCCCTGCATAAACTTCTCATTTACATGTTGCCACTGTGACATAATCCCCAAGAAAATACGTAAGAATAGTTTCAAGGACTTTCCAGCTTCTCTGTACTACTACTGAAATAACCAGCTTTCTGCAATATCAGGTTGTTTTTTTTTTAACAGGCTTTCAAACCTGCAATATGTGCAACAGGTTGATGACAGTTGTCAATAAAATGTCCTCATTTTTCCAGAAGGGCTTTTATTCTGTGAAATTCTGTTTCAATTTTGCTTAGACTTAAGCTCAGCTACGGAAATTTAGGTTGCTTCATAAAGTAGCATTTTCATACTGAAGTACTACATCACCAGGTGCATACTGTAGTTTATTATGAGCAGCTGTAGGATGACAGAAGAAAGGGCAGCTCTGCTGGGTCATCTAAAGGAAGAGCTGCCTATCCCCTGCACAGACTCTGTGTCCTTCTGTCTCCTCTGGGGATACCAAATTGGGCAAATTTTCCCACTCCCACAGGAGAAAGAAATCAGGCAATCAATCCCCTTTGCCTGCTGAACCATAAACCTATTAGCTGAACCAGGATGCCTCTCTGCCCTCTTAAAGATGCTTCTTCTGCCATCAGCCAGTTCTGCAATTAAAGTGTACAATTATGCTCAAATCCTGCTGTTAAAACGTAACAAAGAAGTTGACATTTTTCATGTATAAGTTCTTAATTTCCTTTGAAAAATCAGGTCAGAAAATTAAAACCAAAACATCCAAACACAAACAATCCACATTTCTGGGACTGCATGACTGAACAAAAGAAAACAAGGGCATTGCAAATTTATAGCTGTCTGTACAGCTTTCAGTCTTTCTGGCTCATGTGTTCTTTTGCAGTCATTAAAAATGTAATCAAAACTTTTATCTCCCCATCTTTTGACTTATTTAGGGTACAGAATAACCATCTGAAGGAATAAAATTAAGTCTGCTCAAACAACTGTAAATTTAACATTGTTTATTTTTAAATGTCAAATTAAACATTTAAATGCAATTTTTCAGAATGCAACAATAGCTGCTATGTCCTACCTTTTTTTCTTAAGCATACTCATATTTTTTCTTTCCCTTTTTTTAAAACTGTTGCTACCCAAATAAAATTATCACTTGTGTGACTGAATTATTTAAAAAGACTGGCAACTATACACTGATATGACGAAATCCTGAGAATTCTTTCTCATCTTAAAACTGCTTAAGTTATAGTCACAATCATTTCTACTGGGAAGGTATTTCAGAATCTCACTTCTCTGATAGCTATGCAAAACCATTTCCAATCCCCAACCTACATTTATCCACAGCAAGCTTAAAATCTTGCTCTTGTTACAACTGTGTTCTTTTGTAGCTTAAAATAACTATTTCTCTTCAGTGTTTACCCCTTGAGATGACAACAAATTTGTTCCTTTCTTTGGTATTACTTGTCTAGCCTGAGCAGGCCAATATCTCATATTTCCCCACTGTAAGATAAAAGCTCTGTCACTCTATTCATTCTGTTGGTTCTTCTCTGCATTTGTTCTGCTTGAAATTCAGATTTATACAGACTATTCAGGGTGACAAATTACACATGTCTTCTAAGGCAGTCTTAATATTATCTAATCTCTGCTGAAAATTCTTCATCTGATACAGACCAGGACATTTTTCAACTCCCACTTTAGACAAAGAGCTCCTGACTTTTTCCGGCAAACTTCTTATTTCTGATAGTCCAGTTCTCAAGATGTCTCTGATTACTATTTTGAGACTCTTCCATTTTAATTATGTTTTACAACTATATGGCCACCCTAAGCATAATCAGTACACTTCAAGCATCAAGGTCACTATAAAATAATCCTGGTGCAAAAGACTGACCTTGAGAAACTTACAGCCCAACAATGAAGTCTGATGCTGCCTCCTCACTAGTCAGGCCTTTGGCCTTCTCATAGTCAGCACCATACTCTTCATCCTCTCTTGTTTAATTGTACTTACTCAGAATGCACTAACACCAGTAAAAAGTCTATTTACAATTTTTTTACTCAACTGTAAGAACAATATATATTAAAGTATAAACTTCCCTATACATCTGTGAGTACAAGAGTGCACACAAATTCCTTCCTCACCATACCCATATAACCCATCTTAGCTGACTGATCCAAAACTGAAGACAAACATGCATGAAGGAACCATAAAGTCTGAGTTTATATTTACTCACCATGATGTAAAGCAGAAGTACCTAGACAGATACTAAAAATTCATACTAGTATAAAACCAGTGAATGTTAGACAAGGTCCATAACAAACCCTAATGTTAATTACAACAGTTGCTGTATTTCAACCATGGAAATAATCAGACTAGAATAAGAAATAGAAACAATAGGTCTTACTTGTCCTGTCATACGACTCATGACATGTATGTGCAATTTCAGCTCCGAGCTGCAAATAATGTCCAGCTTTATCATCTCTGGAGCCATCTGCTCCAAGGGCAAACATTCCACCTGCAAAACAGGTCAAATGGCCCATCTTTCTTTCAAGATGCCCATTCTTCCACTCTCCAATGAAGGTCAGTCCTCCATTGGACTTTCTGATGAGATGTTTTTCTATGGCCTACAAAGAGATTAAAAGAACTTTCAAATGCTGTTTCACATGCAAGTTTTACTTATTAACATTCCTATATCGAGCAAAGTCTGGCTTTCAAAACAAAAATAAACTACAGGAACAGACAGCAATAAGAATATAATTTCAAAGCACAAAAAAATACCCTAACTGCTAAAAATGCTAATGACATTTAACATAGGAAAATCACAACATAGACAACAACAATCCTTTTACTTGAGGATTTAATACTTATTTTATGGCTCAAACAGTATTTGTCTAACTGTTAACTCTGGGAAGTACCTACTTGTTCTGTGCACTCTGTGAGTACTCAGAAAACACATCCATGTTGGAAACTTTTGGTCAGCAACATATGGAAAACTGTACCCTCAGTCAGTCTTTAATAGGAAGTGACAGGAATACTCCAGCTACCTTCTAGCTGCTCCGTAACAGCTGTCTGAGTGCACATTCTCAAATGATGGGTGTTAGAGCAGTTGTTCACAAAAAACTTTATTATTTTATACATGAGGCAACTGCTGCTTTCTTTTTGCACATTTGTACCAATATATGTTGTTGCTTGTGACTTATAAATGGTATCCTTCTCTTAGAAGAATAGTTGACCTAACTTCCCAAAGTTTGCAAACTAGACGGAACAAGATTTACTTAAGCCTCTTTTAGAAAGGCTCACAATTCCCACCAACCTACTGCAGTATTAACTATGTCTAGCATTAGACAGTGAGAAAGTAATGAAAGAGAAGTGCTGGTCTGCACTCCTGTTGGGAGTGAATTAGTGAATTCCTTCACTTATATCACTGATAGATCTGAGGTTTGTGCTCATGGCAGGATCCAGAGAGAAGGCAGAAATAACTGACAGAAGAGAAACCAGTAAGTGTCTGACAGCTGCCAGGCTGGTTGTCTAATCATCATGCAAACTGGCATTGATGACTGCCTTCTGCTGCTAAGGAGCCTGATGTGGTTAACTGTACAAGCCTCATTTGGTGTGAAAGTTCTGGTACAGGAAATATTGGATCTGCTGAAAACTACCACTGGAAAGGATATCAAGATCTGGAGCATTAATGCTCTTGATTCCATTATTCTAGACTGTGACAAAACTGATGTTATTCAACCATATGGTACAAAAAAGTTGACCCTCTTTGAAGGAAAGCCACTTTAACAATGAAGAGCAGGAAGGCACTAAAGCATATGGATTATTTATTTCCTAGGGAAAAGCATTTTTTTCCAAATGCTATGTGACATTTCCATTTTAATTGTACCTTCCCATAATATCCTAACTGTTGAGGAGCAAATAGTTGCAGAAGCATTTCCAGTGGGACAAAATTGCTGTGGTTAGCACCAGGATAACCAACAAAGGCCAAACTTATATACTTCTCCATGAGCTACTCCTCTGCTCTGGATTTGCTTTCATGGTTTGACTGAAGAGCATGCTCTAGGTACAACATGTTCCTCTTCTGAGCAGAAAGTACATCTGAACTTGATCATAACTGCTTGATAGAAGGGGTAGTTTCTGAAATCTGAAAATCAAGTTCTATCAGCTACTTAATAACAAGGTTAGGTTTTGAGAGTCACAAAGGAAGCATCTCAAGAATATAAATGCAACTCTCCCAAAATACTTTATCATTCAACAACCCGCTGCCTGCCAACTGCAGTAAAATGACAATTGATGTTTACAATAATTAACAAGGGACAGCTGGGCATTGTTGGAAGCACTGCCCAGGAGATAAGAAAAGTTTGTTCAGGTTGGGATAGATGTGGCATATGTACCCTGGGCTGGATGGCTAAGGCCACAGAGCACTCCAACAGGAACTGCAAAGCAATCACATCCAGCTGGACTACAAGGAGTATACACGTACTGGAGTGGAGGCGTATACCCCAACTCCCAAAGAGAAGATTGAGTTCATATTGACTATGAGATTAACTAATGAAGGAGCTTCCTTAGTCTGTGAAATACCTGAACAACAGGGGTGGTTGAGGTCACTTGGTTTTTTCAGCCTAGAGGAGAGACTGATGGGAGACCTCATTGCAGCCTTCAATATCCTCACAGGGGTCAGTGGAGAGGAAAGCACTGATTGCTTCACTCTTGAGACCAGTGACAAGAGCCATGGGAATGCCCTGAAGCTGAGTCAGGGGAGGTTTAGGTTGGATAGCAGTAAAAGGTTCTTCACCCAGAGGGTGGTTGGGCACTGGAACAGGCTCCCCAGGGCAGTGGTCACAGTACCAAGCCTGACAGAGTTCAGGAAGTGTTTGGACAGGGTGTGACTCTTGAGGTGTGCAGGGCCAGGAGCTGGACTCAATGATTCCTGAGGGTCCCTTGCTATTCAAGATACTCTGTGGTTCTATGCAAAACATGAATGTTCTCTGAAGTTTATGTGCTTTTCATGACTACAAAAAATGGTATTTTCTGAGCTGTCTTGCAACAGTACTTGCTATATTGTGACAGTCAAGCACACTGCTGAATCCTTCTTTTAGCTACCTAATGCTGTGCAATAAGTAGGAATGAGGATCAAATCGATGAGCCTAACAGATTAGGCTACTCAAGGCAGCAGATCAAAAAGAAGCTTACCTATCCTCCAGCTGATGTGAGAAGGAAAAAAAGACACTTGAAACCAGACTAGCTGGAAGGCTCACATGATGATGTTGAAGGCAAAGTTAAGAGGTCCATCCTCAATTTTTATCACCACAAAAAATTCCCAACAGGTTTCACAATTTCAGCTTTTATCACAGCTGAGAACTTCCATACTAGGACATGGCAATGAAGTGTCCTTTACAGTGGAAGACTGCACCCATGTTATATACAGAGGGGTTATGGATATGCAACTTGTTTGTACTCATGTTAGGAAGTATGTGTTGACCTGGATAAGACTTCCTATGCCATGGATGTGGCTGGACATTCTTTTAGACTGGTGGGTGCTGAGAACATTTCCAACTCTGTGCTGTGAGTGGGAGGAATACATGCTACACCTTTCCCCTTCTGCTTGCACAAATGATGCAAAGAGCTTCTGCTCCATATTTTGAAAAACAAAGAATAAGAAGTGTTAGGTACAGAGGAAGACCTATATTATAGCCAAGAACAAAAGAATGGTAAGGGAATGGCCTCTTAAAAAATTTAAATAAAAATTCAAATTGCAGCTATGCAAAGCAAATCCTACTTAATGACTCTTTGCCTATGTCCTTCAATGTCAAGTAGAACCTGGGAGAGACACAAACCCTGAAACAGAGTATGTTCCACAGCACATAAAACAGTACAGTTCATGCAGACTCATGGGTTTAGCTGAGAAAAAGTGGAAGTAACCCTCTGATACTTGGACTGCAGGACATATCACACATGAACAAGGAGCAGCTTGGCTTTTCCTCCCTCCGATCCACAAAGTTTTTTCACCCATATTTGCCTTGCTGTGTCTCCATTCAGAGATGTGCCCATACAAAATGTTTGCAAGATGGCTTACAGTGAAGAGGAAGAATAGGAGAGTTTATTTCCTCTAATTTTGAAGTGTTCACACTTTAAGAATCAGAGTAAAATATTTCAACAGTAACCACAATGGAAGCTAGATATCAACTGCTAAACATCTTTAAACCCACAGGACCCCATAAACTGTATTTTAATCTATTAAAATACAGAAGTAATGTTTTGAACTAGTAATGTAGAATTTAACAAACCCTGGAAAGCTAAGGAAGTTCAAAAGGACTGCGAAACAGCCAATGCTTTATCAATAGTTTAAAAAGTTAATAAAACAATTATATAAAATGAATTATGTGGTTTCAAAAATAAATGATTGATATGTGTATGCTGATATTAGAAATATTAGGGATTTCAAGAATTTCTTGGCATTTTACAAAATATTAGTCCTAAACAAATTCAAGGAAGCACATATGAAGCTGGTTTGCTAGAAGCATTCAAAATAAAGAAAAAAAATTAAAAAATATAAATATCCTTATCCCAGGAAGATTCTGCATGGATATTTTATTCAATACTGGGCAGCATTTCTAACAATGATCTCCAAGAAAAATGCTAGAAAAAAAAAATTGCAGATGACACAAAAATTGATGGAGCTATAGATAATGATAAAGAAAAAGTCAGTTCTGTAAAATCACTGAGAGCAGGTGACAAAGCAGGTTTTGCCTGAACAATGTGTTGCAATAGAGATAAGTGTAAGGTCAAACACTGAGGAATCGGGAATGTAAATCACAGTGGTAGGAAAGAAGTAAATCGAAAAGATTATAGCCAGCTTCAGAATAAAGCAACTGGAAAGTGGATGATGGTTTGAGGAAAAGGTTAAGAGTACAAGCAGAGCTTCTGGCAGGATGAAGAGGATAAAGCCAAGAAGGAATCAGTTAGAAGAAGAATCACATTAGAAGAACCATTACATTGCTGTCTCCATACTGAAGATACTGGAAAGTACATAGAAAAAAGCTTAAGAAATAATTCAAAATCTGTTTTATCTTGTGAGACCAAAAAAAAGGCATTTTTGCTTCAGGAGAGAATGTCTATTGTACATTTGATAGTAACCAACTATATGGTGCAGATAGAGAAGAGAGGAGAGATGTAGATGAAGGAAAAATGCAGAGAAGGAAAAAGTCAAAGCAGCTGGAAGTCAAATATAATCAAATTCAGGTCAGGAATAAGACATATTACAGCTTCAAAGCAATTTTGTACTAGAACTTTCACTATATATCTTGTAAAATGTGAATTTGAGAATTCCAAGAACATGTGTTTTGCTTTAGAAGACCGACCGCACTAAAACTAATCTGTAAAAACTTACACTGAAAGCAACAGGGCATGCACAGAGCCTGGAACACATCAGGCACCAACCACACATCAGCACTGGGACAAGGCTACACAGTCACTGCTGGTACCACAGCTCACTCAAACCAGCTCAGCTACTCTTTATGTGTCTAAACTGTAGCAGAGGAATGGTGGCACAGTGGGAACCATTATGAGAGGCTGCTGAAAGAAGATGGGGAAACTGGGAAAGTAAGAGCTGGGCAGCAAAAAGCTCAGAGCCACCACAGAAAGGCCCTCATCCCAAATCCCAAGGAACCATCCTGCATTACTGCCCTACTTAGGCAAGCACTTCTTTGTCTGTGACATGGAGTAAGACCATAGCACAAAAGAACCATAGAAACAAGAACAGATATGAACTACATTTTACAAGGTAAATATGGAATATAACATGTAGATACCGTAGAAAATAATCCAAGTAATAAAACCATTTGGGACTTAGGTCCTAGAATGATGAAGTCTTAACACTGGAAAAAAGTGACTTGGTTGTTCTGCACACATCTCAAGGTTGCTAGATCTCCTTCTAATAAATTACAACTTGGGCTTTTAGATTGTACCATTTGGGACAAGCTGATTATTTTTAGCACAATAATCTGCATCACATGTATTCCACAATAATACTTTTTAAATTTCTCAAAGTGAAAGCTAGTATTATTCATCACTTGATTTCTTAAAACTTACATAATCAAAACAAGCCCTGTGGTTGGTGGTGTTTTTTCTGCCTAGGTTTCTTTTTTTAATTTAATTTGATTTCCTTAAAATCATTAAATATGGTTCCACTGTATTGGAAAATTCAATGAATTATAATCACCTCAATTGCATCGTCGTACATTTTCCTTGCCTCCATGTCCATCTTGTCTGACATAAGCCAGGCTTTCAATAAATATTCATAAAAACTGTCTCCCAGCCCGCCCACGGATGTGTGATCTGTAGAAGGGAAAGAGGGAAGAAAACAAACAAAAAAAAAAAGGTTGAAGTTGTTATGTAATAGCACCTTAGATTTATTCAAAACATAATCTTATGTTTTTAAGTCCTACTGCTGTAGAATTATAAACATTTTTAGCCTGTTTAGCAGGAGAAAGCTGCAGTGCACTCTTTCCCCTCCAAACTTACATCCCAGGCATAGAACCTTCTGTACGTGTTCCCTATTGGTCATTCTGCGTAGGCTATCCCTCATATCAAAAGTGTACTTTGACCTTTTACTTCATTCCAAAGAACCTAATCGTTTTGCTGCTAGGGTTTGGGGGTTTTAGTTTTTGATTTTTTAAGGGATATGTGAAAAAAGCATGTAGAAAACCTCCTAAGACCTCTGTATCCAGGATGTAATTAGGTCATGTGGCTGGCTACAAGCTGCAATCTATGAACTACATAGGATCCAATCTTTCCAGTAGATTTTTATTTCTTACAGGGTAGTTACTCAGCAGACTAATTAATTTGCTAAACTAAATGTTCTTATTGAAATTATTTTAGTCAAAAGGGAAGCAAGCTGCCTTTGCAGTGTACAACACAAGCCCTGCTCTGTTCCACTGTGCCTGAGCAGCTATGCAGAGCTGTGCCACGTGCCACAGGGTAAAACTCGTTCACTATTGGAATCCACCAGCACATAAACTGAACCTCCTAACACACAGATTTCTTTTTTGTCCCACCCCTTTTTTTTTCCCCTTGCAGAGATTGCCTTTCACAAATAGTGTCACTGCTATTCTGTGCTGACAGACCACTCGAGAACTATCTATGTTTCTCTTTGGCTGAACTATCATAGTTCCCCACAAAAAGCCTACTGAAGGTCTGGCAGCCTTGCAGCTCCAGTTCCAACCAGGGCATGCACTCACTCAGTACACCCTTAATTCAAAAAGCAGCACACTGTGAGATTTAATAAGTGACTCCAACCAGCATATACATAACCTTCTCTTTCCTAATGTTACAGCTCTCAAAGCAGGAGCACCAGAACAGTCTTAGACTCCTGAAGCTAGGCGAGGGAAATGTGTAACACCAACATTGTCACAATGCCAGAAATTCATTGCCCTAAGCATGGCTGGTTGAGTCATGCAAGCACCCTTTCACTGGGTGAAGAAAAGATGACACTTCCTTTTACAAAATACCTCAAAAAGTGGTATTATTCACAGTTTTTCTGGGATAAAAGTGCAAAAGAGAGGTTGAGCTCTCCTTCTGTTCTTTTTTCCTCCAAGCACCACCCTACCACAGCATGTCTGCTTGTCTCTGAAGATGTCAGTAGGAGGCTGGAGCTCGTACATGCTGCTATCCTAACTCTTCTAGCTGCCTCTTGGCTCCTCTGCTACTTAAAAATGGATTTCTAAACAAAGGAAGAGCAAGTAGAGAGCCTGTAGCTTTTCCATTTAGTTTCAAGTTGTGAATTTGAAGCAAATTACTTCACGCCCTTATCTTATACCTCAGAATCTCCTCGATTGTCTTTTCACACCCAGTTACTCAGTGATTATGAGTTTTCATAAGATTTCTCACCCTGAACTATAAGAGGACATTCAGGTCATGAGTCACTTTCTTACACAAACGCAAGGGCTGGAAATTACTCCTTCGATTTACAATTACATTCTTAAGCAGAAACAAGGGTCTGTGGTTTTCAGGAAAAAAACTTTAAAAACCACAAACTATCCCAAGACTTCAAAGCTACAACTCATGCCAGCACTGCTCAGGGACTGACTTCACAAGAGACAGTTTAAAACTACTTCTGTTAAGCTGCTGCCTTGTCCCCAGCTGAGCTCTGTCATTGCAGTAAGGAATGATCCGCAGCCAGATTTCCTTGACAGATGCATTCAGGTCCCAACAAGGACAAGCTGTTGAACCCTCAGCAGTGTTCTTGTAGTAGCTCCAGCTGGGATTGGGACAGGAAAGAGCAGGAAGATGAGCAGAAAAGGTGCATTTCCTAAACAGAGAAACCCACATTCCAGGTGTCTTTCAAAAGTCAATTATCAGCAACACATCCCATTTCATGACTACTTCTCCAGGAAGTCATTTGAGAACTGTCCTTCTCTTCTGTCAGCAGCCCTTCTCCTTCACATTGCTTCTCAGCCACGAGTATAGGGAACAGACAGCAGAAGCATTGGGGGACACAGATGTCAGAGAGTTCATCCCCTAGACAGCCTTTTTTGCACCTTCTTCATGCAGAGAGCAGGGCTGCTCAAGCCTCTCCTACTCAGATCCTCCTTCCATTCAGAAGCAGACAAGCACATGGTAAGAAATTAAGGCCTTTCAAGGGCCTTCCAATTCCCAGCAGCAGCATTTTCCTTGCTCCTTTTATGCAACCTCACTCCAGCTCTGACCAGCCTAGAGTTTTCAAGGCTCCTCTCTCATTCAGCAGTGGGCTACTCCACTCCCCAGCTGATGGCTTTTACAGCTGGACCAGAGGGAAGACCTGTCAAAAAAGGCAAACGGATCCTGTCCCTTCTCTTCAGCAGCAGGAGAAGGACATATGAAATATTTCTGGTGGGAACATACGATGGTATTTCAGGGGAGCCGGCCACATCAAGATGCAGCTGTCTTTATGCCCTGTCCCCTCCCCATCCACAAAAATAGCCAAAAGGGGATGGAAGTGAAAAGGAGGCCAATGCAGCAGCTGAACTGAGGTTTAAACAGTGAGTTTTCCAGCTTCTGCAGCTGCATTAACTGCATTTAACCTGGCAAGGTCTTCTTCAGCTTCTTCAGCTTTTCTGCTAGCGTCTGCTAAAGCAGAATCTGCTGCATTTTATAAGAACTCTAAGTAGAAATTACTTAAAACACAGTTTGTGATAGATTGTGGGTCTTCGACAATTTGCTCTCACCTAGAGCAGAAATGCTAAAGAAGTATTTTCCAAGATTCCTTAGCAAATATATGACTGGTGAAGACTGTGGAAATTGGGTCATTGCATATCATTCTCTCCTGAAAGCAAACCTCCCCATCCAAACTTATCAGAAGGCCCACAGTGGTTATCACTTTCTCCTCTCTTTGAGCTATAGCTCAGATGGAGTCAAAGATTTAAGTCAGCTCAATGTTTTGCTCAGAAAAATGTTTTCCACATAAAATTTACTGACATTTTCATACTGGCCCTAACCTTCCATGTCAATCCAGAGTACTTAAAAAGGAATAACTTGTGATTTGAATAACTAAGCTTTCAATAGCATTTTGACACTGGCTACTCCTCAGTAAACAACTGAGAAGATAAGCAATAAGTACAAGTATTTTGAAAATTTTAAAGTGGATTAGCTCTTTCACATATTTGATTTACAAGAATCATTCAATTAGCTCTTTGCCACATAAAGTTTTTTTATTTTGAAGAGCTGTTTTACAGTGAAATCCTTACGTAGAATTCATTCCAGATTAAGACAAATATAGGAAAAAGAACAGAAGTATGATAGCACAACAAGTGTGGCTGAAGCCACATGTTCTGCTCAATGTATACATTTTTGGAACATTCATTCCTTCAAATCAAGACAAATTTGGGTAATGTCTTCATTCTGCATTTTTTCAAATGTAGGCCCAGATGACTGGGCAAACATAAAAGGATTCCAGTCAAGGATTACTTTGGAATTATTTTCAAATTGAAAGACACAGTAACTGCAGTTGGAAAGAATACCTTCAACTTTTGCAACCAAAAGCAATTACAAGAAACACTGAATTTTTTCTGGTTTGTCACACTTAAAAGCATATTGTGTGCAAACTTGTGCAGTTAGTAAGGATTCTTCTTCCCAAAAAGGGACAAAAAAAAACCTTCATAGAAAGACAATGATATTTCAAGTTCATAGCAACATTTTTGCTTACTACATTTACATCCTGTTAAATATTGGCATTTTTCTTCTTAATAAACAGCACTCAACTGAACAAAAACCCCCTCAATGAACAACACACCAGTCAATCTCAGCACAATACTTTAATGAGTTTTTAATGTATTGATAAAAGATCTATACTCAATAAAATATTGTGTCTCAGCTAATATGCTGAAAACCAGATCTACCTCTTTCCCACAGACTGAGAGGGGGACCTTCTTTTAAAATCTCATACCATCATTATCTAATATTCCTAAAGATAGTTTTCTTCCAAATGATCCTATTGGTATCAGCTACCCATGAGCTCACTGCTGACACAGTCTCCCAGACAAGAAGCAGGACAGCACTAAACCCCAGCCCCAGGCAGGATGTCACACAGTCTCGCTGAAATGCCACTGGACCTCAGCCCCAGAGAGGAGGGAGGGTCTGCACAGCTCTGGTGATTTGTTCTCTGTAAGTGTTTCTTTACAAATCCGGGGAGACAAATAAACAGTTTTTTACCACAAACAGCTCCTCAAGGCTTAGACAACAATGTTCCTCCTCTTCAGTTAAGCACTGAGATGGATCTGGCTGTTCTTTGTTTTCAGGACTACTTTTTGGGGACATTTGTAGATACCAGGGATACAATGCATTCACACAGCTCATCCTCATTTGTCATCTCCAGACCTACCTCCACAGCAAGCCAATTTCCACATGAATGGCAGTGGTTCCCAAGAACACAGTTATGGCCACAGACTGCAAGTTACCAACATGTGCCACTTCCTTTTGTTTACAGGGAAAGTTTGGTTCAGTGAGCAATAGCATGTTTCCCACAACAACTGACAGCCCCCTAAAGATAACATTAATAATGAAGCCTGTTCTAATGAAGGTCTACCTGCTCTCTAGAGCAAACTTAAGATGTGCAAATTATTTTTAAGCAGATGGCTTTAAGTAGTTAACAGCGGCTTAATGAGGCAAATTAAAAACAGTTCATGATTTGCTAAACCCTCTCTGCTTTGTGCCTTAATTGTTCAATTGTCATTTCTTGGCAAGGAGCAAGAATAAATAAAGAAGCCAGGCATTGTATTAAAGGCATCACGTCATGCCAGAACTGATGCTGCAGTCCCCAACACCTGAGGGTGAGGCTTCCTGCTAGCCAGCAGCAGAGGGGAGGGAGCCACTGCCCCTCCCTGACCCCAGGCCACATCCGGCCTCGGCAGAAAGCTTCTGCATGGCTTACTGCACACGGAATAAAAAAGATGAAATACAATACTGAGCAGAGGTATGTTCAGCATGCACAGGCTGCCCTGCTGGAAAGCAAGAATGTGAGATAACATTGGAGCAGTGCAGAAGCACAAACAGGTGGACATGAGGATCAACTATGCCCATAGTATTTTTATTCAAAAATTGTAACTACTACACTGATTCAATTTTTTAAACTAGAGAGCAACCAAACATAAACTATTAATTTGGCTATTTGTAAATTCAAATCTCAGAACTGTAATCATTACTTTTGAAATTAAAATAAAGCAAAACTCACTAAAACCTGCACTATACTTAGCAGACTGGAAATGCCAAGATAAACAGACCACTGACTTATTTCAACCAAGAGCAGTAGTAAAGAATCACTTTGCAACAAAAGAGGGAAGCAATAAAAAGGGAGGCTGATCTTCCTCAAGGATCACAAACTGACAAAGTGCTATTTTAATATATCAGAGAAGGAGTTCAAGAGTGGAAAAGTTAAGTGACCAAGGAGGGGGTAGCAAAGTGATTAAGCTAATACTGACTTTCACTAAGAAACCCATATACCCTACCATAATTAGTTGTTCTGGCCTGCACCAACTGGCCCTCTTTCTCTGTGCAGGAAACTTCCAAAGAATTGTTTTTCTGTTTGTCTTCAGGCTGGCTCTGATTAAATTTCAGTTCAATCTTTACTTCATGTAGTTGGACTTACTGCTCCTCAGCTGCTCTAAATAGGTGCAAGCTTCCTTTTTAATCCTTTAATCCAGAAAGCGGAGGCCCTAGAAATTGCAGCTGCTGCAATTCACAGCAGAAATTCAACCTAAGGATGTCATAAGCCATAGTGTTTGGCTTAAAAGTGCAAACACACTTGTAAATTAACTGCAGCAAAGGCAGCCCTGGCAAAAGGAGATGGAGGTGTAATTTAAAGTCAAATATAAACTATGTATTACTAAGGAACACATTCCCAGCATAAAAACATAAAAAAAGAATGTAAGTTAAGCATTTATCAGCTGGGAGGTAGCTAACCAGACACTGCTTCCCATTCTACTGTCTGGTGCCACAACAGAATCCAGCAACATGAAACACCTCGCTCAGCTCCTCCCGACCTGGGGGTAGCTGCTCAGCACACACAGCTCTGCAGAATGGAGCAGCTGAACTCTAAAACTCCAGATGGAGAAACTAAATGTGAATATTTTCACAAGGCTTGGAAAAATATGGATGGTTCTTGAGTTCCTTAACTGTACTCTTTGAAAAAACAAACTTTAATCTGAGAAGAATCACGTTCCATTTCTAGTTTCATTTAGAAATGGCCAAAGCATTTTTGTTTAAGTTGTTTAAAGAAACCCCAAGAGAACAGCTTGAGGCAGACAGAATATTCCAGTTGGAAGAACTGAAGTCTGGCAGCTACAAGAAACTGAAAACACAATCACTTAATGGAAAGAATTAAGCAATCTTAATTATAAGTACTACCAGTTTCTCATATAATAAAATTAAGCAAAATTACTTCCTAGATCTGTAGGGACTATCAAACTAAAGATTAAAAGCAATTAAACTTGCACAATTCAAGTGAGTCCAAAGACAATAGAAATACTATGAAACAGAGCAGCAAATATAACAAGCCAACTAACATAGTTATTTAGGTAACTAAAGTTCTTAGAATCAAAACACTTCTTCAGACTGAATGTGATTTATGATTCTGTAATGTCAAAGGAGTATCCTAATTTGGTATCTTACAACAGACTGTACTTTGACTCTCAGGAATTCACAGCTGGAACAAATGTTTTCTTTTTTTTTTTTTTTTTTTTTTGTATTCAAACTTTCCTGAAACATCAAAACATTCCAGCTATTATTTATAATTCTGGAAAGATTTAGGTCATCTCTCAGAAGACATTTCAAGAATTAAACACCAAACAACTAAATACATCAAGACCATATGCTAAAATTAGAAACATATTAAATCCTTATGTCAGTGTGTTTACTGAGAAGCGTTCTATCACCTGAAGTTGTCTTTTCAAGGCTATTGCATTCACCCACAGAGCCACCCAAATGAAGCACACCTGCCTCTCAGCCAAGTTTGGAGTCACTGTAAATCCCAGCTGTGTGGGCAGCTTTAAAGAAGCCTCTGGGATTTGCAGTGGATTGATGGGAAGTCACCTGCACACTTGACTCTGATGACTTTTTTTAATTGACAAGGTGGCTGTGAAAGAGCTAAAAGGGGTAACATCACCTGTTGCAAACAATACTGCTGTAGGTATGCATCTAAAACCCAAAGAGTCCCTTCTGAATAAGAGTTCATTTATAGGTGGATTGACAAATTCTTAAGGTCGTTACACCCCTTAATTTATTCACCTTAATCTTCCTTGAAGATCTGGATTCTCCTCTTTAAGATTATAAACAAGAACATGGGAGAGGGAAACCTTTATTAGATTAAATCTAGTCCAACACTTATCTGTACCAAATCAGCTGGCAAAACCACTATCAAAAACATCACCCTTCAAGTTGTATCAAGACATGGCAGCTTATATATTTACATGTATATATTTACATATATTTATATATATCTCCCACATGGAAGTTGATAGTCAAAAGTGATTCTGAGGAGCAAGGAAAGACACTCTCTATTTTTGATTTTGGTACTTTTGGATTATACCACATGCAATATAAACCCAGGCTACTCTGACTGTTTCTTTTTCCTAAACTTCAGTCTATGTAGCTCTTGTTTTTCTTCTCATGACAGATGCCTGAAATGGCACACGCAGCCACTCGCAGTTTTGTTCACTCTGTAAGTGCTGGGAAATTGTGCTGATTATAAGACTTCCAGTCCATGCTCTGTGACTGAGACTGAGCTACCACACCATATGTGGGCTGCATGCATCACCACTCCTCTCTTACTTGACTGTGTATGTCATACAGGATCATATCTGCAAGATCACACATATCTTCAAGTCGAGATGGTATTTTAGCTTGCTGCTACAAGGACAGTCCAACTCCCAGAGGAACTTTAGGATTAAAAGAAGCCATTGGTAAGATACATTCAGTGTTCACTGAACAGAACTATAGACCCTCTCTTCTCAATGTCACCAGACTGGAAATGTTTCTCACGTGACCACCAGCAGGTCACCTCCACACAGAACTCAGAATATGAAGTCTCACATACTGAAGACAGAATAAAAAGAAACAGATGTCAGATGTGACAACAGATGTGTCATCCAAATTTACCAATCATCTAGAGAGTATCAATAGAAACACTTAAGTGCACAGCCTCCAACACGTTACAGAGAATGAATAAAATAAATCCAAGGAAGTTTCATAAGGATATAACAAGTTTTAACTGGACTTTGATAGGCTTCCCTTTCACAAGAATTTAGTAAGTCAAGAATGGTTCAAAAATGCAGCTTTAGGCATAAAATTATCAAGGAAATAATGAGATTCCAAGGGAAATCAAACTCTAAAAACTCACAGAGGTGTCAAAGGATAACTTTTTACTCCCCAGTAATTTTAAGTCCATGTCTTCAAAGTCATCAGTGTAAACTCTCAAAAATATCAGGCAGTACTCTAAACATGCCAGACTTCTTTATATAGATGGATCTACTGAATTCACAGTAAATGACAAAGATGAGAAAGACAAATGGAAAAGCAGCTGTGGGACAAATCAGAAATTCTAGATATTGATGCACTTCCCACTGAGATCATGCTCTAAAAGTATAGCTTGGTGTTACAGCAAAATGAAATATTCATCTCTTTGCCTAGCAATGTATGCAAGCATTCTCATAACCCAAAGTTATAACATATCGAAATCCTCTCTTTAGGAATTATTTATAGACACTCCTTTTCAAATGCATAATTCATATACATGTTTAACCTTCCAATAACACTAGAATCTTTAACACACTAAACAAAGGTTTTATTTGTTCACCTTTTTCAGCATCTCGCTCAGCAGACCAGCAAAGTGTCTTAACCTTGTAGTCTTATAAAAGCATATTCCCTGTAATGCACAGTTCTGTTGTATTTCATTAAAATAAAGTTTTAACAGATGATCTTGCTTTTGGCTTCTAATGAATAAACAAATTTGAATGCAATTTTTTCTTGGAACACAGCTAATTACATATGTACTATGTAATAGTAAAGCAAAAGTGCAAGGGGAATTCCCCAGCAGAGATTACACACATTATCTTCTATTCAAAACACATGCATGTTCCTAAGGACAGAACAACACAAAATAAATTGGAGAGTAAAATTAAGGACACCTGCCAAGATAGCAAAAGAAATTAAACTGCAAAAAACCACCCCCACCATCTCTTATGCAACAGCATGCCTACTACTGGAAGTCTAGAAATAATGCAGCAATTTTGTTTATAATGTAATAATGTAATTTGTTTATAATGTAATAAACTGAAAACAGATTTCAAATAGAAAAACCTGTGTAAATAAATGTTGACACCAATGTCCAAACTATCACATAGATCACATATTTCCAGTTCTATAAATAATGTTCCAAACAGGAATTAAAAAAAAGAAATTTACTTGTTAAATCAAATAAATTTGAAAAAATGCAGTCAGGTTGGGAACTACTCTACATGTACTTTTACAATATGCAATTATTTTACTTCAGTACCATTTCTATTTAAGAGAGAGAAAATAGTTTTCTTATGCTGAAGGGGAAAAATAATCATCTGTGAGTTAAAGTATTAGAAATTATTATTCACAAGTCCAAATAGAAAGTAGTTATCTGATGAGTTTTGGAAAATTCTTTAGAACATACAAGCATTACTTGACCCAATTCCCTTTGCTTCCTTTAAGGTTATGGATGTTTTCCCAGAACTTGACATTACATTTCATGGTTTTATTTTTCCTGACTCATGGCATTGCTAGTTTCTTTAAAGAAGGTACAGGTATTAATATAAGAATTTAAGATACTCATTGTACTAAGCAAGGCATGTAGTAAATAAATAAGGGGAGGAGAGAGAATGTATAATATCCTCACAGTTACAGGAGATTATGAGTGGCTTCAGCTGGCTAAGACAGGTTTTCCAATACTAGCATCTTTGCACTATCTCTAACTACACTATCACCCTGTTAATTTATTCCATAATTATATTTTAATCTGAAATATGTATCTGCAGTATTAATTTAATCTTTTCAAAGACTACTTCATTCTTCAGTATTACTCACTTCACCTTGCCATCTGCAAGGGTTTTCATCTCCCAGAGGCAGGTGTGAAGACTGAAAGGGTATCTTGCTTAATTTTAAAATGAAAGGCCCTATAACTGATAAATAAATCAAGATCTGGACTTCTATCTCTGTAGCACCTTTGAAAGTTTGCATTTTAGAGAGCCACTCTCCCTGTGGAGCAGGTAGACCTCACACTGTCAAGGCAATACCCTTCAGCTGACATGCTGATTTTTCTCAGTGTTTGCATTCTCACAAGGGGACGTGCAGGCTGTGACAGCACCTTCTTCATCAAAAAGGGTCTGCAGATCATAGGGGCTGGGAAAGCTGGGTGGCAGGGATCAGAGGCTGATGATGGGTCCCAGGGCCCTAGCAACTGAAAACACCTTGAGTGTGTTTGTCTCTCCCAGTGAATTTAATCCTGAGTGCATGTGTGGTTCATAAGCAATCTCCCAGCTGGACAGCAGGAGACCTGCATCTGAAAAGACCCAAGCTCTGTGCTGATGGCTGCACAGGGCCAGGGTGCAAGCACGGGTACTGGACTGAGAGCCTCTGCTAGTATTTGAAGGGTCCATGAGCATGAGGATACTTGTGAAGGATGCAAGCCTGTGCATCTATTTGACAGTGAACATAAGGAGGAGGATCAAGCCTGGCCACTGTGGGTATGTTGCAGGTGAGTTGTGGCAGGACTACATGGGGGTGCTGCAAAGGCAGGGCTGTTGGAGGCTCTCTGTGTGGGCAGCTGCATCAGCTGCCCCTCTAGAATATGTCCTGACTGCACATGGGAACTTCAGCAGTCACATCCATCAGACAGGGATGGTGACACATGGACCTGGCTGGCCTTCAAGAGCTAGGAAGGAGGAATCCCCAGGTCTTGGAATCTACAAAATACAGTGGTTTTCTTACCATCTTTAACCATGTTATATACATTAACATCAAATTTATTTTCACTGTTCCTTTAAATTCTGAAAAATAAATATAGACAGATGGTGCTGTGTATTTGATAAAATATCATATCAGAAGTGAAAATACATAGGATGCATTGCTCATGGTTTGTCTGTTACCTGCAAGACTTTAAATGAAGCAGTTTGCTTAATTAATTTGCTCAGCCCAAGGGCATTACCCTCAAACCAGATGTACAGGCAGACATAAAAAACCTGGAATATTCACCCACTATTTCCATTTAAATGACAGTAATCTAAAGTTTTTTTCCAATGTTTGAAAATTGCACCATTTTAAAAGAAGTGTAAATCTAACACAAATAAATTAAATCTACAGATGCATCCTCCAAGTAGCATTTTAAAATTAAAAGTGCTTGGTTTAATTTAAGCAGTTATTGTTGAAAATTAAAGACTACCTGAAGAAAATGCAGTATGCACATCCATACAGATATTTGCTTAAGTTTACATGAAGACCAGTATACAGCACAACAGACTGGGAAATAGAGGATATAAACATCTCCCATTCAGCCACCTGGGTTGTACCTCTACCTACTCTGTAGTAACAGGTGCAGGAACTGCAAGAAAGTGAGAACATCACCAGAGGGGGCTAAGGTAGTGTAACAGGCTTAATACCTATGTGAATCTTCTTATTGTCTTTAAAGGATAGCTATCACTTTGACATGGAAGACACCATTTAAATTCAGTACATTTAATACTCTTATCACATGTGATCAATATCTGTCAATGTGATACTTATAAAGATGATGACAGTGTCCCCCACTGGACTTTCAACCTGGACTACTTGCAAGTCTGAGTAAGGGGCTTATTTTCTGTAAGGAGACATGAATAAAGCAGCAGAGAATAGACTGCAGCCTGAATGTTCATCACATCAGCATTTGGTGGTGACAAATTTGGTGTCTGCTGCTACATTCCTATTAGCAATGCTCAGCTCATGCACTGTAAATTCACATGCTAGCTTACTTCACAGCAATTTGTTAATGTGCCCACATATCACTAAAGTGAAATAAACATATAAGATTAATACAGAATGACATTTCTGCTTATTTTCTTGAATATGGAAGCCAAATTTGGCCTAAACTCCAAATTTAGTTAAACTGACAACTCTCTTAGTAACCAATCCAGGTAACTCCATAGGTAGCCCAGATGAAGGAAATGAGATTTGATGTTAAGAGTAATTAGAGTTCCCCTTCAATAACATTCTTACTTGCAAGAGATGTTGGAACCAGAAGAAATCAAGTAGTTTATTTTCAGTGTTGGAAAGCAAAAAGGAAGAATGCCTAATTTACAGAAATGTAATGTCAGAAATGAAATGTAATGTTGCAGGGTATGCAAACATGATGTGCATACCCTGACTTTGCAATAACACACAGATTTGGCATTTCTTTTGTTATTGCCCTTCTAGTTGGTAGTCTCATCTAACATGTTTGAAAATGCAAACTAAATTTTTTCAACATATTTTAATTTTTTTAAGAAATCACTTTTCTTCACTACCAATCAATTTCCATCATTTTGAAATCCCAGGTTTTTAATCAACTTTCTATTACATCTGCTTAGGAGGCTTCTCTAGAAAGCAGTGTTACTGCTTTTGAAAATAATCTAAATTTGAAGTTCTGATGCTCACACCAATCTAACTACACACCATGTATAAATGAAAAGGTAACAAAATCAACTGAAGGTTAATGTGAGAGGTTAGAAAATCCTTCCTGACAGCTATTTTCTTTTCAGTCTTACAGAAACTGAAATCCCAAAGCAGAAGTATTGTAAATAACTTGTTCCTACTGGACCATCACCCTAGTCCATGAGTAAAAATGGACTCTGTCAACATTCCTGTAGGCATTTTATCTCTACCTTCTAGCAAATGCCCCAGTGAGCTGACAAATACTGAGCTGAACCCATTCAAAAGACACCTGCCATGACCCCCATGCTGCAATAATACCTGCACATTATAAGCTTAACCCCAAATATTTAGCTATCATTTCCCTCTTTCTGGGTATAATGAAGCCCCTTGCTGCTACACAGCATTAAGTGTCCAGTTGTATTACAAAGCATTTGCATTGGAAAGGACAGGGATTTAGCAATGACCAGTAAGCCATTCACCCAGCAGTTTTTAGGACTGGGGTTTACAGCATTCAAGTGGAAAGAAATTATGGGAGGAAGCAGTAGTCCCTGCTCAGTCCTGCCCGCTGTGGCTTCAGACCCTGGCTGCTGCTGTTTTATTGAGGCAGGCAGTAAAAAAAAAAAAAAAAAAAAAAAAAGTAATCTGTCACCCTTCTTCAAGGGCTACATCAAGTGCATTAAATGCAAATGAAAATTTACATTAATTAAATTGTAAGCACTTCAAAGACATGCCTATAGATTAATACCACACTGACATAATGATTTGACTCATCTCTATAACTTGTTAAGAACCTGGAAGCAATGGTCATATCCTTCTTGATGAAATCATTATTACTAATTGACTGATAAGTTACTTCACTGGTTATAACTGTTCAGGCATTTGTAACAGACACATTGACTGGTTTGAATGAAAGCACAAATCTTTGTAAGCTCCAGCAGACAAACAAGTGAAAAAGATGGTCTGCACATCTCAGGGCAGTGTCCCCAGCAGTGAAACTGCAGAACATGCTATTTATACTGAGATCAAAAGCCCTGCACTCTCATAAATTAAACCCCAGCAGAAATGACTCACTGGACCCTGCACCCTCACATCAGAAGGATGTTGACAAGGTTACAGCATATCACATACACCACTCCCCTTCTCCTAACCCAAGAAGAGTACAGACCACATATTGAACCTACATTTAAACAAGGCAAACCAGACAAGACACAGCAATATGGCCTAAGATCTATGGAGGCTAAGACAGAAATATTCTGAGGCACAGAAAAACCCCATAACAACTGCTGAAAGACCTTTACAAAAGCTAGCTCATCACCATTCAAGAACCCTGGATATGCAAAGAGGACTGGGGAGCCAGTGTACCTTTGGTTAAAGCTCAGAAAATAAGGGTGTGCCTAGGCTCCTAGCGGAAACAGCTCTGAGAAGGTATCAAAATAGTCAAACATATATTAAGGTAGAAGGTACCAAGAACTTTCCACAAGGTTTTGTTTGCAAGTAGAGATGGACCCAGATTATAGCCCTGGGGCCACACCAAAGCCACAGAAAATGATACTTTCCTTTTCTCTCACAATCTTGCAACAGGAATTTCCTTTAAATATTCCAGTTTACCTATCAGCTTATTGGAACAAAATTAAACAAAACAGCAATACTTCCAGAAGGGTACGATTTTTCTTCTATTCAAATACTGTAACTTTTTTCTTTAAAAAAATATAACTTTTTCAAAGACAAAATATAACTGCTGAGAAAACTTGCCTTAAATTAATTCTTCCACTATATAGCTTGTCTAATACTAAGAATTAACTGGTAGTAATAGCATTAATTGGTCTGACTACTAAGTTCCCATTACCACTGATGTTATTATTACTTTGAATAAAGGTACTCACCACCAGAAAGAAGGGTACAGAAATAGAAAATCAACCCACCACTAGAAAGATGCTATATTAGAGCTATATAACCCATAGTTCTTCAGCAGTGTATTTAGGTACGTATTTATGCTGGTTTATTTTATACCACTCGTGACTTAGTTGTAATACTGTACAGATTAACAAAAAAAAAACTAACTAGAATTGAACCAAAAAAAGTCTGAGCGGAGAAAAAATTCTTGAAAGGAAGAAAGGTCAGAGTGAAGTTCCTTGTATCTAGGCAAATAAAGTTCTGAAATAATTCTCAGAAACTCTACAGAAAGTACTTTGTACAAGATAAGATGCATCAAACTAAAGGTCACAGCAAAGATGAAAAGGGCAGCTTTCCCAGAAACTGGAAAAAGAAAAGTTATGCTTTGATACTCTTTCCATTGTCTCAGTCTTTCCAGCACAAAGGTATATAACAAGCCAAATACAATCTTCTTTAAAATTACCTTCTGAGGGGAACATAAAAGCCTTGCCTGCCTTTAATACCAATCATGGGACTCAAGCCAGCAACAGTGTAGGGGACTTAGACACGAGTCCTCTAGTGAATTGGGATGTTGTGTGTGAAGGCACCACCCTTACTCGACTCATTCATGCATAGCAGGACACAACCTCTGCAAGGGAGAAAGGAATTCCTGCCTAAGCCTCAGCTACTCCATCCCATCTGCTCAGTGTTTCAGACAACGTGCTCCTTTACTGTAAGTTCTTAAATCTTTGCAAGTAGACGCACTGAAGAGTGATCTACCAGGGATACAACAGAGACATTTTCTCATCATTCCACATTTGTGACAGGAAATGCAGGATTATGGATTCTTGCTATCTAGTCCCCACAAAATCAGTATGAGGTTTACAAATGCTGTTTGTCCTAGTTTCAGCCAGGACAGCATTAATTTTTTAGAGTAGCTGGGAGGGGGCATGGCCAGACCCCAGTGTTGTTCAACACCATCTCAGGTCATTTCCAGAGGCAGGGAAAATGAGTCCTCTCAGGAGATGGGCATCCTTTCTGGTCAGGGAGAAGAAACTGGCTGCAAAGAACAGGTCTTCTATGTAAACCGTTTTTTTTTCCTTATACCTTTTGTTATTAATATTGTTGCTGTTACTGTTCATTTTCTTATCTCATGTTGTTTCCAGTAAATTGTTCTTATCTCAACCAATGATCTTTTGTGCTTCCAACAAGAGGCAGGCAGATGGTGAGTGAGGAGCAGGTGTGGTTTTAGGGAACTACTTAATTGGAGACTACCACCCTATGATGTGACATTGCTGCACTGGGAAAATCCTACAAATATTACCAGAATATCTGAATATGCACTTGGAACCTTACTTGCTGAAAAAAAAAAACCCAAGCGCCTACTACCAAATTCCAGGAAATAAATTTAGGATTCATGATCAGCATAGAAAAATTAAAGGCTTAAAGAATTTGGATTTCTTTTTATCCTTAGAACGTAAGTCACAGTTTCTAATCCTAAACTTGAATCCCTAATGTATTATCTTTCAAAATCTATTTAATAGTATATTTGAGCTCCACCAAACTTCTGCAAAGTTAAACTTTTCACTGTATGTTTATTTTTAGTGATGAGGAGTATTTTATTGCCAAGAGATATTAATTCTGTGCATTGTTATTACAAGAAAGCTGGAGAGGGATTTTTTTACAAGGGCATGTAGTGACTGGACAAGGGGAGATGGAGTCAAAATGAAAGAGAGTAGGTTTAAATTAGATATTAGAAAGAAATTCTTTACTGTGGGTGTGAATTGCCCAGAGAAACTGAGTATGCCCAATCCCTGGAAGTGTTCAAGGCCAGGTTAGAGTCTTTGAGCAACCCAGTGGAAGGTGCCCCTTCCCACAGCAGAGGGGTTGGAACAAGATGATCTTTACTGCTCCTTCCAATCCAAGGCATTCCATGATTCTATGAAAAAGCCTCTAAAGAATCCTGGTAATATGTTACATTAGATTACTTTTGATAAAACCAGCACAAGCAGATGGTTAGGAATAAAAAAAATCAATACAAAAAATTATTTCAAAGCAAAAATACAAAATTGTCTTTACTAATAGTTAATAAATAATGCCAGAGTATTTATATTTGCGTATTTTCTTATTTCTGAATATGTTGTTAAACTAAAATTTATCAGAAAAATTTGTTCCATTGATCTATTTGCCCATCTCAGATGGTGTCATGATTCACTCAAAGATATAAGATGCTTTGGAGAGAATTTTAGCTTTAAAGATGGGATTAGACAAGTATTCCACAATGACTGCAATGCCAGCTGTATTCATCTCCCTCACATACCAGATTCAAAGTCAGAAGCAGATTCTCAGTTTGCAAGCCAGAACATGTTCTGCTGGATATTTACAGCCAACCACTGAAATCCCCAAAACCTATCAATGATGTCAAACAGGACAGAAATAGATCATCTTGTGTGTTTTTCCTAAATAGACCTGCATTTATGAAAGAAAAACGAATAAAACCTTGAAGAAAAAAAAAAATCTCTTTTATCTCTGCCACTATCAAAGCACAAAGCCACTCAACTTTTTTTGAAAGAACCACTTCAATAAAAGAATCTTGTTTGTGTCCCTCTCTTGATGTTTTATCTCTCCTCTTACCTTGTCAGCAACAATGCCTGCTTTTTCTTTTCATTCCAAAGTTTTGGTTTTTTCTTTTTTTTTTTTTTTTTTTTACATCTATAAGGAGGTTCACCATGCCATTTCATATGCCAGTAAGGAGATGAATTATGTTTGTAGATGTCAGTGCCTAACACAATTTAACCACCACAAACATGCATTAATGCACGTCACCTGACAATAATCCGCTTACCAGATGGTTTGCAGAACAAAACCAGGAACAGAATCAAAAAGAGGAAATACTTTCAGCCTTATTCTTTATTACTGAAGATTTTATTGACTGATAAACATAAGGATAGGCATCAGATTAAGTAGCAATCTGTTTTCAGAAAGTACCCTAAAAAGTGAGCTCTGTGACTTCAGACAGAGACAGGCAAAGACTCATTACAGGATATCTCAAGTTCAAGCAATCCTTCTGTGTTTTATGTTATCAAGCAATGCTGTTTGTGCCCTACAGAATAAACTTTCTGATTGCCAACTCAGCACAAAGTAAGAAGTAGGCTTCTAATTAGGAATTAATAAAGTAAGAATACTTACGCTGACCCCACCGGCCTGTTCTTGGATTCAAATAATTTGGATAAAGTCCATTAGGACGATCCATTTTTTGAAGTAACTTCCGAATGTGCATGACCTAAATTAAATCAAGAATCAGGTTCACTGCCAGCAACGTTCATCTGCCCTCTGCACATATTTAAATCTAATATTTTTCATTTTTCTTTCATTTTTAGTAGCAAATTTTATTAATCTGAGCCACAAGCTTTCCTGCAGGCTTTCTTCAGCTTTGTTTTTCGTTTTAAACATGCTTAAAAATAATGATTTTTAAATGTATTCTGAAACAAATAAGAAAACCTGTATTATCATATATTTCTACTTGAAAAATACATTTGGTAACAGAAATACAAGCATGAAAATATTTACCTGCTACCAAGAATGGAAGTAGAATTCAATACAGAAAGTACTTCCCCTTTAATGAGATTTATGATAAGAAGTATGATAAAAATACTGGTTTTTTTGAGACTCACCTTGTTGTAATATACAGGGTCTCCTGTCAAATAACTGAGGTGGACAAATTCCATGTGCAGAGTGCCAAACTCAGCAAGGATGCTGCTGCCAGCAGAAGCCCAGCCCCAGTTTCGACCAACACCACTGAATTCCAACAAATATGCATAAAGAAAGGAAGAAAACAACAGAGAGTTCAGAACTACTGTGCACATCACAACTACCACAGCCAATAAAGCAAGTAACAACAATATTTTAACCCAATTTAAGATTACAGGAGTTGTGATTTGATTGATCAGTTGGTTTGTTGGTTGAATCTTTTTGGAATAAAGATACCATAACCTCATCAACAAAAAATCCTATGCTTAAATAATATAATACCATGAAGTCACTCAAATATGATGACTTAACACTGGGCTCAATTGCAATTGTTCTTTATTCACTGCATGTTCTTAAGAACAAGAATCAAGGTAAGACAAGTTTTGAAGATGGCAGCATTTGCTGCCTTGATCTGCTGTGTTCCCTTTAGTTGTGTGGGATGTGCTTCCCTATCTTGTGTCCACAAAGGAATAGAGGATGTTTACTGTTGGCACAATATATGAGCTCCTCAGCTCACCTAAAGAATCAGCAGAAAGTGTGACATAGCTCCTACCTTTTGCACTCAAAGTGATACCATCTTGCTAATCGTAACTCCTAAATTACCTCTGGTTTAATCTAATCCAGGAGTTTTCATCGCCTTTCAGGATTGAGTTTTTTAATTTCTATAGTTAGCTATGTATTTCTGAAGATTACTTCTACTTCCTCTCAAAAAAGATTTCACTTATGAGTAAGTGTACACACTTACTAGATATACATCCCAATTCAGCTACTGTTTAGGACATAGTGAAAATGTAAAGAATGCCTTGCATCAAAAATGCTCTCAAAATCTGAAGGAAATCCTAGCACTGAGAAAACCATACAACATACATTAGGCAAGGCAGTTGTTTTACATGAGACAATGCAGATCATCTAAGTTCAGTCTGATCTGAACAGATCTAAAGGAGCCTCTTCATCTGCACAGACCACAGTTCACTTTAGCACATCAGACCCCAAGCTAAAATGTAAAATGAAATAGTAACTTCAGAGTCTCATCATCTTCTCAAATGCTAGGAATCTTCTAAAGGTAACATACAGCTCACACAGTACAGAAATCTCAGTAAGTTCAAACATGTCCTGCAAACAATTTTGGTTTTTAACAGATTTTGTAATGACTAAAGGAACAACTATTAAGCTCTAGAGCAACACACAGAACAATACACTAAGAATGTACTGCAGTTAGTGAGTTAGAACGTGCTGAACTCTATCAAAATGATTCCAACGTGCCAGGAATGTCAATTTGTCTGCATTTTCTATAGTTCCACTACTAAGAAAAACTGATATATGCCATTATTATTTTTAAGTTGGAGGGAGGGGAAGGAACACATTTCACAAAAGAAAACTCATTACCTTTTCAGATTCACCATTGCCCATGGTATACCCGTAGGTGTGTTGAAGGCTGGAAGAAGTTTTCCTGCCAGTTGCACTGCTTTGATCTTGAAAACCTAAGATAGTAAGATCAATTGCAAATAGTTACTAAGTCTGATTTATCTCCAAGAACTGTAAAGACTGAAATTTCCTTGCCCCACCTACCTCTTTGTATTAAAAAAAAGCTTTACATTGTAAAAAACATATTAACTTATAATTTTTTGCCACTTGTTCACTTTATAACTTTCGGTTAGATTTGTACATGAAAAGCAAACTTGTCATTTTGATTTCTTTCCTTCCAAGCTTCCCAGCAACAGTTCTTAGATTCCTATTACAGAAGAATATCAGATCTCCTCCCACCTCCCTCCACCGGTATTAGGAAAATCAAGTACTTTTTAAAACAGTCTTTAAATCATACATTGTATTTTTTAGTTAAAAACCAAGACACAACTCTCCTACCCAAGTATTTTAGCTTTTACAAACTTCCAACTTCTTTTTAATGAGTTCAGTGCAGACAGAGTTCCTACTATTTTATGAACCTTGTCTATGCAAAACCAGATATGCAGTTTCCTCTAGTTTTTTCTTCATCGATAATGCATATGAAAAATGATTACAGAGCTAATCTTGTCTCTCTAGTCTGATCCCTCACAGAAATTACTGACAGGACAAAATCCCAGTCATTTCTAGTGTTATTTCTACTTTAGAACATAAATCTGTAATAGCCTTACTCAGAGCCCAACATTTATTAGACAGACAGGTAACTGGGAGGAAGTTCCTTGTAAGCCTACCTGCAAGTATGTTTTCCAAAGGCATATTTGGTATAACCCCATGGTATGAATCTGCTTTTACCAGTTAGTTGCTAGCATACATTTTAATTAATGCACTCTCAGTATTCACTACATTTCTGGACAAGTATCTCCTTAACCTGAAGATAACATTATTTACCAGTTTGATGCACCATACAAACCAGTTACAAAAAGAGCTACCACATCCCAGAATAACTTATGCAACACATAAGTTATGTGTAGCATACATGTATGATGCAGCATAGAAACATCATCTCTTTGGTGACCAGCAATGGGACATGACGAAATCTAATGAAGATGCACAAGGGCAATTTCAGATAGGGAAAATGTTCTTCTCTAAGAGACTGGTCACAGCACCAAGCCTGTCAGAACTCAAGAAAATGTGTGGATTATGCTCTTAGTCACATGGTTTAGTTTTAGCTTGTCCTGAGAGAAGCAAGGGGTTGGATTCCCCAGTCCTTAAAGGTCCTTCTAACTTGAGATATTCTACAATTCTATTGTCAACTACCTGACCAGTAATCTGTAATCAAAATGAATAAAATCTTTAAGAAGGGACTGCAGCAGCTGATTTGTAAATTCTATAGGAAGAAACTGAAGAAACGCTCACTAGAGAAGCAAGCTGAAAAATAAGCAATCAAGAATATCCTTATTTTTTTATATGAAGGTGGGGAAAAATCACTATCTTAATGTTTGAGGAAATGACTAGCGAGACATGAAATAAACCAGAAGAAAATATTAAAGATGACATCTAATTGTATTTGATGCAGTGGAGTATGGAGAGCTAGAGGTGAATCTGAAAGCAATGAGCCAGGATAAAGAACTTTTAGAGAGGTTCTCCATATGAACTGTAAGATGGGATATGTCTAAACTGAAAAAGGATATACCTGAGCATATGATTTGGTAGAACTGTGAAGCAACAGAGGCAATACAGCTTGAATTATTTTTAGCAAAGAAACTGACAAGAAACAGTCTTTGAGAAAACATGCAGGAATTTATCAGTAAAATTTGTATAGCACTTTGACCTTGAATAAAGGACCAATTCTGAATAGGAGGGCATAATATAAGGAAGAGGTATAATACAGGTGAAATCTATGGTAACTGGGAAAAAAAGAAACACTTAAGAGAACTAAAACCTCAGTCTTGGCCCAGATGCATAAGAACTATCTCATTTGAATGTATAAATAAGTGTCAAAAATTCATCTTGAACTTTCAGAATTTTAAGTAGCAGATGGGTCAAGAACTATCTACTGGGAGTCATCTGGGGGGACTCCCTCTACAGTGCAGGCAAGCTTCAATACCTAATCAAGAACAGAATGATGACTTCCAGTGAAATGGTAAATAGTTTGGAAAGACATTTGTAACATGAATTTGTTTATCTTCAGGTTTCGTATCTTGCACCCTCTGAAAGTGCTATGCACTATTTTATTCATTAATAAAAGATACTGAAACATTAGGGTAAGAATATTCAATGGAAGAACATCCTTAGAAACATCCTTGCTCAAGAATATTCTTAATGGTTAACTATTTACATTGCTATCCAGCTTTTAATCAATTTGAAATGTATGGTAGCTGAGGAAGGAGTTTTTAGCTAGAGTGCATGAAGTAAAGGTTGAGCTGATCTAAATGTGCATGAATCTGGACAAGACAGTTAAGCAAGGCAATCACGGAGCCATTTCAGCATGAGAGCACCAGCAGGAACTGCTCATTCAGACAAACATGCTGTTAGCAATACCTGCCCAAACTGGCTGCAATTAAAGGCAGCTTCCTGTCACCTCCATCGGGCTGAGGACTCTTGAGCACCACTGATCTAGCATCAGAAGGGTGCAACATTCCCTCTCTATATGCCTCTCATCCAAAACGGAATGTACAGAAACAAAAAACTGGTTAAAGGCATTTCTATAACTGTCATCTCAGTCCAGTCTCATTGCTACTTCTGCATAAAAAAACCACTGAGTGCTTGGCACAGTGGTTACCTATGCAGGCTGGAGTAAGAACTGGGAGACAGCTGCACAGGATTTTATCAGAACCAAGTGACCACAAGAGCATTTTTGGAGAGAGGGAGGGAAAAGAAATGTAGCAAGCAGTGGTGAGTGAGGTGTCATTTATGGGAAAGTGCAGATGTGTCCAGAGAGTTCTGCTGCGCTCATTAAAGTGCCTTCTTTAGCAAGTTTCAAACTTACCATAAGAACAACAGTAAAAGCCTCGGGCTCTAGCTTATAAATAATGTGATGGTATCAGACAACACAGTTACTTATCATGTAATATTTTTACTTTAATTTTTTTTTAACTGAGTTGAACTCATAGATTCTACTTCAGCCCTGGCAGTTCCCTGTTGACAGGCAATGCATTTCAAAAAATACATAGGCAAGAAGAACAGAAGAGAACAAAAAATGAATGGCTGCCTTAAAAATAGAGCTCATTAGGAAACAGCAGAAGAATTGGGGTTATTTAGTCCAGATATAAGATGTTTAAGAGAGGACAAGATAATGACTTTGCAGTATATAAAAGGCTAACACAAGTAAAAGGAAATATTTTTTCCATGGACATGGAGAACAGAAAATAACATCGAAATGGACCAAGGAAAAGTAAGTCAGTTATTAGGAAACACTTGGATAAGAATAACTACTAATGCAGCATGACTGTGATTGCTGCAAAGTCATCACTAAAGCTTTTAAAAACGCTCTGTACGACACATACAAAGAATTAGATTACTTAATTTTGCTAAGGAACAGAAAAATAACTGAGAATTACTCAGCTGCCTTACCACTCTTCCAGCCACGTTGCTGCATTTTGTTTGCACGGCAAGGTTTTGGTAGTGGGGGGCCACAAGGGTGGCTTCTGTGAGAAGCTGCCAGAAGCTTCTCCATGTCTGGCTGAGCCCCAGCCAGCTGGCTCTAAAACAGACTGACCATGGGTCAAGGCTGAGCCCATCAGTGATAGTGGCAGAGCCGCTGTGATAACACAGTTAAGAATGGGGTAAAAAAACCAACCACAGAACAGCAACTTCAGCCAGATGAGTGAGAATATGTCATGGAATCAACCTGGCAGACACCAAGGTCGGTGCCAGAGGGAAAGGAGGTGCTCCAGGCATCAGAGAAGAGATCCACCTGCAGCCCATGGAGGAGCCCCAAATCAGAGCAGGTGGATCCTCAAAGGAGGCTGTGACCCTGTAGGAAGCCTACACTAGAGTAGAGTCCTGGCAAACCTGTGTCCCTGGGGAGAGAGGAGCCCATGCTGGAGCAGGTTTGCTGGTGGAACTGACAACCTTGTGGGAGACATTCACTGGAGCAGATTGTGTAAAACTGTGGCTTGTGGGAAGAACTCATGTTGGAAAAGTTCATGGAGGGCTGTCTCCTGTGGGAGGGACCCCATGCTGGAGCAGGGGAGAGTTTGAGGAGTCCTCCCCTTGAAGAGGAAGGAGGGGCAGAGATAACACCTGATGCAACCCCATTCCCTGACCCCCTGCGCTGCTATGGGGAAGGAGGTAGAGAAAATCATTAGTGAAATTGAGCCTGTGAAGAAGAGAGGGCCTGTGAAGAAGAGGGGGTAAGGTTTTAATTTTTATTTCCCATTATCAATTAATTATCCCTAGTCATGTCTGTTTTGCCCATGACAGTACTTGGCAAGTGACCTCCCCCTGTCCTTACCTTGACCCATGAGTCTTCCATTGCATTTATTTTTTTGTCTCTCCCCTGTCCAGCTGAGGAGGGGAGTGAGTGGCAGAGCAGTTTTGGTGGGCACCTTGCATCCAGCCAGGGTCAACCCACCAAAGTTCCCAAGTATGAGATGACTTGTGCACATTCTGTACATGTAAGATTAAAATGTTTTGCCTCTCAGGTATGGTATTTACTCTGTAGACACATACAGTACCTTTCATGGATAATGGAGACCATCTATGCCCAAGTTTCTATGTTAGCACAAAGCTACAGGTATAGAACTGATCAGAATCTTCTTAAAAACACCATAACAGCAGCACCAAGACATCCTGCTTTGAAGATCCAAAAATACTGTTCTAGGTAAATGGATATTAATCCCAAGGTAGCTGTTCTGTCCAGTCCCAAATTATGGACATCCTCCAGAAAAGTTTTAGAAGCCATTGTAGACTTGGAAAAGTGTCTCCATTTTACATGCCAAAATGTAACATATTAAAGCCATCAATTTACATGGCCTTTACTTGCCTAATACTTCTTTCTGTAAACACTGTAAACCAATGGAAGAATTTTTTCCCCCCTTTAAAAAAACAAATCACTCTGTTTACAGCTAGGAGGAGAGTGAAAATTGGCAGAAAAAGCAAAATCTAAACCCCAAATCGGATAAGTGGATCCCTCATTAAGATGAAAACAGCAATCAGTATTTACAAACTAGTATGTACAGCAGACCAGCTGTGAGGGCCTGAATAATTTTCATCCGTTAAATTGATGCTTAACATATCAAACCTGCCACCCTCCCCACAATATGAAAGCTTGCTTCTGAGCTGATTAATCCAAGCAAGGCCATTAAAACATTCAGCAGAAAAGGGCCTTAAAGATTTCAACGATTCTTCAAAAGCCTTATTGATGTATCCAGTGACTGCCTAGATAGATGGCTGCACCTCTCATGTATTATGCTAATACTGCTGTTAGGTGTTCCCTTCCAGCACTGTGAATAGCAAACAGCACCGAATGGCCTCTGATCCTCTCTGAGAGCGATGATAGATGTTTTCTACAAATAAGGAAACTTTCATTTATGTGCATAGAGCAGCCTTTGAATCATTCTTGTTAAAAAGTAATAAATGCTAGACTTCTATGAAATCTGATGGTTATTAACTAGTGAGAATCTATGGCCATGCAACATGGCTGGACCTGTAGGCTTGATGGCCCTGGATCATTGAAAAAAACATCAGAAAAAACAGACATACTGCACAGGTTCACAGAAATGTAGCACTTGGTCCACCATGAATACTATTATATTGGTATCAAATCTTAAACACATTTCCTTTGAACACTAAGGATGAAGAGGATGGGGGAGACCTATCTAATTACTAAACGTAGATTGAAAAACCAGAGCCCTTGACAGCAATACCAGACTCAGACCCTTGAGGAAACTGTGTGGTATTCCTGGGCCCAATCAAGAATAGTTATCTTTCTACCTTCAGAGTTCAGTCTGCAGCAGTCAGCTCCTCACTGTCTTCTGGTGGCTAAACACTCATTTAAAGGTCAACTTCTTAGAGAAGACTCTCTGCATGAGTAAAGGCTCATGGTGAAAATCAAGCAGCATTATCACCAAAAAAACAAATTAAGAAAACCAGAATTAGCTTAATAAGCATTGAGGGTTTGATGACTGTTTATACCTAAGTCTTACTGCATAGGAAAAAGATCTCTGCATGGCAGATAAATAGCTCTAAGATCCTAGATGAATAGCTCTTTCAACATACTTTGCCTCTGTAAAGTTTGTGGGCTTCCAAGTTTTACACTGTTCCTAGGACATTCTCCCCTGCTAGCGGGAGCCATCTTGCTGCCAAGAAATGGAGAAACATCTCCCTCTTTACACATCTGCTTCTAGTAATTTTCATGGATGTAATTACAAAGTCATCTTGTGAGATGAGAGAGATGCAGTAAGATTCTGGTAACATTTCAGCTATCATAGTATGAAATGAGAGTGGGAGAACACTTGAGGTATATTTCATAGATGTTTGTTAGTGATGATTGAAGAGGTATGCCACATCTAGAATTGGTCCCGGAGAATGCAAATCATGTTCATGTGACATTTAGCAAGGCAGTTACATACTATACTACCTACAGAGGTGAAATGATGTAGAAATACATAAATTCAACAGCACCTCATCAGCACTGTAGGCTTCTTGAGCTGTAGCAGATGTTCAAGGAGGGAAAATTTGCAGATACTGTAAAGACAATGCCACAGCTCAGGTACTACTGCTGTCCTTGGTGAGCTGCAATGATTACCAAAGTAGCTGATGAACAACACTTTAGCATTTCCAAAAGACTGAAACTCTTTGAACAAGAGAAGACTTATTCTGCAAAGGGAATGCTCTATGAATTTACATTATCTTGTGACAGAAAAAAATCGACATGGAAGTAAAAAACCTAAACCCATCCCAGCAGTCTAAGATCAGAGTTAAAAAACCAAGAATCAACTTGAATCTGGACTATGGTGACAACTTAAAATGGCTATGACAACATGGTCTACTTTTTTACTTTCTCCCTTCAGATATTTGCACACAATGATGGGATCTCTCCTGAGCCTTTTTTTCTCCTGGCTGAACAGTCCCATCTCTTTCAGCATTTCCTCAAATGAAAGATATTCCAGTCCTTTCACTATCTTTGTCAGTCCTTTGCTGGACTCTCTCCAGTATGTTCATGTCTCTTGTACTACGGAGCCTAGAACTGGATACAGCAAAGGCTAAGAACTATCTCCCTTGACCTGCTGGCATATTTCCTAATGCATGCCAGGATACCATTCACTTTCTTTACTGCAGGGGCACATTGCTGCACATGGTCAACTTGGTGTCCACCACTTTTCTGCAGAGCTAGGTGGTCCTCACACATAATGGTACCTGGGTTTGTTCATCCCCAGGTGTGGGACTTTACCCTTGCCCTCACTGAAATGAATGATGTTCCTGTCAAGTTTATTTCTCCATCCTACTGAGGCTCCTCTATTCTTCCTGGTTTGGTGTCATCAGCTAATTTGCTGCAAGTGCAACCTGTGTCATCCAGATCATTCCTGAAAACACTGAACAGGATCAGACCTGGGGTACACCACCAGTTACTGTCCTCAAACTATATTGTGCACAGCTGATTATCACCCTCTGAACTTGTCTGCTCAGACAGTTTTCAAACCACCTCACTATCTGCTCATCCAGCCCACACTTCATCAGCTTCTTTATGAGGATCTTATGAAATAAAGTCAGTTCATCGTAGGTCATCAGGGTAAGTTGAACATGAGTTCCCCAATCACCTCGTTATTCTGGGGAAGAGTTTTCCAAATTAGTTGCTCCAGCATCTTTTCAGGGATAGAGGTAAGACTGTCCAGGCTGTAATTCCCTGGACCCTCCTGCTTGCCCTTTTTGAAGGTAGGAATAATCATGGGGAGATGCCATCACACTCATCTTGAGCTCTGGTGCCCAAGGATACCCACTTAAACCTTTGGTGGCAAAGCTACTACACCTGTGCAAGGCATTCAGCTGTCACACACAGGCAGTTTACACAGGCAAAGGGAAAGAAACTCTGCTTAATTCTAACAGTCTCCAAAATTTTAAAACACTGCCAAAATTCACTCTCATGGAAGTCCACAACTGATTACATCTGCTACCACAAAGTACTCTTGTGCTATGAGAATTCTGGTCTCTCAAGAGTAACAGAATAAAGCAGATAGTACTTAAGCCATAAATATTACATAACTTGATGATTTGCTCATTTCACAAGGCAATAAATGCTTCATGGAATGTTCCTTCTTTGTGGAAAAAAGAAATTGCCTTAGTTTTCAGAACATGTAGACCAGCTTGACATTTTCTTTAACCAGTAAAATCACAAACAAGACTTCTACAAACAGTTTTATTTAAGAAAGTCACACCAGACTCCTCCCTGAAAGATACATTTTTGCTGATAATTTTAAAGAACAGTAGGAAAGGGAAGTAAGGCTGTCCAGTTTCAGATGATGTATGAAATTAGATGACGAAATACCTAACCTAAACTTCATGCCTACACAAGCTTGGCTCTCCTTAGTTTCTCTGCTTAAGGATCCAGATATCAAGTTGGTAAAAATTTTCTAATTCAGGGTATCACAATTATCACAACTTCCAAGGTAAAAGCTGCAACCATGCTCTGCACTTTACCTCTGAAACCAAAAGCTCAGTAAAGACCAGAGGACTGGGCAGGTCCATTAATACATCCAAGCTGCTTCTTTCCTAGAGGTTCTACACTGTTTTGAGATTAAAATACAGGTCATTATTTTTTTGAATAAAGAATACAGGGACAAAGACTATCAAAATCGATGGGAAGAAGCTATCTGATCATAACAATCTAGGAGAACTATACTAGTGGTGGTTTCTAAGTAAAGAGTTGTACTGAAAAGCCTATTAAAATGCCTATCTGATCATATTGATCAGCTACAGTCTACAAATGAGCTGGAAAATAAACACACAAAAATACTCCAACTCCATCAGTTAATTGCAGATAAGACATATTGTCTGGTTGACTACAACTTCCTCTGTTTACATTTTACAAATTGCTAATATATATTGAAATGCTGCTTCTTAGATAAAAGATAAATACTCTGGTGTTTCTCTACCATCAGCAGGGAAAGATTTGCAAACAGAATTCTTAAGTGATACTATCTTTATCTTCTTCCAAAGTTTTCCAAAGATGGTTTCCTGGACAAGAGACATGAGGAATCCAGTTACTGTTGACTGAGGCATCTCAGGATGTAATGAAATATTCATTGGTTTCACACTACTGCTATTTTTGAAAAATCCATATGAGAAAGTCTGTGCATATATTAGCTTATTAGAAATATTCAGCATTTTTGCTTTAGAAGATATGAACATTAAAATTTGGCATGTACTGGACAACCAGATAATCATATTTGAACTACCTGGCACTGGCTAATAATATTTCAATTAAACTGCATAATTTCCATTTACTTCAATAGCTGTATTAGCTTCCTTGGCACAAGTTTCATGCATTTCTGAGTAGAAATGCTACATGTTCTCAATTTTTAAAGGGCCTTCAAATCCAAGGTACTTTACACCAGTCAGTCAACATCACAGATGACTTAAAATTCAAAATGAATGTGATGAAAATCTGGCATATAAATGCCTCCTCAATCTGATAATTCCAGAAGATGTAGCACACTGATATACATCCCATCTAACTGAGCCAAAAACCATGGCAGTCTTGAGTTAATTTTCTCTTCTACTATTATTATTAGAGTAGTAGACAATTTCTGTGCTTCATCTTTCCTGCTTTTCATATCTCTGGCTTCTTCACTCTAAGTTTACCTGCACAAGCAGTATTAATCTGCCAGTTTAGTTACCTTTGTAAAAAAATGGTCCCTGAACTAAAAGCAACAATCTTGAATTTGAACAACACACCAACCACAATCACTCATGCCCAAGTATTATCTCCTCTTTCTGTGGGAGCTACTAAGGTAGCAGAGGGAACCAGATGTGACACCATGGACAATGCCTGGCTTCTGGCTTAAATGTTCTCCCACTAGTAGCTGGCACAGGGAAAGGCTGATTTAAACTGTGGAGAAAGGGAATGGAGAAATAGAAAGGAGAAAAAATCATCTGGATGGCAACCAGGAAATTGAAGAAAAGAGCCATCAAGGGACAGAAGATCAGCATGGAGCTTTGCCAGTGTGGGAAGCAGAAGTGGTAAAGGATAGGGCTTCCAGTCCCCCACCTCCAACAAGGTGAAGTGTCAGGGAGAAGTTGGTAAAAGAAGGAAGTATAAATAGGCAGTGAAGGGGAGAAACACAGGCATCAAGAGGGAAGACAGGGAATGAATGGAGATCTAAAGAAGGTAAGACATAAAAGGGATGGACTGCCAAAAGTACAGCTGTAAGGAACGGGATTATAAGAAACATCTTGGGGAACCAGACAGGGGAAAAACATCAGCTCATTTCTCATCTCCAAAATATATTCCTAGGATCTAGAATTGACTCTAATATATCAGTCTTTCAACATGCCTTTGTAGCCAAACACATCCAGGCAAAGCAATTGGTATCAATGAATCTTGGGGTGGTTTTTTTTCTAATAATCAATGATCTTTGGTATTTTGGTACTACCAGCTGTTCTCAGTTAAGTTACAGACTGCAATATGTGTCTGAAGTTTGCAACCCAATTGATGATTCAGTCACTCTGTGGTTTTTAAGAAGAAAAATCTGTTTTAGAAACCTTAAGAAATGGTTCTGAAATAAAATAATTTTGTATTAAGCTAACAAGTTTTATTAGAACCATTTTTGTGCAATAGATGTTATCTACTTCCTGTGATTATTAATATCTCTTTACACTGGCTTTCTTTTTGGTAACACCTTTTCCTAGCACCTTCTCTATTCATGACAAGTATCTCCTTTATTTCTCATATTTCTCTATGCTATGAAATATATATCCCATACAATTTTCTTTTTTGTCTTTCAGCTGTATGCTTAGATTGTCTCAATTTTTACTTTCTTTCTCAGGTATTCCTCTGTCTCCCATTTCTCTTGAATGTGCTGCCAAGCTTTCAATTTTAAATTTATCGTGATTTCCCCTTTAGTCTTTGTTAGAAATGACTCAGTCCCTTTTAGGCTGTATTTGCCTTTACAAAGAAAAGTTAAACAGCTATTAAACTGCATATTGTTTTACACTATGTGCAGTCATTATACACACAGCCTCCCTTCTCCCACTGGTATAATGTGAGAGATTACAACACAAAAATCACAGTCTAGGGGGAAAAAAAAAGTAAAAATCACACAGCTTTTACATCTTCAAAAACATATCCCTGACACAATGATAAATGCAAAGCACATTACATTGCACCTGATTAAAGTAAATAGTGTTTGGTTGTTGTTTTTTGTTTATTTCTTCCTTTTTTATGAACTGGCTCATTTTCATCTATCAACAGATATGTAGCTTATCTACAGTTTATATATACACATATATGGACTGAGTTCTGACAGAAAATTGGTTGGCAAGCAAAACCTGTGAGCAATGAATTAGTAAGCACTGAATCCTCATAGCTGCATAAATTCTGCAAGGCACTTGAAAAAACAGACATTTGTTTTGACAAAATGGTAAGATAAATATCTAGACTCCTGGAGCATAATTTATAATTCTCAGGACCAGAACTCTAAGATAAAAATGTTGCTCTTTTATGCCACACAAATGAAAATAAAAAAGGTTCAAGAGCAACAATCTGATCATCTGCATAAAATAAAAAGTGTAGAGATACCTCTATAGTTACATCAATAAGCAGTACTTAAATGGAAGATTCCCTTCAGAGAGATATCTGGACTGTGTCCTGCACCACATGCTGACTATTTAAGTGTCCAGGAGGCACAACTACCAGTCCTCTTAACTTTTCACAACTTTCTACTGCTTCTACAAATCCTTCCAACAACACCATTACCAAGAAGCTTGAAGCATTCCAACAGCAGTCTTTTAAGCCTTATTAACAACTTCAACAGAAATAAATTCCTCTTCATAAAAGTTCCTATTTATAAACCCAAATGCTCATAGGTCTTTTGCCACAGGATTTCATACCAGAGGTTCAAGCTGAGCAGCTTGCCTTTTTTGAGTTTCACATACTCTTTCAAAGCCATAGCTACTCAAAATACAATCTCTTATTCTGTCCCCATGTTGGTCTGTTCAGCATGAGTTGTTCATTTTTCTTGTAACTGCCAGTCTGCACCTACACCTTTGGCAAGAGTAAAATAGATTTAATTTACACAAGCCTAGTTAAACATTTAATTAAATTTCTCAGGAGTTTTCTACTTATTTGCCATCTCAACATGTGCAGAAGAAGTGAAATCAGACTATCTGGTTCACAATTACTTAGGTCACCTTAAAAGACCTTTTCTTAAAATGCACATAGTTGCATTATTTTAATATAGGCATTCATCTTCAATCTTGTGTTTTGAATTAAAACAAAAAATCATGGAATCACAGAATATGCTGAGTTGGAAGGCCAGAGAACTTCTTGGCCATTCCTTTAAAAATTTGTTTCTTGATTTTCCACTTCATAAATGGTAACAGAATGTTACTGCAGACAGCATCCTCTTGATTCCTAACAGATAAGAAGAGTTCACCATCTTTATCATGTAGTAGGGGCACACATCATCAGAGGCAATGTATTTTTGTCCATATTTTTCCCAGATTCTAGTAGATTTGCTTAGCAGCTATTGTAGCATTCCTGGCATTTATTTTTCTCTCACCATATCTGTTCTCAGCTAGCATGCAAATTTCTTTTCAAGACAAAAACATCAGAGTTAGTACTGAATGAGAACAAGTTCCAAAAGGCAAAGCCAGCCAAAGATGCACAATTTTAAAGTAGTATCATGTCCAGAGTTGTATTTTAGTTCTGTTTCGAAGTCAAAAAAATCCTACTGGAAGAACTGTGTTTTCAGTTGACAAAAGACAATGCCATACTTCCTTTCTGGATCAGACAAAGTGTGAAAACCCTCAGGAAGAAAGAGCAGGAAAACTCCATGGTAGAAACTAATGTGTTACTGTGTCAAGAGCAATGCCAATAAATGAATGTCTGGAAAAACATGAGGAAGGATACTGTACTTGCTGTCAGTGGTGCCCATCAACATCAATATGTTTACTAAACTAATGAAGAGGGAGAAAAACTAACAGACCTGGTCAAGAGGAGATGCATGACACATGAAGAATAGTTACCAATTACCTACTCCTTCTTAGTTTTTACAGCCCTCCACAGGATCATAGTCAAAGAATGAGTTTTAAGAGTAGCTATCACTGCACAATTATTCTATTTTCTAGTGCTAAATCAGATTGTCCTTTATTTCCACCAGTTTAAAGTATATTATAGTAACAGAAAAAACCTATTTCAAATCAGAATGGAAGAAACAAATCCGCAATGAAGTCAGTTTTCTCTGCTTCAGGTGTGGTGCAGCACAAAGATGCAGCAATATACTGGGTTAAGTGTTCTTTGCCAGTCAAGAAAATGTTTACTACAAGTCTGGTAAACAGAAACTGCACAAGCATTGGAATCTGCACTGCAGTGAGTGCAGTGGCAACGCCCAATAGGAGACAATGCTTTAAAAGTCTGAGAAAAATAGAGGGGTTTTTTTCAGGCTGTGTCGTGTTAAGAGACCAGTGAGCTGTCACAACTACTTATGAATAAGCAGCTCATCTCCTGGCAACAAGCTCAAATCTCATCTTCATTGAACAGGATGTACACAATACTGTTAACTCTTCTGAGATTTTCACCCTTTGAAAACTTAATTTAGATAAGCCTTAAAGCTTTTATTTAGGTAATTTCATCAGTACATCTAAGAATCCTGTGAAACCAGTACATACAGCATTGTCTTATTGAAGACCTGTATTTTATATACTTAGGTTGGTTGTTGGGGATATCCATTGACACATATAACATAATTTGACTAATGAGTTTTCCTGATCAGAGGAGATGCTGCCTGTCAGATTCCTGGAAAAGATTAGTTTGATTATCTGTTAATAGAGTATCAGGTACTTAACATCCCTCATGCTCTACTTTAAATGAGATTCGAGGCTGGATTTATCCACACAAATGATATTACTATTTTGCCCAGAAAGATATGTCATTTTGATGGTGTTTAAAAAGATGAAAAAGACAGTCATGTAAATGAACTGCTTTATATCTCAAGCTGGCAAAGGTAAACACAGTAAACTATTAATATTTTCTATATTTTTTATATTTTATATATTGCAAATACCGTAAATAACTTTGTTCAACAAAAATAAAACAATAAGCTACCATTTTTATTGTATTAATAAATCAACAGCAGACAGGAACTCTTAGTCATAACGGTGCAAGTGTCCTCCTGCTGCTATCACACAAGAGACATTAGAATATTCACTTTATTTTTCTTACTTGAGCTGTTCCTCAAGCACAGCTGTATACACCGTGCAACAAGCACAATACTCTATCCACCTCTGGACTTTTGTCATTCCATGCAGTACTGCTAGCAGGAATATTTTATTTCCAAGTGACAGTCACACCACAAGTTTTAGTGATTTGTGGAGCTTCACTTCATGAAACTAAAGCAAGCAGTCAATGGTCATGTGTGCACTCTCTCCAGACAAATGCTGCTCATACCAGAGAACTCTTAGTTACTCTAAGATGTTGTCACTCCTGCATACCCTACAAATCTCTTGTGGACTGCTCACAAAGGAGCTCTTGGCAGGGCATGTAAGTAAGTATCACTTAGCCCAATTCTCAGTCACTTGTCCTACAAACCAGAACACATGCAAGAACTGCAAACAACCTTCAAATTCTGCTGCAAACAGCTGCAGATGAACTTTTGTGGGGAGCAATTCCAAAGCCATGGGCTCAACGTTTGGTTTTTTTATAGACTTTTCTATCAGATACTAGTCAGAAAAGTTAAATCCAAGTTTTAAGAGATAACAGTGGCATTCCTTTTTCTGGTTCTTCTTGCTTCAGAAAATGTGCTGAATTGTCAGAAGCTTTAATGACTCTAATCTAAGAGGGCCACAGGCAGAGTGCTAATTGCTGAGAAAAGGTAATGTCATACTCCTGATCACTGAAGCACTCCAAATCCACTATCTCCAGTATTTTTATCCTCAAGTCTATCCACTTTGCAATTACTAATGCCTGAAATGAGCATGGCAACACACATTCTCACAACACTGCAAACCTTCATGAACATTAATGGGACATATGTCCAATACAATTCCACAGAAGAGATGGAGAACAGGAAGTTCACCCTGGGTGCTCATAAACAGATGTTACACACACACACCTCTGCCAACTCTCCTGCACAGCACCCATGGGTGATGACTAACTAGCCCTTCCTCTGTTGTTGCCCTGATTTTTAAGTGTTTTCTTTTATAGTTATTTTGAAAGTTTTAAAGTTATTTTAAAAGTTTTCTATGCCTTCTAATGTTTACATATTTCTACTGGAGTTCTCACACACTGCTCATGTAAATAATGATTGTTTTGTATTCTTCTTTGTGGGAAGAAAGAATTGATAGACTATTAGTTTGACCAGTGTGGCTGGAGAGGTGGCAATTTCATCCTCCAATCCACTGTCACTTTTGAAATTCTACATATTGCGAAGTGAGAAATAAAATTAGCTCTTTTTTTTCTTTTGAACTTATCAAGCTTCTATGTACTGATTTCACATCCAATAGTGACACTCTGTGATCACCCCTCTGGCTGAGGTTGCATTTCATGCATTTGCAGAAGAAAGCACTACTTCCCAAGCACCCTGGAATATAGTGACCATCTCAGACATGGAACAGAGGAGTGCTGGTAGCATGATACTACAGTCAGCACATACACTGCTTTGGGGGAAATCCTAGTTCAAAACAACCAACTTGGCAGATGCATTCTAGAGCCTGTGATATAATTTTTTTAAAAAAATTCAGAGTAAGCACATCAAAACAATGATCTCTTAAGGATCAGATAATAAAACAGGCTTACTCACTGAAACGACCATTAAAAAATTTTGTTTGTCTGTACAGATGTGGGCTCTATTTACATATTTCATGTTTAATGTTCAGAAAGAAAGGGGAAATCCACATATTTAAAGGATCCATCTTAATTTGGATAAAATCTATGTACCTGAAATAAAGTCTGCAGTGAAACAAAATAGATCATATAACATCATGTTCCTCTGACACTCTTAGTCTCAGTTAACTACACCTCCTCAGCCTCCTGATGATGACATGTATTTTACATTTTGCCTTGTCCTACTTGGAGACACAGCTCCATCAAGTGCCTGCATAGTTTGCTCCAGGTACTCTCTTTCAGCATTAGAGGATTTTATTTCCTGCTCTCCATATGAACAGTATCTCACTTAACACAGATCCTAACACGTATTATGAGAAAACTGAAAATAATGCATGCTGGGAACACACAGGGGAAATACCAAAATCCCTAACCAGGGAAACTGCTATTTGAGGGAGTTCACCAACTCCCACATGTGATGCCAAGCCCCAGAAGGGATCCATGGTTGTTGGGTTGTGTTTAGGGTTTGCCCCCATTTATGGTTAATTCCTTCCCCCACTGATTTTGTAAAACGGTCCGTTCTCCCTCCTCCTCCTCCCTCTCTGCCTGTCAATCCTCCCTCCCTCCTCCCTAAATGGAAAACCTGTGTTAAGATCATCCCCGGCCCCCACCCCGGGGGCCCGTCCATCACTCCGAGGCCTCTCCTCTCCATCTGGAATCTTCCATCCAGCGCCTCGAGTGATGGGCTGGTCTCTGGGGCTCCCTCCTTCCCCCATACCCCACTGGACAATCCCTCTGCCTGTTCCCCTGGTTTCCATGCCCCACGTTCCCCCATTGGATGGCGGCTTCCCCCACCCCGTGTTTCCACCCCCTGTTATAATCCCCTGCACCGTGTGCTCCTCGCCTTTCGGGCGCACCTTCCCTCCGAGCTGAGGGGCTGCCGTGTGTGTCCCCAATAAACTTGGATTACGGGTGCATCCTTGGGGACACCCCTCGCTTCTGCCGAAGTCGCTTGTCGCCTCTTTTGTTTCTGGTGCTCGTCAGCCCACGGGTCACTGACCCTGCCCGCTGTGGCCAGGAGAGGTGGCCCCCGCTGCCCGCGGTGCTTGAGGGTGCCGGGCAAGAGGACCATTAAGAGAGCACCGCGACACATGGTCATGAGGGCTCGCCAGCAGAGAGCCATTCAGTGTCACAGCCTGGGCTGTAGCCGTGGGGAAGGAGGAGACTTGATACATAGAAGGTAGAAGACTCCCTCCTGTCCTGGGGAGATGTTGATAACTCTGTAATTATCAGTGGATGGGGCCCTTTTCTTTTTGGCTAGGGCTTGCCATGTAAGAAGTATGACAAGCCACTCTGGAAATACAAACTTTTTAAAAGCAAGAAGTGGTCCCACAGCATGGAAAAGAAATAACAGTCACGGATTATTAACCTTTAGGAAAGATGTCACAGTATCCTGAGACAGCAGACATGCCTGTGACTAGGATCACTGTGAAGAGATTACTATTCTTGTAGATTTGCTAAAAAAATTGGACTTTATCTATTTTTCAAGAAGCTGGACAGACATTTGGCAGGCAATCACGCTCATTCTAGCAGTAGGTATCATCAATGCTGGAGGCTATTGGACAGGAGCCATAGAGGAGAAGTGACAGCAATTCATCAAATACAACTGTAAAAAAATTGGATTTTGAACATAGAGCAATAACCTCTGGTACAAGATTGTTCTTTGTCTTATTTAGGCTTTATTGCTACAATGATCATTCCCTGTGTTTAATCACTGGATGATTCTGCATGTATGCAACACCTGGGCTCTGCAGATGTCTGTCTCTCCCTCCTTGAACAAATTCCCATTTGGAGAGCAGAAAGTCAATTTACAGTGTGTTCACAAAGACTTGGAAGTGAAAATACTGCTCATAGCTGGATTCAGTATCTTCAGTGCTGTCTTTTGAATGGGTTTCAGAAATGAGAAACAATGGATCCTGCAAGATGCTCTAGGAATCTCCACCTGCCTTTATGAGCTCAAAGAAGTTCACACACCCAATAGGAAGGCTTGAATCCGATTTCTTCTGGCATTGTCATCTGTGAAGTCCTCCTCGTACTGACTGCTCCTTTAATAGCCAGGTCTGGGGACAGCATAGCAGAAATTACAACTCTTGGACCGCTTGATGCAGCACATCACAAGAAAGTCCAACTTCTGTTGAAAATTCCAGTGTGATATCCTACATCAGGTTGCAACAGACCTTTTACTGTTTTAGTCCTTGAGGAACTGTAACTCCTGGTTTCCTGGCAGCCTACTCTCACAAATTCTATATTCAGACACAATCATCATGGATCTATTTTATAAATTCTCCTGCAGCTCATCGCTGTGGTCTGTTGGCAAGTTTTTTCTTTCAGCATTAACAAAGAGAGCTCAGCCAACTAATTTCTGCTTTGTGCCACTCATTCTTATTGTTTGCTTGCTTCTTGTTGCTCTTTTGTACTATGTTGAAAGCATTGTGGACAGGCAGTGATTTTACAAAACACTGCTCCTATCCTCCCTCAGAAATCAGTATCAGCTACCCTGATTCCCAAAAAGATCCAGATCCACAGATGCGACTGAAAGAAGTCAAAATATAATCAATCATATATCAAATAAAGATCAGTTAGATAATTTGTGTTGAAAAAAAAAGAATTTACCAATACCAACACCAACATCCATATTGAAGACAAAAACCCCATGTTACTCAGAGAAAAACCAAGCTACAAATATGACTGATCTTGAATAAAATCTTGAACCACAGAACTAGACAGACAGCAAAGGAGATCAGAGAGTTCCAGAGGCAGATCCTCAGAAACCAGCTATGCACTGCAGGTTTATTGCCAGATAACCTCCCTGGAAAATTACTTTAGAAGACTGTATGAACAGATAGATCCAATCTAATAAGAGTACAACTTGCAATAGCATCCTTTTTTTTTTTTTTTTGTGAAATACAAGTAGCTTTATCTTGCTCTAATCTCCTTGTATACATGATACTCTTTCATTAAGCATTTCTATCCTGATGCTGTTACATACAATAGAGTGATATCAAGATACTTATTTCATTAGTGTTGGATACTAAGTTAAAGAAAATCATAAAGAATACAAAACACTCTTATACAGTAAGTCTAGGGAATTAACTTGGAATAAACAAATAAGCCTACTGAAAAATGCTAAATAGTGCTTTGCTAGGCATCACTGAAAACTCTAAAAAACACATGAATTCATAACTAAAGACAAAAATTATATTTGTGTTGGTATGATACACAAAAGAAAGAAAATACCTTAATGCAGCCACATGAAAAAAAAAGTTGCTTTTTTGTTGTTTTGCTTTGGGATTTTATTGATGGTTTTTGTTTGTTTGTTTTTAAATCATGTAAAGCTGGTTTTCATCCTAAGCTGCCATACTCAATGTTTACCCCAAACTAGGCATATGAAACATTTAATTTCTACTTATTTATGTTACATTATCAGCTGTATCATAGTGTTGTCCCTCACCCCCAACCCACAAGCATAATGAAGATTGTACATAGTTCTTACAGAAATTAAAGGATCGTTGCAGGGATTACTGAGAAACAGTCTGGTTCAATTTAGAAAATAAGTCATTATATCTTTTACCATCAAGATGTTATTTTGGACTATTAACTTTATTTGACAGATGCAAAAGAGGAAGCACAGTGGTGCCTCTGAACCCAGAAGGTGAGAAACTTGCAGTTCATACACTTCAACTACAATCCTGTTTGACCAAAATGTAAAATACAAGCATGTTATCCATTCTATCATGACCTGGGGTAGAAAATAGGAGTGCCTAGTTTTCAAAGTATGTCTCCCACTCACTCACAATTCTACTAAGCAAGTCTCATAAACCCTACACCTCAAAAATATTTAATTAGTGGCTCCTTATTGCATATAGGCACAATGAATTTTGCATTTCTTATTTTGGTACTTAGAGATTATTCCTATTAACATACAATTTGATAAAGAATAACAAAGAGTGAACACTTTGCACAGGTTGCTTACTGGAACTGGGAACAAATCTCTGAAATATGGCAAAATACAAGAGAGTCTGCCTGGAGAGGCTGAACTCTATTGTCAGGGTCTTTTCCAACCTAGATGATTCTATTATTTTATGACACACAGCACTCCCAGGAGAAATCATGCTTTTTTCCTACATTTTTTATTAAGCCTCATTCTGTTGCACAGAATCTGTCAGGTTGGAAGGGACCCCAGGGGATCATCTGGTCCAACCTCCTCTTCCTTTCATTTGTATAATTTCAAAAGAAATACACTAAACCCCCCCCACTTATACTGAGGACCCTAATACCATTTGCAGCTCTGGGGTCCCAATAAAAGAAGAATGTGGACCTGTTGGAGCAGGTTCAGAAGACAGACACAAAAATGATCCAAGGGCTGAAGCACATCTGCTTTGAAGGCAGGCTAAGAGAGTGGAGGTTGGTTAGCCTGGAGAAGAGAAGGCTCCAGAGGGACCTTCTAGCAGCTTCCAGCACCTGAAGGGGGCCTGGCTTCCAAGAAAGATGAAGAGGACTTTCTTCTACAGCCTCTAATGACAGGAGAAGGGACAACTGTTCTAAAACTGAAAGAGAGTAGTTTTAGAGTGGATATTATCACAAAACTGTTTAGGCTGGAAGAGACTCTTCAAGATCATCTAGTTCCAAACCTTGCCATGGGAAGGGACACCTTCCACCACATCAGGCTGCTCAAAGCCCTCTTAGGGCCCTATTAGGAAGGTATTTCTTACAATGAGGGTAATAAGATTGTACTGTCCAGGGAAGCTGTGGACTTCTCCTAGCAGTGTTCAAGGCCAGGTCATAGAGGGCTCTGAGTAATGTGTCTGCTGAAAGCTGTCCCTGCCTGTGGCAGGGGGAATGTACTAGATGATCTTAAAAGGTCCTTTCCAACTCAAACCGTTCTATGATTCTATATTCCACATTTTTACCATATATTCATTATATAGTTCAATAATGTACCCTGGAGAAAAGTCAAAGAATCTCAAAATTAAAGACAGATTGAGACCTCATTTCTCTGCGGGAGCTGAGACAAAGAAGGCACACTCTTTTATCTGGTAACATACACCTAGCCAGACACCAGATGGCCTGTCCACAATCAGCCAGGAGAAACATACTGTGCAGGGGATATAAACAAGACCCCCCCAGATTGCAGACCTAAGACTCCTGTCACCAGAGAGTATCAATGTTGCTTCAACTTCAGAAGACTGAAACAGAATCATGGGCAAACTTTCCACTGTGTCAAGGTTTTGCAGCTGCATCTTGATTATCTTCCATTTAAAAGGCACACTGAGATGGAAAATGGAGAAAGATGGTGATCTTTCACACATCAAGAGAACTGCCTGTTAGACAGGGAAACAATTTTGTCTCCCTACTTTAGCAGACAGGTACAGGGAGGCAAGACAACCATGACATTTGCACCAAAATGCATCCTTCTTAAGCTTTAGCTTTACATGCTCATCACTCATGAAAGCCCAGCAGAAATTCCCACATGTGAAAGGCTGAGCTGTTAAAAAATTTACACAAGTCATGTTTCACAAAGAAAGGCCTGTGCCTCAGCACTGGACAGAACAAGCCCTACAGCATTTTCAGCCAAGCTGTCAGCAGCTAAATACAGCAATTTTATTTTTGGTTATATGGAAGATATATTTCATTATTCATCCATTTCATTGCAGTGAGTATGAGGAACCCTTACTGACAAAAGGACAGCAATACTCACAATCTTAGCAAAAAAGGCTTAAAATTCTTCCATTAACTATAATTAGCATTATTAAAACCATGATCTCAGTTGATGCTCTTCTAAGTAATAGCAGTAACAGGACAGTTTAAATACAGCATGGAAGCCACAGAGTCATGCCACTAGACATGCTAAATGAACTTTAAATCTAACATGTTTTCAGCAAAAGCATTAGAAAAGACTATTTAATCTAAATTAATAATCTACTGTACTTGAAAACTATGGGCTATAGCTACCATTATGAATCAATCAGATTCAAGCACAGTTGCCCTCTCCCTACAATGAGCACTTTAGATACACCATGAAGATTTTAAAATTCTCCAGACATGGCCATTTACAAATTATTAAAGTTCCACAGCTGATGTTGAGTATTGGACACTGTTTTATGGTTGTCCCTACAGCACCTTTATCAACACTAAGTGATAGGAGTCCAAATGAAGTAAGAGCAGCTTTTATAACTATCATCAAACAGCAGTAACTCCTGTTGCAGACCTATACAGAATTTGTATTTATTTAAAGAAGAAAAACAAAATTAATTCAAATTCAAAGCAGCAGTTCATTGTATTGGACTTTAAATACATCAAACAAGACATGCAAAAATATGGAAAATTAGTATGAAAATGTTCTAAAACCAATCTGGCAACAGCCTTGCAGAAGTAGAGGCTTGGAGGTAAGAAGATGGTGACTGGAATATCAACAAGGTGTGGTAAGTGAATATGACCAAGTAAACGATGGCTTGATGAACAAAGCAAGGACACCTACCAGGAGACAGAGACTGCCTTAAAGGTGTAAGCCCACGTGCATGTTCACAACCTGATAAGGTAAAACACCCAAAAGGCTGGGAACAGGCTTGTCTGTCTTAGCAACGCTAGAAGGTGGCTCCTCACATGTCTGAATGCAATGGATAAAGAAATCAAGCATAGCTCAATCCTGAGCTAAGGAATATGTTCCCTTTTTGGGGAAGAGAGAGGACCAGATTGGAAATCACATCTCAAGGAACCTGTTCCCAACTTCAAGGAGCTCCCAAACTCAGGTGTCTCTCCTGGGCTCAGTTGAAGAGCCTCAAAATCCCTTGCTTGTCATATCCACAATGACAAATTGCAGAGAAACCGCGTCCAACTTGGCAAAGGAAGGAGTCTCTCAGATACCCAAAGCAATCCTAGCTGCCACACTATTTTGAAAGAAATGCAGTCTGAGCTCTTTTTTATAGCAGTTCTTTAGGAAAATAAAGATGATACATATGGACATTTGACGGGAATCCTGTATCACAAGTCATGAAGCATTTGAAGTCTGTTGGAGAGAATTATGCCATAAAAATCTTAAAAAAAAAAAAAGACTCAGCCCAGCCAACATTTAGGAAAGAAAGGGTAGATGCTTTCTAAGAAGGAAAGAAATTAAAGCTATTTAAGCAAAGGAACTTGTTTTTACTCTACCAAGAGGTTAGAAGCAAATTTAAGAAGGAATACTCTGCTTTACAAATGCAGGCAAAGCATATGTTTTGGCACTGCTTGGCTGCACCCATCTGCATCCTGGAGCAAAAAAAGTTCTTTTTAAGGGGCTTGTGCACAAGCGTAGTATCAATATATACAAATAATTCAGCTGTGAATTTGTAATTCTTGCTTTTTCTCTGAGGTTTTTCATATTCACAGTAAATACCTCCAAAGAGCATGGTCCAGTTTGAAGAAGGTGAAGCAGGAGCCCTGGATGAAAAATAAACCACTCATTTCTTTCAAGATGTACACAGGATTTTTGCTTTGCCACTGAGCTCTTCTTCCTAAGGCAAGACACTCATAAAATAGAAAATTCACAGATCCCAGCATGATGCCAAATACTTAAGGAGACAAGAAATTGTGAGTTTTCTCTTGGTTACTTTTAGGGCTGCAGTCATAAAATCCCTGAGAACTTTTTGATACATATGTGGTGCTTCCCTAAACAGAGTAAGAAGATGCCTAAGAACACCTGAAAGTCATGAAATACGTCTGGTAGTGGGCTACAGAAGGGTCATGAAAAAGAAAGGACAAACCCAAAGAATCAAAGACACAGGCAATAGGTTAAAGACATGCAGCTCCTAAGATATGAGAATTGCTGGGGTCAAGCTCTAGTCTTGTTAAAGTATGTGAAGTAAGAGGTCACAGCACTGTGACTGCTGGACTAAGGAAGTTCATTGTTGCAAGTCTTTGGGGACATGCACCCTGTCAATCTAAGCATGCCTCTACATTTTTTTTAACAGAAGTTTCAGAAGATGTATAAAATTGGCTTGCTATTTCTCAGTTTGTCATTGAGAAAATGGTAAGAAGATTGAGTAGCACTTTGATGAAGCAAACCTACAGCCTTGCAGGACAAGTGGCAAAGCTATTATTTCTACCTTCATGGAGTTGCAGAATATCAAAACAAGTTATTGTGACATGAGAAGGCTGACATTTCACTTGACATTTCAAGCTGATGCTTATTTGAGTGGATATCTTCTGAAAACATCTTGATAAAACAAGCATTTCAAAACTGTAACCAAGTGTCCTAAATTCCAAGAGACCTACTCAGAAACAAACTTTAAAGATTCCATACTCTAAGATTTTGGTTATTTTGGACAACTGACTGCTGTGAAATTAGTTTGTAAGTTACTGAGAAATCAAGATTCTACAAAAGGCTCCATCTGCCACATTTGCTACAATACACTGAATTTCAGATACCTTCCAATCTCCTTACCTCTTGTCCTGAAAGGTAGTATGCTGCTAGAAGACCGCCAATGAAGCGAATATTGACCTCAAAAACAGACACTTCGGAATTCTAGAACAGAAAGAAAGCATTAATAAATAATTAACCAACTCCTTAATGAAAGAAGAAAAAAAGCTATAAAGGCAGAAGAAAGTACATATCCTAAGGCAACCCATATGCAAGGGTCTGTACTGTTGCAGTCTCTAGATCCAAACTGAAATTCTCGTGCACATCTTTGTGACACCAAATGACAATTTCAGTTACAGCTTCAACCAATTTTATTAAAATCATATTCGTTTTTCTCCTGCCCTTTAACCATTTTATCACCACAAAGTGCAATTACAGTAATTTGGGGCCGGTGGGAAAAAAGGCAAGGACTGCACATTTCTGTAATTCAGCATCTTTTTTCTTATGCTTCGGCATAGTACCAAACCTTCTAGGTTTAAAAGATAAAGCAAAATCATAATTAGAGAATTCCCATAAAGCACTTTTTAACCTAAATTACTAAATTTAAATTTGGAGCTCTATTTTAACATAACCTTTGTCCTGGAATAGCCTTTATATTATGACAAGTAGTACTGCAGGACCACTGAGAAATTCAAGCGAATAAACTATTTTATTGCCTTCTTCTACATTATTATCCTTAGGTTAAATTCAACAGTATCTTTTGACTCATTTAACCCACAAAAAATTAAGAAGAACCAGACAGTTTTAACAACTGACTCCCTCTGTGTCCCATTCAGCTAATTTTCCACATACACTCCATCTGTCTCCCCCATAAACTTCTCTTCAACCTATTAGACACAGAAATGTAGTTTTATTAAGAGATTTTGAGATCAGCAAGACTTTTCCTTTTATCCAGAAAAATCACTACAACGTGCACTGAACAAGCTGACTCACCAATCTGCACACTGCTGAAATGACATTTACAGGTACATCTTTCCTTTTGTGCTATTTCTATGGCATCTGCAGTGCTTGGATCAAAACTAAATTCATTTTGCACATATTACATATTTCAGAAAGATTATGTGAATAAAAATTTCTTCAAACAGCACTGATTAAAACTTTGAAGTTTGAAATACTCCCTAATGTTTTTAGTAAAAGGCTTTCTCTTTTCACATAAAGGTGATACAAGAAAAATAACACCAATGCAGCATGATTCCACTTAATACCTATTAAAGTCATGAATCACACATGCAGTGGGACAGTGTAAAGTGAAACCAATGACTTCCATGTAGAAGAATCCAAGAGGATAAAATTTATGTATTTATTTATAAACTCCAAACCATATAAGGAAATTACTCAAGTTTGGTGTATGCAAAAGACAACTCATTAACCTTCAGAAATGGATTTTGATACATAGGAAGAGGTAACTGAACCCCAGAGGGTCATGTAAATTTCTTCCATCCAAATCCTAGATTAATATTGCAAATTTATATTGAAACTGCCTTAGATCAGACAAAAGTTATGGAAGCAATTTAGTACACCCTCATAATGGTATCATTATCTCTACACTGTCTCTGATATATTTAGGATCTTCAGTTTTAGACTGAATAATTATCTGGCACTAACTGAAAAAGCAGAGTAAAATTTCTTTGATGTTTGCCAGACAGTCAAGGTATAGATCAAAAGGAAAAAGCCCAAACAAATAATTTTTGAAAAGTAGGTTAAAATAAAGAAACAGTAAGCATTTGCTGAATTCAGAGTGTACAACTATATTTCATTATGTGCATTTACTGAAATAATACTGAAAAATTATTTTTGGAACCATAGGGCAAATCCAAGGACTGAAATACAAATTCCATCACAGAGTCTGTGACAGTCCCAAAATTAGTATTAAGTACACTAATCAATAAGACTAAAATAGACCAATTTATTCTACTTAATGCTTCCATTTAATGATTCTCAAGAATTTCAGATGCTACATGACCAACTGGGAAATTCTAGTGATAGATGAAGCGCCTGTAGGAAAACTCAAGAATTCAAGAGTCATATTTTGTGTTAAAGCTCTTAAGAAATATAAGAAGAGATTGTATTCTTAAGTAATTTATATACTAGTAGTTCGGGGGAAATTTGTCTTCCACAGCTCAGTTATTTGCAACAACTATCAGCCAAAAAAACCTCATCTTTCTGTCTTCATTTCTGAGGCCTGGTTTTTTCTCACAAAACACTTCCCCTTACTTCCATTATCCAGTTATAATTTGTACTTTGAAAATACAATATATAGGTGTATCTCTACTTAAAATCATAACTGAAAAGGTCAGGGCATTTTTTTTTTCTAATACAACGTTAGACACACAGAGAATGTCACATCTGTGACAAGTTTACATCTGACACTTTGATCCGTAATTTTTATTAAGTTTCACTTGAAAGACCTCTTCTGGCTCTTCCCAAGATGAACACCTTGAAAAGGACTAGAGAAATATTAAGGGCAGGCTCTACTCACCACACTGAAATCAAGATTTTTGTCAATCCATTCTTGTCCTTCTCTGAATTCATCGTGAAGGCCCATGATATAAAGAGTATCCAATGCATCTACTATGGTAGCACCCATTTGTGAGTTTCCTATGTGCAAGAAAATAAGGTTTTCTATTACAAGTGACTATTTCACTACTTCTCTTAAACATCACAAACATGAGAAAATAACCCAAGCAGTAGCAAAGCAAAGTTACTACAAAGGTGTCAGCACAAAGAATTATCAAAATGAGCAAGGAATTATCAGATACATAAGAGGATTCCGGCTTCTTGTTCAAAGTATCAATCCTCTGGCACAGTTTGGCTTCTGGGGAAAAAAGAACACTAAAGACAGAAAAAACAGCCCTTCTCATCTGCTTTCCTAACTTGAACTTGAGCAACTGTACTTTGACACAAAAAAAAACCCAAACCAAAATGAAACAAAAAAAACCAAAACCAAACAAAAACCCAACAAAAAACCAAAGGACAGAAAGACATAAAACCTCACAGTAATCCAAAGGACAGAAAGACATGCAGCTTCAAAAAGCTAGTAGGAATTCTAGGACAGAAGCATTAGGGAAAAAAAAAATGGCATATGCAAGATAAAGTAATCAGTACTTGCAGTAATACCTTCCATTTCCCAACATTTACTTCTGAAATATTCAAAGTTTCCCAATTATGGACGCTAGCTAATGATTGAAAAGCACGGGCTGATGAGCAGGGAAGCGCTGGCCTGGCGTGACTGCCAGAGCCACAGTCCCAAGATGTTCCCCTGGGCGTCTGCAAGGGACGCAGCCATGAGCGCTAATGGATTTCTCAACTGTCACCACTTCAAGTGGAGCATTGAAAGCCAAATAAAAATCAATGGTGCTTTAAGCTAAAATGCCGTTCACTTGAAACAGCAGCAATTTAGAGCTGATTGATGAGTGACTCATCGGCCTGTGCAAGGATGAGGAGATGGTGAGCCATGGCCCATGATAGCCTTGGTCTCCCTAGGCCACCCCGACCCAAGCTGCTGCCCTCAGTAGGCACACATCTTGGTTTCTAGAGGAAACCAAAATTATCATGAGTTATCTGTTTTCATGGAGTGTTTAAAACTTCCTGTGCACCAACTTCACTGTTCATACCTGTAATCTATAAACCAGTGCACTCTGGTTTATAATCTCCAGTAAACTGATGAGCAATTTAATGACACTAGTGTCCTAACAAGTCCATTTTAGTGTTCTTTTAATGTGTTTTCTACCCATAATGGGAATCTCTACAGCACAGTGTTCCTGCGTGGTAGTTTCTATTCATCCATTTCTGACTTTCACATGGTTAGTGCTATATTTTTTCTCCTCAAACATAACAGTAACTGAATGAATCCATCACCCCCACTGTGCTTCTTTCACACACCTAAATGTCAGAGATGTAAGCTTAATTCCATTTTCAGAGACCTCTTTCCCCAGATAATAAAAATTAAACACAATGGTATCCAGGACAATGTAACCACCAACTAATTTTTAAATAATAGCTATGCATTGCTTTTAATTAATTGCAATTATATTTGGAAAGCCTGAAGTTGGTGGTGTTTGTTAAGAAAATTCAAGTACAGACTGGCGCACACTACCTTTTGCAAGATTAATTAAAAGACAAATCCTTTGACGAACTGTCCACCAGCCATACCTATAACTCTCAGGAAATTAATTCACTGTGGTGCTCAAGTACTGTAAAGTTTAACACCTTCAGCCAAATGACAAATTCCACTGCTTATGCTAAAGTGGAGGTTGCTTTGAGCAGAGCCACAGCACTGCACTTAACTTAGCACCTCCTCAAAAGCATGTGACAGTTATCTAATTTATCACTTCAAAAATATGCAAATAAGGCCATGACACAAGGACTACCTTCAGTACCAGCTGACAAAGTATTTTTTTTAACATAAAGTTGGAATGTATTATACAGCTTCCACAACACACTCAAAGTAATTTCTGTTTCTTTATTTAAACCATATTGATAAAATTTCCAAATACACACAGTGTTTGAACGAATAGGAATACGTAAGTCTTGGAAAATTCTGGAAGTTCCTCGTACAATACTTTCAAAAAATAAAACTTTCCAACTTAAACACAGTGGTAATCAGATCAGTAAGCTCTTGTACTCTTCAACTTGCAAGGGATGTGGAAAACACGTAGCATGGAAATGGACTGGTGTGTCATTGTCTGCCACCCTCACTCCCCACACTGTTCCAAAGAACTTCAGACACCACAAATCTTCCACAGTTTTGTAGATCTCAGAACGACATTCCAGTGTCAACAACATGGGAGAGCAGTATGTTGGGGGCAAGAATATCTACTTGCCAGATGTCAAGAAAGTATCTTCAAAAACACAAATTTAAACAACCTTTTTCAAGAGTTCTCTCTGTACAGAACCACAAAAGAAGGGCCATAGAAATTAAAAAGCACATAGCTTTTGCCATCTCACAAATCTATTAGATGAATTCAGAGAGAACAGAACAGAGCTCTCTCCAGAGATGATCAAAGGCGTTCAAAGTTTCCCCAGTGCATCCCATAATGACTGAACAGTATGACTTCACCAAATACATACAAGAAATTTGCTTCCACCATCACTGTGTTGAAAGTGAGCCCTCAACCCGATATACAGAGACCTCACCTAAACCAGTGGTCCCCAAAAGGGATTGCCTACAACCCATTTCACACCAGATCCTTTGGCACTGTTTGCAGCCACAGAAACAAATGCAGCCAATAAAACCAGCTCGTTCAGCACTTTTTCTCCCTAAGAGTCAATAAACGGCATAGGCTCTGAGATTTTTGCCTGGGCCATACTCTATTACTTTGTTCAAGCCCTCCTTCCAGCTGTTGTTACACTCTTTTCTTTCACTTTTTATGTTTATCTTTTTTAGAACCATGAATGTCCAACAAAACATTACTGAGAAAAGCCCCTTCTACTCTCATGTGTCTCTTCCCTAAGCAGTGACAGGCACCTGTTTCTGAGGCACAAATCAGTGTGGTTATAGTTTCTGGACTCCACGTGAGAGCCCAACTATTTTTTATCCCAATCTCCTAAGGATAGCATATACATCCCAACCTATAATAAATTATTCATTTTCCTTTATTCATATAAGCAGACTATTTCAACCAAATTTGAGTTATTTCTCTTTTTTTCTACACATGAGTACTTCTTCCTTGAGGAAGACTCATAAGAACAATCTTTGCATTTTCAAATCCTTTTGGATGAGGATGTTTCCAAAAGGTCAAGAGATAACAAGTCAAAATTTTGCAACAGACTGTCTGCCCAGTCTTCTTCCTTTAGTGTCTATCAGGCAGCAGGAAGCAAGCTAATTCCCTCCTCATGGGCAGTGAGGTGTAAAAGTCCAAAATGCAAAATTCACACTCAGAAGTCTTGTGCCTAAAATAATACAGAGCAGAACTGAACACAATGCAACACTGAGGACAGTACACATTTAACACATTGGCTGCTCCATACTGCAAGACAGGTACAACTTAAAACCATTTGTGGGCTACATGATGTTTGGTCAGAGAGTAAAATTAGCTCTCAGCTTCTTTCTTCAAGAGTATGTAGAAAGGATGTCATTCTTAATTTGTTCTTAAGTAAGAGCTTCCACTGAATTCTTCAGTATCTACAGCTTGACCAAAACAAGCAGTGACATTTTATTAGCTGTCTTCATCTTAAAATGTACTGCACTTCCAGCAAGACATCAACTGAAAACTGAAGAAGGAAGAAACAGCAAGTGTTCCAATCACCAGCCTGCACTAGGGCCACATGTGCTGCTATAGGTTAAGCAGAAATGGATACACAGTGGCGCTTCCCCTTACTGATGCTGATAGAAACCATTCATCTGTAGTCACAAAGTGAAATAATTTTCCATTCATAATAGAGAGTGGTCTTTTTTTTCCTTTCACAGACACACCAAGATCCATAAATTTTGGATCAAAAGGACAATAGGATAACCTTCCTGGAATTAAACTGCAGAAGGTATCATTTGAAGCATCATAAAGTAACCCTAAATGATGAGATAACAGTTTATAGTATACACTTCTTGCTACTACCTCAAGCAGTCTATTATTGCTCCATATATAGAAGGAGCAGATGTCTCATTGTGGTGAAAAAAGACTATAAAACAATTAAACTATAACAGAAAATAACACTTCTGCTATCTGAAAGGCACTCCTCCCAGGGCCTGCCTCTGTTCAATACAAAGGTTCAGCTAGTCATGTTGCATAAGATAATAACCAATTCCAAAAAAGGCTCAGTTTTACAAATGTCAGATTAGGACGTTTCCTCTCCATATAATTATAGTTCTAGTTGATTGAGCTCCAAATTTAATGAAGTTTGCCTAATGAATGCAATGCCCATTCTTCTAAATAAAACAGAACATCCATCATGAGCTCATGGAAAGAATTTAGCAGTGAAATAGCTGAACTATTAAGAAAATCATGCACACTCTCATTAAGCAAAAGTATTATTCTAAAGGACTGCAAAATGGTAATTCAGCATTCTAGTTAGGTAGACTTCAGTTTTCTGAGGCAAGTCAAATAATTCCTTCACTTGATACTACATAAATCTACAGTTTGAAATTTCTAGCAAATCATGACTAAGTGTAAATATCAGGGCCTCTAAAAGAAAAATGGTCTTCTTATCTGGAATTGTTTCAGTATGCCAAAGCACTAGATGAAAAACTGGCTTATTAGTGCCATTTGAAAGTCTCACAAGAGACTATCAAAGTACAAGGGAGACAGATCGCTGTCAAGTGTTCCACAACAAAAGAAATATGAAGAAAATAAATACCCCATTTTCATTATCCCATAAGAAAAAGTGTAGAGATTTAGCACATCTGATACGAGATCAGGGCTGCTTTGTGTATTTATTATGTGGAAGCAGAAGAGACTATAAGCAATGAGGTACTAGAGAAAATATATGAATACATCAACTATGTAGAGATCAATGATGAAAAGACTAAAGTTATAAGACATAGACAAGTTCAATAAGAAACAAGATGACAGAACTCTGCACCAACAAACTGAAGTCATGCACTAAGCTGAAAGGTAATCCTCAAATAGGTGCTTCACAGAAACTCTGATTATTTAACATCTCACCCATACCTCCTCATTACTTCAACATGTATACACCACACACAAATCTCATTACCTCTCCTGAAAAGCACTTCCATAGGGGCTTTCATTGGCCCAAGTGGAGGGTTGAGCAGGGATACTAAGTCTGCATGAGAGTGGATTAATTTTCTTCACAGCAGCTTGTGTGGTGTTGTGGGGTTTGGATGTGTGACTAAACCAGTGTTGGAAACACCAGAATTTTGACTATTGCTGAGAAGTGCTTGCTTGCACAGCATCAAGGCTTTCTCTTTCCTGCCCCCCTGCACACCCACAGTGAGTAAGCCAGGAGAAAGCATAAGGTTGGAGAGAGAATTTCCTTCTTACCCTTTTTCCCTCTGCCTGTGCTCCAACACCTCTGTGCCACAAGTGTGTGAGTGTCTTAAAACACTCTTGGCATTTACCCAGAGACTTGCTAGAGGAGTAACAAACCTGAAGGAAATCCAGCCTACTCATATGGATCTCTCATTACCAAAATCTACACTGCTGCTACAAAGTCAATGAAAGCAGCCTAAGTGGAAAACTACTGAGGCCACTCTGCTTCCAAGGAAGTCATATAAATACCCATATAAATAGGCCTAATAAATGCATTCCTACTCTTCCACCTCAAGCAGTGACTGAGAAGGAAGCATTTTCTTTTTACTCAGAAAAGACAGCAGATGACATGTCCAAAGTAGGATGCTCATCAGTCCATTTATAGTCAAGGTAGGGTTTTCATATTTCCTAAACCAGTGACACAGGAATCTAATAAAGACTCTTATTCTCCTTTGCAAAAACAGCCTGCAGACCTCAGCAGCAGCTAGATTTTGAAGAACGCTAAGGGAATTGACAAGATTGAGGAAGAACAAATAGTTGGTTCCAACAAAAGCATTTGGGCCATTACTGAAGACAACTGTCTCTGAAAACACCACACAAACAGCAAGTATCTCTGTGTCAAGACACCCCTGCAATCAAAAGAAATTATTTTATACTCTAGAAAGCAGACTTATAAGCAATAAAAAGCTGGAATCCATAGTTAGTTATGTGCAAAGACTAGAGATCTAGATGCAAGAAAATAGCTTTCACTCTCAAAACAGCTTCCTATGGCCAATGGGATGATCATACTGATTGACAGAACTGTAAGATACAAACAGAAATAGTGCCAGAAATAGTATTGGTCTCAGCCTGTCTCACATCTGATTTTTTTTTTTGCAGGGTCCTGGATAGACATCACTTAGTGGAAGCTGAACCTACTCCTAGTGGTGCAGAACATGCTGGATTGCTGCTGTAGCTACTTGGAGATGAAAGCAGGATCAGCTTGCAAAAGGAATGTAAGAGGACCAATGCCTCAGGGATAATTTACTGTAATTTCTAAGATAAATTTCCACTAAAGCAGGCAACCTCAGCTTCAGACTGGCCCAGCACTACTGACAGAGCAACCCAATGGTGGGGTGTTCACAAGCATAGAGCAGATCCTCCCTTTTCCACCACAGTGATTTCAAAAACAAAAGAGGAGATGTAAAGCCTCCCCAATATTCTCTCACACTCTGAAGGTAAAAATTTAGTTATTTTTCACATAGGCAATTGCTTTAGTTCCCAGTAACTGAGTTAAAATGCTTCCTTGATAAACTCAACCTGACATTAAATACAGAGTTATTACAATCCTAAGAAAATAAATATTCTTGTTATTCTTATTCCTGTCTGTCCAGATTCATAATGCCTGAAAAATACATACTGGGCAAGACTGCAACTATACATTAGAAAATATAACAATTTCTATTAGAAAATATTTTAATAATTCAAGTTTTCAGACTGTAGCAACAGGATTTCTTGATGTGACAGACAATTAGAGACATGGTATGAAAATATGTAAAATGAAAATTAAAAGCAAACAATTATCAACCGTTTTCTGTATCTCTAATGAGGTCTGGCAATAAAGCTGCCACTACTGAAGCATACCACTTGCAAAATATCTTAATGACTCACAAGGAACAAGATAATGTTTAAGAAAATTAATTAAACTTTCGAACAAGAGAGTTTAATTTCACTGAGAAAACAAGTGCTTCAAAATTAGTCAATGAAACTATACATTTCATACAAAACTGCAGTGTATGATTTCAGCTCAGTCATAAAATGCAATGAATAAGCCTGTAAGTATCCATGAAGAAACCAATTGCCTTTAACATTTTAGACTAATTAAAAAAGCAGAACAAAAAAATAAGCATGTTGATTGCTTAGTTCTGTTAAATTGCTGATAATAGACAAGATGAAAAGGAGGTCTTAATGTTTTGTACCAGACAATAGAGCATTTTAGCATATAAATAACATTAAATTATCAATTTTAATGCTTTCCTTAATTTTACAACCAAGGAAATCATAGGAGTAGAACACTGAATTGTAAGCTAGACTTTGAACCTATTAAAAACTGGACCTGCTGGTATTTGTTAATAATCAACAAACTGCTACCTGAATACCTATGCTCTTAAGACACGAATTTTAAAACTTTGTCTAAGAATCTATACTGCAATATACCTTTCTCTTAACTGCTCTTCACTTGATGGCTTTACTTTGCTCTCTAAATCTTACATGGCCTTTCAAATTAATTCAAAATTCACGCAAGCAAGAGCTGAATGCAGTCCCCCTAGTACAAAGCCTGATTATCCTCACACCATTTCAATTTTCTACATTTCTATCCAATTTCCTCCATATTTTTTTTTGTTTTTTACTTTTAAGCACAAAGACCAAACTGAATTACTGTACTCAGGAGGAGGACTGTATGCAGACCATAATAAAGATTAATGCTGGGACTATGATCTGAATTAGTGGAAGGTTAAGACCTGGTGATAACTGAGAAAGAGAAAGGAGAGAAAGGTTAGGATGAATTTCAGAGTAGAAAAGGAAGGAGCGAGACAAGATGGCACTGAGTACAAATGAGGCCATGGAAGCATATCAGAAAGAAAACAAGAATAATGTGTGGAAAATGAGTGGTGACAGCAAATCTGCTGCACACACAAAGCAATCAAAACTAACCAAAAAATACAGATCTGAAAAAAACCTATTTTAAGAAAACAAGAAGTGGAAAACTGAAGGGAAAAGTATCTGTGAATGATGGCCTGTAAGTATGAAGAGCCTAAACACTTGCAACAATCAGTTAAACACTGCGGCAAGCAAGATTTGAGAGTAAATAAGAGAAGATGTTATCTGGACTTGAGTACAGTTGTGTGACCTGATGTATGAAGCAAGCTAAGTACAGATTTTCCAAGACAAGATACAATCTCTCACGGATAATTGTAAGCTAAATTATTTTGTCAGCTAGGCAGTAGGGAAAGGCTTATTAAAAAAAATCAAAACACCTAAGAGCCATCATGGCACACAACTTTCCTGCCTTTATATTTGGGCCACTTCTGCACACTTTGGTCCAAACTGCATTCTAAATTTTCTTTGGGACAGCATAAGAGGAGCTGATTTTCAGTGGGACAGCCAGAGAACTTCACCAGACGGGTGCAAAACTCGAGTGAACAGTATCAGTGTATCAGGCGCAAGCACAGGGCTCCACTCATGTGGTTGAACTCCTGAATTCCTGCTGCCTCCTGCATCTGCTGGCTTCAGACGACAGCAAAGTGTACCCACACCTGACTCCCTCACCGTGCACATGCCCATGGACTTGTCCTCAGAAGATTTAGTTTTAGAGCTCAGAACGCTAATTCTCACTCAGCTGTCATGTCTGTTCATATTTTAACACTGTCCAAAACAAGACTGCATAGCCGTCTCTTAATTTCCTTATTATACCTTCTGCTCTCAGTTCCAAAGGATAGGAAAAAAAGTTTAAATTCATGAATAGCATTGCCACAACCTAAATAATTCACAAATCAAAATAAATGTTAAGTCCAAAGATTTCCAACAGGAAACAATTTTTTTTCCACAGAGGAAACCATCTGGTTTATACAAGAAAAACATGAGAGAATGCTGTTGGGAAGGATCAAAATTCTCAGTATGAGCCCCAGCCCTCAAGTCTAGTGTGACTTAATTTTTACATTGCCATTTCATGCAGATATTTACCTCACTATCCTATAAGGCAGGTTACAGAAATGAGGTGTGTTTATCTAATTTCACTTTGCATTTGCGCATCTTTTTTATGTTTTGTGGGATTTTCTGGTTAAAGCAGAATTTTCAGTCTTCTGAATAGGATTTAACATAATTGTTTCAGACACTTAAAAAAGTCACAGAGTAAACCTGCCCTAATTGTGTTGTACATGAACTAATACAAATTGTGTGAGAAGAATTCAGTAGGAATATTGTATTATTAAAAAGAACAAGACAACAGCTGCTTGTGGTGAATTTTCCTGATCTGAATAGGCACACTTGTGACAATTTGATGAAATATCAATGACATTCAAAAAACATTCTTAGCTAAGCTGTTGTTTTTATCTACAGCACCAGTACTGCACAACACTTAAGAGGGAACACACAGATTGTATCCTGTCTGCACAAATTTGCAAGTTTCAGAGAACAACTATATTCTAAATAAGCATGATACGCACTGCACTGAAGCAAAAGAGCGTTAACAAATCACTATTTGCCTAATTGGCAGCATCAGAGGACAGCTTTAAATGAGATAAACAAAGAAAAAGTCAGAAATTTTGTAGCGGGAAGTCTTGTCTTAGCATCAATGTTAAAATCATTTTAAGAAGTGAACTTGCATACACAGAAGGGATTTGAGAACATCCCTTAACAAAAACTCCTAAGAAAACAGACCTGCCACAGGGTAAAAGAAAATTGTTCTCATGCAGATGAATAATGGTTTAAAAGGTAGGAAATGAGATACAGGCAAACAACCATCAGTGTGAGGTAAAATCACCAGTGGGATCCTACTGAGATGACTCATCGGGCAAAAGCTTAAATATTAAATAACTGAAAATATTTATAACATTAGATTTATAAAATATATCATTGGATACAGTGGATGAGAATTTTCAAAAGGAATGCTACTGCAGAAAAGCTGCCCTGTACTGTGGTTGTAGACTCAACAAGGAGCTTAAAAGACAGACAATACAATTATTAGGAAAGGAACAGCAAACAAAACAGAAAATGGGACAAAGTTTTAGTCTTCCTCTCAAAGACCAAAAGATAACAACATATCAGGTATGAAAAAATGTAAGTAAAAGAAATGAGTTTACACGCTAAGACCCTCTATGGAGAACAGGGGCACTACTGAGGGCATATACAGTTCTACAAACTCATGAATGGCAAGCAAGAGATGAAAAATGGATTTTTTTTTTCCAACACCAAAAGTAATAATCCAGGACAGCGAGCAGACTTCAAAACTAAAATATTTTCTACACAATATCAAATCAAACTTTGAAACCACTTATAATGGGTTATGTTGCTCTTAATGTTGCCCAGACTCCAAAGCAGTTTGGAATAAATCAAGGAAAAATAAACTAGAAGCAATTAAATAAAACTTGCTGCCTCTGACCACAGAAGCACTAGCAGTACACAAACTTCTGTAAGGCTGTGGATACTCTGAGACAAGCTCACTATGAGCTTTTCCTGCTCTCACATGTTTTCCCTAGGTACGTGCTGTGAGCAATTTTTGAAGACTGACTAACGATCATGTTTGATCTGTCATCTGACCTGAAGGAACTTTTCTTGTGATATTAGAACACTGTTCTAGTTTCAAATAAAGCCAGTAGCTCAAGAGTTATGCTCTTTCTCAAAATTTTCTCTTTCCAAAATTTGTCTTACTGGTCGAAAAAATACACATTCAATGTACATATAAAATTCAACATTGCTATAATCACTCATTATGGACTTTGGAGAAGACATAGATGCACAGGCCTGTCTTAAGGCCATTTCCATTTATTTTAAAATTGACTTGAACCTGAAATACAGAGATTAGGTTGAAATTTGCATTGTGAAATTACCTCTCCTCCCTAGTTAGCTTGAATGGATTTTCTTTCCCCTTCCATTTGCCATAGCAAATAGCAATAATAAGTAAATTACTTGTGCATGTACAGTTAAAAGACAAGAACTACTGCTCACTAAGGAGGCTTTTGTTTATCAAGATAACATATAGTCAAGAACATGTTCTTTACATATATACCTCACATTCCCTTTTTGTGCTCATTTATTCTCTGCATAGATTCAGAGGCTGACCACATGCACAGAAGGATGTTGAGCAGAATCTGTTTTCCATCTGTCTTTTTATTAGAATTTTACAGGGAGAAGACACCAGAAGTTCTCCACCATATTTTTAAAAGGTCATTCCCTAGTCTTTAAAGCATAGCATCTATTTTCTTTCCAGTAAAAGGTATTTTGCCAGTGAAAAACCAAACAAATGAACAAACAAAAAATACAAAAGGCTTACTAAATCAGACACCCTTGACACTCAATTAATGTGAACTTCAGAAGTAAATTACAACTAATCAGGTGACAGCAGATGGTAGTGTCAGAGCAGCTCAAGGCAGCCCAGTAACTGCTACAAGGACAGATAACAAAAATGTCTCGTAAACTAAAGATTATTTCCAAGGGCAAGTAATAATAAAAAATCTGTTACAGTGTTTTCTTGCAGTGCTTACAAGAAATATTCCACCTCTGTCACTACAGGAACCACAAAGTGGACAAAGAAATTGCATTGTTCTCCCAAGCTATACTGTACTTGTCAAAGGTATTGGAAAAGCAGGCTCCTGTGCCTGACTCAGCTCCTTTTTGCAACAGCCTTCCATCCTTGCAGTGTGACAGATGCATTTTCTTTGGGAGTTTTGCTGCTCCTGCTCCCTGGCACAGGGAGATATGCAGTGTCAGATCTCCATTGCTTAGCAACAGGAGGAGCAGCCGCAGGAGCTTCCTACACTGCTGCAGCACCGGGCAGTCACCTCAGCAACTTTGTCCCATGACACAGGGGTTCATCAGTGGCACTGGCAGCAAAAGGGTAAGGCTGGACATGCTCAATGATGTGGTACAAACCAAGGAGTCCATTGGTATATCAGGGAATATTCAGCACACGAGCTGCCCCACCTGAATCCTTGAGTTATTCCCTTGGACATATATCACTGACCAATGACACTTAAAATGCCAGACAAAAATTCCTCATAAAAGAGAGGGCAGATTTATTTGGTCAAGTTTTAAGGAAGAGATAAGGCACTGCATTGCAGCCTTGGGACTCCACCAGGTGCCACAAATGCAACCACAATGTGACTTCACTAACAATTCTCTCTTCCCCCTAGAAGGATCCCCAGAGAGAGCTGGCAGGCAGCTGAGGTTAAATTGACTGTTTGCATGGCAAGTGAGATGAGAGAACAGGAGAGGCATGAAAGCACTATCAATGCATGAGACAGTTCTAGTGTGACAAAATACAAAATAATGACTTTATTAAATCTTTGTGCATGAGAATGGGCACGTGTATATGCAAGCATGTACAACTTTTAAACTTTTAAAACTTTTTATCATTATTAAAATCTTTCCACATCCTTCAAGACATATCTAGACATGAAACTGTCTATGGATTATGTGCATTACCAGCTCATCTTCATATAAAGCAGCTCATCTCTAGACAGAATACATCCAAATGCAAGGTTTAGAAGTGCACTGATAGTAATATGGGAAGTTTTCAATTTTTCAAGAGTCGTATCAGTACTTTGCCATGTACTTATTACTTGACAAACTGCACATCTTCACTTTATTTTTAGATAACTAAAATTAGCAAAACAAACCAAAAAAAAAAAAAGCCCAAAACAACAAAACAAAACACAATACAAATGTCAGAACTCTCATTTCAGAAAGCATCAGGTTCTATGACAGCCCATGATTTCTAGTTTTGTTGGGATTTCTAGTTTTCTAGGACAGTGCTCCAAATTGCCCAAGCACTGTCAATTTTCTTTATATTGTTCCTTATAGTAGTTCAGGTTCTCAAATAAACATATTTTAGAAAAACAGAGATTGAAGACTGATAGAAACTAACTACTCAATTTAACTCACAATATTTTTTCAGTAATATTAACTACTCAATTTAACTCACAATAAAGTATCCTTACAGTTTATGCTACGGTAATTAGTTCATATGATATTGGATGAAAAGATACACCACAAACACATGCAGTTTAAAACTCTGAAGCATATCTGAACTAAATAATTTTAATTGTGTTTTCAGGAGATGTTCACCTACAGGTCACCAAACAAGCACAGAGACAAATCATCTTCAAACAGCATGTTCCAGGTGGTTACTCTCATCTTCCAAAGCAAATCCAGTCAGATTTCATTACAGAGAGTATTCAACAATACCATCAACTCCTCTGGTTCGTGCTAAACTCAGAAACCCTCCTGAAGCAAGCTCAGTGTTTGCTGTGCTTGCTCATTATCTTACATGATCATTTTCCATCAGTCTTTTCTCTTTACCCTTCATGTTCTAATGAGAACTTGACCGAGATCCCACACAAACTCCCTCTGCAGCAAGACCCTGCAGCTGCGATCAATTTTTTTCACCAATTTAGGCAGTCCAACAAAAAAGGTCAACTTTTCTTTTTTGGCTTAACTGCTACAACCTTCAGTAGAGCTGCAAATAAAAATTTAAACTGGAAAGAAAATGTACACCTCTCTGCTGCATTTTCTCCTTGACTTTTATATTTCATTTTAAAGGGTAGGAATAAATGCCAGCCTTTTCAAAAGCAGTTATCACCCCGTTTCATCAACAGAGAACCTATTAAGGTTTGTTTCATATATCATCTAAATGTAAATATCTTTAAAAGCTGACCCACTCCCAGTTATACTTTATCAAAGCACTACCATACTACTAATGCAGTGACCCAGCTGTGGAAGAGGTGCTATTCAAGATTTTGCCCAACTATACAGTTTGAAAGACAGAATTTTTAGCAGACTCTCCTTTACAATTTACAGTCAGACATCTCAAAACAACTGGCAAGAGTTTCTTGCTGCAGGCCAACTAAAGCAAGCTACCATGCTTTGTCGTAAAAGTCAAACTAGTAATTGAGGAAGCCCATAAACATCCTTGCTGGCATGCTTCAGTGAGACATAGAGCATCTTGCTTTCAAGTTTATAAAGTTTATCCTTCCTTATATTTTTAATTACTTAAAACTAAGATTTATAAGAGCAGAGCAGACTACCTCCTCTCCTTTTCTCTGATCCCAGACTGAAACCTGCTAGATCTTGCAATGTTAGAAACACTGTGTTCTCCTTGGCATAGATATAAACAAAAGCAGAGTGCAAAGAGGAAGACTAAAGACTTATTTGTCTTTGAAACTGAATCGTGTTTAATCTCACTTGGAAGTTATCAGCAAACCTGATTTCCCAAAGATTCATGCAAAGGGCTGCCGTTCAACCAGCAATACCATCTCCTTGCAGGATCTCACAGACGTGCTAGGAATTGACATGGAAGCACAGTAGATTGCAATAATGGCTGAAAATAGTTTAGATCAAATCATCTTTGAGATGAATAATAAAAACAGATTTTGCTAAGCATCTTTTTATTAAAACTAGCATGAAATTTCAAAAATAATTAAGCAACCCTTCTAAAAAGGCAAATACTGCTGGGAATCATGTCAATAGGGGTAATAGAGATTGGTAAAGAGCTTAGAATAACAATACAGCCTAGATAGTCCTTTACAAAGACCAATTTCCACACACACCCCCCATCAACCATCCACCAAATGAACAATAGGTGATTCTATTTTAGACATGATATATGCTGAAGATTATGTGTTTCTGAAAGTTTTTCATACGAAATAGCCTTGAATAGAGCAATCATGACATGATTTGGCTAAAAACTAAATGGCACAAAATAGCATCTGGATTTTAAAAGGACAAACATGTATGACATTGACTGCTTGAGTTAGCTGGAACAAGAGGAGCAGAAACTTTAACATGGACAAGGCCTCCAATTTCTTTCAGAAAGCAATGCCAAAAATTCAAAAATAAGCACTCCAAAGAATAATCATTCCAATAAAAAAAAAAAAAGCAGAAATCCTCCAGACTCATTAGCAGACATGTTAGAAGTAAGCATAGGAGGAATGGGAAAAAAAGACTACAGTGAAGTTATAATTCATAACTGCTTCAAAATATCATGTCAGTCACATTAAAAACAAACATCATAAAAATGTCTTTCTGCCACATGAAGGAAAAAACCTTATTTCATAGAGTCTGGGTTACAAACCAAGGCTAATCTAAAATTACATATGGCAAATTAAGCAACAGAATTGCAAGTAGCAAAGACTACATGATCATAGAGGTGAACGTTAAAGATTTTTCCCTGTCAAATCCAATTTCATCAGCTGTAAAAATATAACGGAAAGCCATCAATTAATCATAACATAAAACTAAATCACAGTAAGGTTCAGAAGAGATTTTCTTACAGAAACTTAAGGCAGTGCCTATGTACAAGACAAGAAAGTACCTAAGATACTACACAATGTTGTTCTGGTAGCTGAGAAATGCCCTTCTGTCATGGAAGCAGCCTTTTGCTCCAGGGTTCCCTTCAGCTCAGACTCTCTCCTGGCACTGTGCTAAGCACCACCGGTGAGGCACTGGCACAGGTTGCCCAGAGAAGCTGTGGGCTGCCCCATCCCTGGCAATGTTCAACACCAGGCTGGATGGGGCTCTGAGCAACCTGGTCTCATAGAAGGTCTCAGCCCATGGCAGGGAGGCTGGACGAGATCATCTTTAAAAGGTTCCCTCCAATTCAAACTGTTCCATGATTCTCATGGAACTAAACACAAAGATCTGGACAATATGAAGTGGGTTAAAACAAAACACATTTATATTCATTGCCTCTCAAAATATAACCAAAAAATAACCACCATTGCATCAGGACTTTCATTTATATATGCACACACACAAAGTATCAGCGCACATAGACACAGCTTAGCCTCTGCAACAATAAAAACATACTACTCCCAAGAAGATAGGTCAATAAAGTAATTCAATGAAACACCACTGAAATAATACATTTCTGTCACTCACACTTGGAAAGATTCTTTATTAAAACAGAGTTTGCTAGAAGGTTTGGGTAGACTTTTAAAGATACACAGACAGAAATATTAAAAACAAAATCACAAACAAACCAGAAAATATAGCCTACCAAATATGTTGGTGGAATGTCCTTTCCGGGCAATTGGTTTGAGCTCATTATGTCCCCATCCATATTGCCTATAATTGTCCCAGGCATGCTTCATCATCTAAGAAACAGAAAAAAATAGGATTTGATTACATTATAAAAGTACTCTCTATGAATACAATATTTTACTCCTTATTTGAGACTTCATCTTTCATAGGCAGCCCAGGATACTGACTAATTACTTTGTCACTACTTCTGTTACAGAAATCAGATTTTACAGCATGAATAAATTTGGAAAAAATTTAAAGTCTATTTGACTTGAGCTATGGAATCTAATGCTCTGCATTAGCTTGTTTTCTTGTTCTTTCTTTTCCTTTAAAATATGCACACACATTTAAGAATGTAACCATAAGGAATGCATTTAAGTGTAAGGAATTGCTGTAAAACACTGGCTAATGTCTTAAGGTGCTAGCTAAAAGAAAAATATAACTACTGAAACCTGAAGCATTAAAAGGCTTTATTTACACTGGTACATCCAAGTAGGAATCAACAATTTTGCAAAAGGCAAAAGAGATTTCTCATTAGGAACACCTGCTTGATGAAGATGTACCATCATATAGCTTCTACCAAAAGAAATGCCAAAAGCTTTGCTTTTAAGAAAGCACAATGAACAAAGCAGTATAATGTTATTAGTATTTACTACACAAAACATTTAGCTTTTTGATTTTCCACCACCTAGTAAGAAAATTACATCTAAAAACCCAAAAGGTCTTGCTGACTAGTTGTGCACATCAGCCACTAAGCAATGCTTTTATGAATTTGGTAAAACTCTTCAAACTCCTTACTTGTTGGAAATTCAGTAGCCACCAAATTGCAAAGCAAATGCAGTTTTAAATAAATAAATATTATTAGTACCTAAACAGAAGAAAGCAAGTAATAGGAAGAAATTAGACATCAAAAGACATTGACTGCCCCAGCCACAAGAACAGTAAGAAGAAACCTTTAGAACAACAGCCATGTGTCTGTAACCACAATATTATACCTTTTTTATTTTTTATTTCATTTTTTAAATGATATTAAAATAGTGTTAATATAAACAAAATCCCCAAGAAAATGTATAGGACTTAAAATAATGATTTTCACAAGTTTGATAAATGCTTTCTAAGAGGAGAAACTACGTGAATGTAACTAACAGAACAATACTAACCCTTTAAGAAACTGAGGCAAGGCAATCTGTTTTCACTACGATTTACATGACTGTAATTTTCTTATTTTAATCAGTCACCATACTCACAGAAAATGTGAGGGAACAAGCAGATGCTAGCTAAAAAATGAGGTGCAGCCAGCTGCCTTACCAGCACTACTTCACATCTCTCCTCTTACTACCTGTCAGATCCCTCCTCCCACCAAATTCAAGATTTAATGGAAGTCAGCATCTAAGAATCCCAAATCTTTTAAACTGCATCTAAACTGTCAGCTGCGAATGGAAAACAAAGTCCCTGTTCTCCCTACAACCATCAAGAGATCCCTATCCAAACTACAAAGCTGTACTTCCTTTAAATGTAAACTCCCTCCAAATGTCCCATGGCTCAGTTAACTCATGCCTAGATAATAAATTTGAACCCCACACACAGGCCCAAGAAGCTGGGGAGCACTTCTGTGTTAAACTGGCATCAACCTAAGCACACTGCCCCTCTCAAGATGCCAAAGTCCCTCTCTACTGCTTGTCAGCTCACATGTTGCTTTTAGTATTTGCACTGATTTTGACACCTGATTAGGCCACAATACTCTAGAACTTTTTTTAGCGTCATGAACTAGCAGTGTAAGAAAAAGTGGATGCAAATATATGAAAAGAGGAGTGTAAAGTCATTTCCCTAGCATTCACAAACTCCTTAGTGTTTACACAGCACTTAACAAACTGGCCAATTCCTGGCTATTGAAACATCAAGATGAGTCAGGTAAAGGGATCCTCTCTTGACAGGTAAGAAAACTGCAGCATGACAAATCCAATAAAAGCCTGGTCACAGGCAGTAAGCACAGAAGTTCCTCTGAGAGCTCTCACTAAGAACAAACCTACAAATTCCCATATAAAATTGTTCATTAACTTAGTATCATAAAATCGAGACTCACAGCATCATTCAGATGGGAAGGAATCTCAAGATGCCTCTCCTGCTCAAAGCATGATCACTTATGGGATCACTCTGGGCTACTTTAGGCTTTATCTAGTCAGGGTAAATTTAAGGACTGGGAACAGTCAAGGCTTCTGTCAAGGGTCCTGCTCTAAACTGCAGCCTGCCAAGTCCTAAAAACTCTACCTGGGAAAACAGACCTAAAAGTTTAGAAAGAACTAGAGGATTAAACTAAAGACTGACCAGTGCACTCTATGTGTTTGAAAACATACAGATGACTAAACAACATGTGACCATGACATGGGAGATCCAACCAAGTGCCTTGCACATAAGGGAAACTGGGCTTTGGATGCCCCAAATAAATATTTCATGAAGGATAATCAAACAGCCATTGACATTCTAGCTTTTTAAAAATCTGATGATATAGCAAATACCAGAACAGATCAAAACTAGCTAAGTCCAGGAGAAGAAGAACTTGTTTCCCCACAGCAGAATGTTAATTGTGGAATATTTCACTGTCCTAATTCTCTGTGCTTCTTGGGGCACAGCGAATTTATTACAGAATATTTCATTCTGAAGAAACCCAAAAAAGTATGCAAATTACAAAGGGCTAGAACAGAATACATACAACACAAAATCTTTCTATATATATATAATTTATCCTAAAAAAATTTTATTAATATAGAAACTGCAAAGGAGTACATTTCAATAGATGCATGAATTTATGCAGAAGTAACTTAAGAATACACTAGTAAGACCTGAAAGTCTCTTGAACACAAGAGACTAAGACACAGTTGACTGCATCAACTAAGACTGAGATAAGAAATCATATTTTGAGGAGACTAAGCTACTTTGGTAACCACAAACACATCTGTCCTGCCCCTCTGCCTACCCCAAACACTAAGAATATGGTGTTTTAAGTCCTTGAGAATCATTTATTACATTAAGTAGCCACCTGATTTTTTCCAGATGAATGCTGACCATTACTCTGGCACTCAGCACGCTGCTTTCCTCCACCACAAAGCAAGCAGACTTCATGGTATGTTAGCAGAGAGCTGCACATTACACGCAAGTGAGACACCCCAGAGCTCTTGCATACAGTATTAAGTTTTGTAAGGATGATCTGCCAAGAGATCTTGTAACAACATGGAGGTTTCTGTTACTGCCAGAACAGGTAGCATGTTATACTGCAGACAGAACATCTATACTATTGGAAGCAGTTGTGCACACAAAAGCTTTGGAGAGACACAAGACAGATGCCTCTGACAGCTACAAAATTTAACTGAGGATGGCATTTTGGCTCAGAAAGTACAAGCAACATGAACTCCTGATTGGAAAAACAAAGTTATTTCTGTAGTTACACTAGGAAGTATTTGCATAATGCAAACTGGAAATGCTGAAGAATAGCTGCAGGGATAGACAGGCTTTTCCTAAAACAAAGCTCTGTCTTTAAGAGGACAGGAAAGTCTCAGAATTGACTGGAACATCAGCGCTACAGATTATAGCAAGAAGGTAAAAGTATTAGCAAAACAAATGTACCCAGCCCTTAAAGAACTCAAGAGAGGTACCTTAGGCTCAGTAGAATGAAAATTACAAGCACAGATGAAAAAGTGTGAAAAATGCAAGACACACATTTCCATAGCTGAAATTTCCATACCTGATAGCAGTTTGTCAGAGGAAAGGATTGGAACTTGGCCATGTCATATATAGATCTTGCAATCTGTCCACCAGAGAACAAGCAGTTTTGGAAATGGACTTTTTACTAACACCATTAATGACAGATCTTGCGTTTGAAAACAAAATCATTCATAGGGTATTGGTCTGTTGCATACTCATCTTGAAATTGTTTATTATGGGATGCAATGGAAATAACAACCAGCACGATACTGCTGCAAATGCAACTTGGTAATTCTACACAAAAGACTAATTTGGACTCTGCTGCAAGAGAGACAGAAAAGCAAGAAGCAGGACCTGCGAAATGAAACTGCTTTTGTAGGTACACTATTATCTAGTTGGTTTTGCTGGCTTTAAACATGTTCATGGCATCTAATCCTCTACCCTTACTGGGAAATCAGATGTTTATTAAGAATTTCTATAAAAACAGAGTAGCAATGATGTCTTTTGATAAACAATAAAAGAAAGCCACAATTATTGAAAAGAGAGTTGTAAGGAAGTTCTACCACTACATCAGCATGTCAAAAACAGTAATTCAAGCTAAGAATTGGTTCAAAAACCTCTTTCCAGTCTTAAAAACAGGACAGGCAACTGGCAAACAGAAAAGAGGAGTCCTGAGAAGCAAGCAAAAGAAAAAATTTTCGGGCAAATTGCTGTATTTACTGGTTCCTGCCATTCCATCAGGAATGTGCATAACAGACAGCAAATAGGTTTTGCTTTCAAAGCAATGTGTTCTGCTTAAGGATACAATTTTGAGAGATTTATATAAACCACCTTCAAACTCTGTTTTAAAATTAACCAAGGACTTGCTAGACAAAATTACTGCTCAATTGGCAGATTAAAAACTAATAACCATTTTCCTACTGTTGGACATTAATTTAAAAATTATCTTTTCCTTGTATACTCAGATTTTTGATGAAAATTAGAAAATTCATACATTTATTTTTATTTTTATGGGAGTTCTACCTCAAATTATTTCAGGCATCAGTTCATGCCTCTGTTATGCATTTTTAAAAATTGTCACTGAAAAAATCTGTTTGGAATATGTTCCTAACACACACAGAACACTGGGTTTTCTTTTACTGTCAAGTCTAGTAACAAATCCATTAATAAAACAAAAGCACTTATCAAATGGATGTAAAGTAGGAAACTCTTTCTGCTGACATTAAATACTTGAAGCCTTAGATGCCTAATTAAATTACATAGGAAAATCCTTCAGATTGGTGAGAACTGGAACGATAGATGTAAAGAGCCTGAATTTGGAGAGCTTGCAGCAGTGAACCTTGGTCAATAATGTTCAAGAAAGCCAAATATTTTTAATCTAACATGATGCAGGTATTTTTGACCTTGGGCATCAGCATGGTTTCAAGAGAATATGGTATTCACAAGATTGATTGGTGCTGTGTTGTTTAGAAAAGTAGAGCCTCTCGGATCATCTTTGTAAACAGCCATAACTGCACATCACCCAAGAGAGAGAATTTCCTATACCTCCTTTCTTCCAGTCTTGTCCTTTTAGGCATCAGTCTAAGCTTAGCCTTCACCTGCTTAGACCTGCACTCCTGCCAGTTTTACCCTTTCCTTTTTGAAGCTGAATGACTAAAACTACATGAAGCTTACAAGATGCAGGGGCACCTGAGCTTCACAGACTGAGGTAAAGAACCTCATCTGTTCTCTTCTCCTTCTCTGAAATACTGAATAGCTGCTCACTGTCTGCTGTTAAACATTACAGTGACATTTTCAAGGAACTATAAAAAACACAATTTCTCATTCTCAAGTGTACTAAGTCACCTCACAGCTTTTCATACTTAGCATGAAGTTGGAATCTCTCCACCTCCAGCCCCAAAAGGCATCATTTTACATTTAGCTGTGAAATAAAAAAAGAGATTATCACGCAGTCCCATAAGGTTTTTCTGCAATTCTTCACATTGGTAGCAAAGTTGTCATACCACTATTCATCCATTTTTAAACTCTAAATAATTCATTTGTATAATTTAGAGCATGGATCCCCAGCACATGTCCTCTGTGGCCTCCAGCTCTGTTTATCTGTACTCTCAATTTCCTGTCTTCTAACCAGTTTCTCCAGGCAAACTATCCTCCATCCCATGGCTGCTTAGTTCAACACCTATTAGCAGTGAACCTTGCCAAATATTTTTTTTAAAAACTATGTATCCAGCCATCTCTCACTTATTCACATGTTTCTTGACTCTTCTTGGGATTTTCTATGGCTTTGGCATAGAGCAGGACATCTTACAAATCTGTATACTCAGTGATTCTATTCCCTGTTCTGGTTTCTGTTCATCTGCAGCTCATTCAGTAGACACAGAGTTCTGCATTCAAGGTTTCCCCTTGAATCCCTTTCCAAAACTGATGTCTTGTTAGCCACTATTCCTCTGGTAACAAAGCAGAAAATAAGAATAGATGCCAGCGAAGCAAATCAGGAATCCAAACCTCAGAGCAAACTAATTAGAGTGAACTGTAGGGAGTTTCAGGTAGTTCAGTATTGTATGCAGATGGTCTCTGTCTTAATGGAAAAATGGCACTGTGAGAGGTTACACATCAGCTCCCAGTAGCTCACATTGTGTATCAGTGACATCATTACTATCAGTACTTGAGAGCTAACACCATCAGGAAAACTGCATGTTAAGAACACATTGGCGTACATTCTATGGAGCTGCTCCAGCAAACACAGAGGGGACTACAGGAGAAATTATGCAAAGATGACTAACAACAACATAATAGGATGCTCTGTCTTTCCAATTAAAGTCTCCACAGCTGAAAACACACCTATTGTCACTTGTATAATAGATTATGTGCAATTTAAAACAGAGATCTCTTCTATCTAGCTGTCATTCATGGGTTTTGCTACCAGCATTTCTGTTTCACAGGAATAAATGGCATAAAAAATACAAAATTAAAAAAAAATAGCAATAAGATCAACTAGATTTCATTAAGTCTTTTGATTTACCCAGTTCTGAAGATAAAAAATTTACTGGAGTTTTGCTCATTTTTGTTTGGCTGATAGTATCAGGTAAGTGAAATATTTCTGTATTTCTTCGATTTTTATTAGCATTTATGAGTTTTAAATACTGCAAATGTGCTAATTCATTGTTTAAAGACCGGTTTTTCTCACAATGGTCTGGAAAAAAGAGATCTTTAATAATGAAAACCTTCCTGAATTTTTAACATGCTTCCAATTCTGCACAAGCGCTGGAGAATTCTGTAATTTCCACAACTTCACTAAACTGATTCATTTTTAAAATACCCTCAAACAAAAACTTGCATTCTTCCTAAGTAGAACATTTTAAGTTGCTAATCAAATCAACATATCCAGGATGTACAGCAGAAATATTGCAAATGAAGCTGCACACTAGGAGTTTTATTTCCATTCTTCTATTCCAGTAGAATAAATACACCACACTGTAAAGCTTCTCACAGACACAAATGATTGATTTAACAAATGTAAAATGAGTTCTTTTTAAAATCATTCCCACGAGCTGGGGCACAGCTTTGTTCAGGGCCACTCCTAACATGTCTGTACTGGCCAAAGTGCCAATTGAACAATATTCATTCTAATATATAAATGGAAAACTACTTTACCAACAGCTCCATCAGAAAGGTTTTATCCTTAATTTTCAGATTTCATTAATTCAGTAAAATTAAAATAAACTTTAAAACAGTGTAGCGAAACTAACTGAAAGCCAGCTTACCTGTTCTCATCTTGTTAAATTACTTTGGAAAACCCAGAACACAGAGAATCCAAACAGTGTGCAAACAAAACCAACTAATAAACAATGTATCTGTGTATACACATGTATAGATACAAAGATATTTTTATACACACACACCTACCTATAAAATGTGCGTGTATGGATTTTATACAAACATTCACACTGAAGGGAGTGTTACCTTAAATACTGAAAAAGTTGGGTGATGATAATTATGTCCTTCAGTTTCAGGAAGTAACTGAAGGAATGCAAGTCTCTAGCAGTGAGCTACAAAATACAGTGCAAAACCCTTAAGAGGCATGGATTATTACAAACCAATGCTGCAACCAACTAGAAGTAAATTTGACCAAGGAAACAAAAGACCGTAAAGTGTCAGCAATAATGAAATTGTTCTAAATTGGTTTTAGATTTTCAAAAGAAGGTCTCCCAGTCACAGAAGGCAGCCTATTTGGCTAGATCAGAAATACTGCAATTAGAAACAATAAATGAGATTAGCTCTGAAAGTTTTATGAATAGTAACTATGAAAACAGGACTTAGGCAGCATGAAAAGATCTCTGGATGATTAAGTAATTCTTCTACACAGCTCTTTTCTCAATAAGCACACAAATTAGAACTCAGGTAAAGGGACACTTACTATTTTTACTTCACTTTCTTAAAATAATTAGGCTTATGCAATCTTGCTGTCTGTACGTCCATCATTTGACACATACATTTCCAGTAGCCTTTTAATCCATTTTCTAATTTCACACTTGATTTTAAAGAGCTGGAGGAACCAGATACTCTACTTTTTGTGTTGAGGAAAAGAAAAAATATCCGTGCCTAGATAAGGCAGACCGACAGAAATTGCTACCCTGACTGAGACAAAAGCAGTTATAATTCCACCCTTTATTCATTCAGGGGGGCAGCATTTTGCACACCAGTAGCTCTAAAGAAGGCACAGAACACACTGCAATTCACACAGTCAAACAGGAAGGTAAGAGGATATTCACAGCAACAAGTGCACGATGAGCAAAGGGTGGTATAAGGGGATATAGGTCAAAAATCCATAGGAAAGTGTAAGTTTTGCTGCTTATAAAACAGCCTGTTAATCCCCAAGAGTATTAGCAGCCTCTTGAGTATCATCCAGAGACCATGATGAAAATACATTTTAATCACTTTTCTTTTTGGCATATATCTGTAAGAACTTCTGACATTACCTCCACTAATATTAAATAAATTAACTTCCTACCTTCCCTTCAAAAAGGCAATATATTACAACTCTAATTTTAAGAGGATAAATGGAAAGTTTTGCTGAGGGAAGTTCACTGGCAAAAGAACTCAAGTCAGAACACCCGCAGCTTCCCAGACTTGGTCCTCACTTGTGCAAAGCATCCAAACTTAACTCTTTCTACAGGTGTCATATGTCACAAATGAACTTCAAGTTGGAAGGGACCTTTAAAGGTCATCTAGTCCAACCCAAACTATCCTATTATTCAATGACCTTTAACTCTGGCACCTCTGCTTCCTGGATATCCATTTCACAATAACTTTTGTTTAAATGCCTTCTCCATCTTTTTATTTTTTTACCAGAAAGCCATGACACACAGGAACAGAACCAGAATTCTGCTGTGTTGAGAACAGCTTATCAGATAGACAGCACCTTGCCATCCCATCTCATTAAAAATAAGAGCTTTTAAACTGCACAAGCAAGATTGGTACAGCCAGCAGCTTCAGTCACTTCATAACCCTACCTTACCTCTGTGGACACCACACTTCCTTTGAGCTCAATTTAAAAAAGGTGTATGTACAGTTAGCACTGTGTAATTACACGACTGTGCATCACAACAAAGAACAAATAATAGAACAGAAGTTTCAGAGAATTCAGATTTTCCAATCTATCTGAAACCTACAGCATTATTATTCAGCTGTTCAGTTTACCATATGCACTCATGCAACATTCTGGAGAAGCTGTCTTCCAGCTGACAGGCTTAGTCAACAAACCTCTGGAGGGTATCTGGTCCCACCTCCCCGCTCAAGTAGGGTAATTTGAAACAAGCTGTCCATTCCCAGTCATTTCCAAGGAGGGAAACTCCACAATCTCTGCAGGCAACCAACGCCAGTGCTTGGCCACCCTCACAATAAACAATGCTTTGTGATGTTCAGATGCAGCTTCCTTCCCGGGTTACAGTGTATGACTGCCTTTGTGCCTGCCCCTGGGAAACACTGAGAAGAGCCTGGCTCTGTCTACCTCGCATCTTCCCTCCAGGTATTTTGCAAGATTCCCTCTCTTGTCCTGCCCATCTGCCTCATCCTTTGCTCAGATGAGAGACTCTCCAGTCCCTTAAGCATCCTTGTGGTCTCTCACTGGACCCTCTCCAACAATGCTCCTCTTTCATACCGGGGAGTCCAAAACTGTACAAAGGACTCCAGGTGTGGCCTCACCAGTGCTGAGCAGAGAAGAAGGATCACCTGCATAGGATTAGGACCATTACTGGATGAAATACACTATTTTAACAAGTATCCTAAATGAGTGCTGGCAGTAAGATAACACTGTGACACCATAGCTGAAATTAAAGAAAACATGAACCCTGAATAGTGTGAAAAGAACTACAAAATTTTCCTTTTTGACTGGGTAAAATTTACCTTCCCATGGAAATAAAAATCACTATAGACCTAACAGCACTATGTAATGATTACACTGAAACTGAAAGAAAAAAAATACTCTGAACACCTTTAAAGAGTACAATAATGGAAATTAAGTGCCAAAATTCCAAGTGCTCAACCAATTTATAGCTAATTTAACTTGGAAAGGAAGCCAATGACTTCCAAAAGACAGGTTTTGTTCTTAATTTCTCTGCATTAACCACAATGAAGACATATATTAAAGCCTTGCTGTAAAATTATACAAGTTGCACTTAAAATCTTAAAAAAAAAATTTTCTCTTTTCAATATTTTTCTTCTACACAGTACAAAAAGCCAAAATATAAATACAAAGCCAAAGTGTAGCAGCAAGAAGAATTTTCAATGTGTTTGTTCTTACAGTACCAGTTAATTAAACACCAAAGCATCTTTTAAAAGCCTGAACAGCAAGCTAATGTACCAGAGAAGTGCTATACAGCACGTATGGTAAGCAAATGGAAAACCTTCACTTCTCAGAGTTGTCACTGTGCAACTAAAATAATTGGCCAACTTAAATTCTCCTTTTTGAAATAATTAATAGCTTCTTAGAACACAGACAGATTATACAATTTTGTATATTAAACTTGAGCATACAATGTAACACTATATATAATTATCAGAAACAAATGACACACCAAAAAAAAAACCTAGTAAGATGCTCCCAGTTGTATTCCTTGACCATAAGAAGCTTCTCTCTATATGCTCAGCAAACATTCCTATTATATAAGGCTTTCAAATGTTTTGCAAAGCTCTCTTAAGAGCCTTACAGAAATTCTTTTTTACTATTATATGCAATTTTTTCTAAAATCAAAACATGCCTTTTTAAAATATTAAACTACTGCCAAACCACTTCTTATAAAGAGATGTTTAAAAACCAGCCTTCATCAAGTTGCTATTTGGAAAGAAAAACTGGTAATATATTTTCTGCAAAAATAATAGAAACTGAATCCTCATTTGAAAATTTTCCAGCTCCCTAATGTAAAGACTCATGTGTGTTGCAAACAGCCCCCATCATTCCATCCAATTCTCTACAGTTTTTCACCATTTGATAGGAGTGAAATAGGCTGTATAACACCATTAATTTTGTGAATTTGAACAGTCTAAAGATGTTCTTTGAAAGTCAAATTCCTCAAATATGTATCAGGACAATTCACAGTAAACCAAAGCAGGTCAAATGCTGTCTTGAGATCACCAGTAATTTTGAAGCCAGATGTGCAGCCTCCAAAAAGCCAACAGGTTCCCTGAGCTGTTTTTCAGGCCTCAATCCAGGCAATCATAATGTCTAACGTCAAAAATTATATACATATTTTTTAATATATAGTAGTCGTGGACCTACATTAGAGATATTGTCTCCTGGAACTTGTTCCTATTTTCTGCTAAGTCTCTATCTACAAAAATTATTTGTATTAGTCTACAGTGGTTACATACGTTCAGTGATGAACGTAGTTCAAAATGCACTTCACATCTCTGAAAGCACTGCTGTCTTCTCTGAGACGTGATGCTGTCAAAAACAGGCTTCAGATAAAATATTATTCATTTGACACTATTAATCTATGTTTTAATCTCAGCCACATTGTTCCATCAATGGCTCCTCAGCTTTACCTTTTATCCATTCTCCCTAGCAGACCTCCCACTGCAGTGTTCTATGCCTTCACACATCTATCTGTAGAAGTGACAGTCTCCGGGCCTGTATGATACAAAAATTAAGAATTCTGGAGATCACCTGGTAGGTACAGTACTAGCATGGCTGAGTCAATGAAGGCAATTCATATAACAAAGAATTTTCAGTCATGCTCCCGTGATCCTGGGCTGTTACAAGCACAGTGAGCACACAAGTGAAAACTGCTCAAGACAAAGGCATTATTATCCTAACTGAAGGACCTAACCATTTAAAACATAGTCCCACAAAAACCTATGGTCTGGTAATGAAAATCTACACTTCAGAAACCATAATAGTAGTCATCAACAACTTATGCAATAGAAAAACATCTTGTCAGTGTGACTCACACGTAGGCTGATCATCAAAAAAAGGTGTAAGCCTTTTACAGCACGAGGTGTGCGGCAACTGCAGCTAAGAATCACCACCTGGTGATTCTTACTCACAAACTACCCTGAGTTCTTTAGAATTTGCTATACCTCCAGATTTAGATCAGCAAGAATGGCCCAAATTTTACTACTTTTTCATGAGACTAGGAAAATTGCCATTGTATACTAACCTAGAGCTTACCATCTCTCAGTCCACACTCTGACCAAACAACCTCAGAAATGCAAATACTAATTTTCAAACACCACTCCAATTCCAGACTTTGTCTATAAGAACTTTGGTTGATTATTTCTTCCAGCTACTTCTTCACTGTTAGCTGTGCTCAGTAATTTTTGCATTACTTGGTCAACTCATTTTTATTCTATGCATTAAATCCATCTCAAAGGTATTTTGCTACAGTAATCTGTAGTAAAAATTAAGAAGTGTTGACAACCATCCCATTCACTGTTTACCCTACAAAAGCATTTAGAAAAGTAAACTGCTCTATATATTCTCACACAAAATGTTTGCAGACAAATTAGTAGAGCCTTTTCAAATCCACAATTCAATTCACAGTTAATCGGGAAGCAGCCCTAACTAAGCAGGGTCAAGGAGGTCCAATATTCTAGACACAACTTCCTAGGCAAAAGTAGTTCTGCAGTAATCACTAACTGTAATTCCTTGCAGAGAAGGATTTGCCACTTCAGATATCCAGATTGTGACAGGACTGTATATGGAGTAACTACTACAGATAGTGATACAGCTGCACACTGCATCACTCATGTATAATAACCAGCTGCTCAATACTTTATAAGAGTTGATTCCATCTAGCCATCATTAGTATCCAAAGGAAAATTCCATCTTGCGTGATCTACCCACAGAATGGCATGTAATTCAGCTACAACTCTTTCCTATGATAAGGACAGGCGTATGACATATTTCTTTTTGGTTTTATAAGCTAACTAAACTCAGATTACAATTTAAAAGTAGATTTATCTGATGTATATACTAAGCGCTATTGTCCTGGACATTCTTTAGTAACAGAGTCAGTAATTATCTGGCCTGAACTATTCCTGCTTTGCTAAACTGATTTTCTGGCACAAAACTCATCACAGTGCAGGAAAAAAAAAGAATAATGAGGTTGTACAATATTTCTGCTATACTAGTTAGAATGTCAGACTCAGAGAAATGTCTGCCAATAGTAATAGGAAGTTGGCAATGCCAGGACAAAAAGGGACAATGAATCTCACAGCAAACCAGTAGTGGAGAGGATAAGACCACAAACAGCAATTCCCATAGCATAAGTTGCCACAGAACCAAAAGCCTAAACAAAGATTTTAGTTTGTCTCATTTACCTGTAAAACATTCAATCCATTTAAATTTACTCAATTTTTTAAGTCCATTTAAAATTCATTTTGAAAAGTGATAATTTGGTAATTTTCAAATATTAGCAGCAGGTCTTCTTTTTCCTTATCTTTTCAATCTAATGTTTTAAATGTTAAAACATTAGATTGAAAAGATAAGGACTTTAGATCCTTTAAGATAAAACATTAGATCGAAAAGATATCTTACTGTGACACAGTCAGATATCCCATTCTTTGAAAGGAAGCTCACAAAACCATTTCTACTTTAAAGATGCTCTTGTTACTCTTCCATGTGTTAATGACAAACTCAGTTTGAATCCATACACTAAGCTGAAGAAATTCATTGAAATAATTTTAAAATTGTTATCCAGTGAAATATTAATACTCCAACACCAGGAAAAAAAAACATGCAATAATGTTGATGCTCATTACTACTTGTGCACTTTTAGTTTACTACATGATTTGTAGATCTGTTTTTCCTTTTTAACACAAATCACAGCAACTAAATGCCATATAAATAACTGCTGTCAGACACAAGAACAGGTAGGACCACATCATCATCATCATCACCTTTACCTCTTTAATTTTGTTCCTCTTCTCTCGGATATCCAGGTCTGCTGGTTCTCCACTGTTTATCCCTATCAGGTTTGGTAAAGGAACAGGGGGCAGTGGCTTGCTGTCTTTCTTTTTCAATTCTTGCACTACTTTGTTCTTTTCTGTCTGAATCTCGGCTTGAATCTCATCCCGTGATTTCTTCAATTTCTCCTTAGCTTCTTCCAGAGCCTTTTCATGATCTGCTCGGATCTTATTTCTCAGACGTTCCTCTTCTTCTCTAGAGACACAAAAGCTAGTCAGCATCTCACTACTAAAAACATATTGCTTACAAACAAACTGCAGCTTCAACAGAAGCCACCTCTTAAGCTAGTTTTCTTTAAGCAATTCTAACGATTCAGACAAATTTATTGATTTGTGTCAGTGCACAGTCCTACACTATTTTTGCCAGGAACCTCAAAAGAACACAACATACATCCACAACACTATTGTAGAAAAATGTATCACAGGAATTTTTTAGATTGTCTTAGCACCTTTGCCTGTCCACTCAAGAATTTACAGAGTTGTACTTCAACTACAGGATGTGTGTGGAGGCACATCTAGCAGTATTTCAATATTTTTTTAAGAAATCAGAAGGGCTTTTGTTCACTTTCTCCACAATAAATAAATTGTACACAACTTGACAAGAGCTGAAGTAACCACTACAAAAAAAAAAAAAAAAACAAACAAAAAAACAAAACAAAACCGCCACTTCATTTAGTAACAACCTCCACCACAGCATGTTTTCCCTTCAATTCACAGCTCATTGTTCCAATCAGTACAGTCCTTAAACCATCAGTCCTAAAAGGGGAATTAATTATAAAGCCATTTAGGAGCATAAGAGCTTTTAGTAAAACATGATTTAGATTTTCAAATTCACTCTCAACAAGACCAACATTATCTTGATTTTAAGCAGTATCTTACAGTGTGATCTTTAATGATCAGTTAAGGTTTTAAGATTTGCACATAGAACAAAGAAAGCTTGACTTAAAGAGGTCATTCTAACAGCAGAAAAAAATGGCCCATTCCAGTCTAAAATATTTCAAGGCATCAGAAAGACACACATCAGACTCTCAATATAGCACCACCTTTTCAAGCTTCTTTAAAAAACAGAGTTGCTCAATGACTAATGTAAGCCAAAAAAAGTTGTAGGCATTTAAAATAAGCATTAGGTAAAAAAATGCATTGTTACACAAAGAGCACTTTATCAGCGCTTACATTTTTCCAAAGTGCTATTAGGTTCGCCTTTAAAATAAATCATAGCAGCATTATTACCTTCAATATATCAATACTAGGAATACAAAGCAACATTTTAATAGATGCACTGATGGAAACACTTTCAAACTGAAGTTCTTCAGCCACTTTTCTCAATATGATTCACACCACATCCATATTTCTTCCAAATAATAAAAAAACAAAGGACTGAGCTCCTTAATTTGACTGTCAAATCCAAGATCATTAATACTGTCTAATGGTATCAGTGCCTCTCTCCCTTAACTGAGAAGCAAAAAAAAAGCTTCCAAGCAGCAAAACAGTACTCTAAAAAGAGAAAACAAGTAATACCATTTAGGCTAACTTTTACTTCTACAATGACCCACTTAGATGAGAAAATAACTTCCTTGTGTTCCTGAAAAAGCTACTTACACTCTGTCGTGGCAGCAATATCATGCTCAAATATCAATAACAAAAGCAGGCAAAAACTTCTACCACTTGGAAGATCTGAAGCTTTGGAAAGCTTTTCCAGGGCTAGCAGAGGGCTCTGCATAAGATGCAACTAGAGAGAATGAGAATGAGGTTGCAAGAACAAGACATCATTCCCACAGTCATGTTCTCCTCAAGAAACCACAGGATGTAATGGAGCCAAAGAGGTGCTTGACAGAGAATGAGAAATCTGAAATGTTACTGAACGGTTAAGAGTCAAAATACTTCAGTGTGGGAATAATGTGTTTTGCAGGTACATTTATCATATTCAAAATTCAGTATCTGTAGCCAAGTGACAGTCTTTACTTTCTGACTAAATTCACAAACATTTTGCTGATAGATACTGAAATTCTTTTTGCAAAGGACGAACCATCCTTGCAATAACTGCATTTTTATGAGGGAAAAGGTAACAGTGTATCTCAGACTTAATAAAAAGCTGGTCAATTTATATTTACATTAACCTAATTGCTTTATTGATAAATAGAAATACGTTTGGTAGAACACATGGTTATCTTGGAAGTGCCTAAGTACAATTCTCTGTGTGAAAAATATTTATGAAGTTTGAGTAGTTACAGTGAGTCTGATTCACTGAAATGAGTCACTGCTGATGTGCTTTGTGCACCTTCACAACTTTGCACCACCAATATCAAGTGCCAGGAAGATTTTCCTTTTACCTTTTTTTAAGTTTTCAGTTCCAGGCGCTGCATGCAACAACCATAATATAAGCTCCATCACTCTACCAACTTCATCTGTTTCTAGATTCAAACTGCATGAAACAGCCATAAACTGGAAAACAAGTTTTGAACTCACATCTGTCTACACTGCAGGAACTACTGTATAAACATACAAAAGCTGTTCATTTCTAGAGCACTATAATCCAATTAGACTCATTAAGAAAGTTCGAATGGCACAGTCTGCTTTCCTTCAGTCACTCAGAAGAAAATAAACAGACTCAATAGATGAAAAATCCCAATGCTAACTGTATGATCAGCTCAAAGCCTTTCTTCCAGGAAGTGACATTTTGAGATAAACAAACAGTAAGATGAAGAGAAAGGTCAACAGGTATTTGAGGGAGTTTATAGGAGATAGCACAAGAGCTTCTTCTGCAGACACATATTCTCTGTGCAATTACCAATGATGGACAGCATGAGCTACATGATAGATCATATTCTACATGCCAGGTGAAGACATATTTTTAAATGTATTTAAGTATAAGACCCTGATAGAAGAAAAATTACACCCCTAAATAACAATACCACATGTTTCTTCTGAGCTGAATTAAGTGAAAATACAGAAAAAAGTTAAGAGAATGAAAAGACTGATTATGTGCGAGCAGCTGACACCCCCTCAAATCACCAACAAGCTCCCTGGCCAACAGAGGAGAGAGTAAGCAACAATTTAGTACATGCAGAGAGCACTATATTAAAGTACTCATAATTAGAGACCTCACAAGGAACAATCTAAAAATATAAGATTGGAGAGAATCCCAGCATAAACACGTATACCAAAACCTGTCAAACTATTTCTGTATCCCACCCTCACTTCCAAGCAGCATAAGTAAACTCTTAAAATTTGAAGTATTTTGAGTAACTCTTCCAAACCTTATCTAAGAGAAAGCTACTTTCTTCTAGTCATCCATAAAGCTTATTCAAGAGTCTCAAGAGAGGTTCAAGTACCATGAAACTACACCAGTAGCTACTTTAAACAAAGCAATATTATTAAAATAACCTGTGATTAGACTGCTTTTGCCAAGAAGAACCATAAATAGATCTAATACTTAGAACCTGAAACTAGAAACAGGTGCAAGTTTTTTAAACAATCACTGCAATACATTATTGCAGCTGCCTATGTAGGGACACTGTATGCTCTCAAAGTGTCCATGAGCTGCCTAAATATCATACAGAGAAGACCACAAATTATAATGCTTGACACCCAAATCACCAACTGGAACTTAATGTGCTTTAATTATGCACACAGTAGCGAGTCTCCTGAACAGCTACCAAGCCTCACTTGTCAAGACAATGACTTTTGTTAAAAGTCTTTCCTATCTGCTGTGACACAACAGGCTCTTTAGAAAGCAAACAAAAAAACCCTCTAAAATTTATTCAAATTTCTTTGTGAGATTCAAAATTTAAAAAGCAGAAATAAAAAATTAGAACAGAGTCAAGAAAAGCAAACAGGCCACCAGCAATTGTTCTTGCCACTAAAAAGTAGGCCACTGGCATATTATACCAAAAGGACACACAGTTTATTATCATTTGGAATTTCAGCAGATGGATAGACAACTGTTAGAGGACATAAATATTTGTGTAAGCCTATCACTCAGAAATAACCTCCTGTGTGGAAATCATTAACTTTTACACTTTGCTCACCCTTGATCTTCAACCAGAGGCTATCTTCTAAAACAAACAAAAAAAAAACCAAAAAAAACCCAGACACTAATAAAAACAAAAAAGTTTGAGAGTCAGCACCTAAAAAAATTTCACACATTAACTGCAAAACTTTATTCCGTTCTTTCAGCATACTCAGTTTTATAATAAGCCCACGTATCACAAGCCCATTACTTTCTCTCAGTATCTGGTGAATATACATTCATGGCATACAAGAGGCATGGAGATACAAAACTGCTCCTCACATGACTGGAGTCTGAAAGAGGAAGAACTGGAAGAACAGAGCAGCTGTGCTGGGGTTTGTTCTTGCTGGATCACCCTTACTGTATGCATGGCTGTATCACTGTCAAGCATGCACAGAAAAAGAGGCCTGATTATTTTTTCTAATGTTTGGTTTTCATCATGATCATGCTGCAAAAGTTACCACTTTCTCCCAATTTGCTGGGTTGCTCTGACACATCAGAAGTACACTCATGCAGGAGTACCAGAGCAATATGTGTCTGTGACAGCTGAAAAGGGAAACTCCACCATTAATAGGGAGGCTGTTACTTACCAAGAGTTTTCTCTTTCAAGACAAGTTAAGGTTGTATTTATTAGACTGAATTTTTTTTCTTCAGGTAATGAATGAGTCAGAGATCATTGGTTAGAAAGGAATATTTTTATTGGAAAATAAATGAATTCTACAGGTGTGAAGGTAACTTTAGTGTATCAAAACCACTGTCCAAGTATTGGTTATAAAGATTTTCCAAACAAAGTTTGGAAAGAATATTATGCATGTTTTCAACAGGATGTTTTGTCCCCAGATCATCCATCTGACTGACAGTGTTTGTCAAAAGCACTGCTTCTAAACCTATCTTCACCTTTGTTTAAAATAACCTTGCAGATGGACACACAAGCCTACAACTCTAGCACAGGCAGAGTAAATAGATGATAACTTAGTAGGAAAAAGGTTTTGTTATTTAAAAAATGACAAAGTCAAACTGTCCATTGTTGATGTTCTAAACTAGTTTAAGAACATTATACTTTTAGTTATCTGCAAGCATCCTAACTGGTCACTGTATTACTTAAAACAGCAATACTACATGTGCTATATGTACGCACTATACAGTTACTTATGCATCTATGTAGTGGCTTGGGAATGAAACGCTGAAATGCAGAATATTCCCCATTTCAACCCTTCTTCCCCAAGGGAGTCAATAAACTTCATTATGACATTAGAAGAGAACATATCTAATACACTTTGAAAAACTATTGTTGAACAACTTTTTCCATATACAGAAAACTTGTGGAAAGGAATCTGGGAATTCTGGTCAATAGTAAGTTGAATCTGAGTCAGCAGTGTCCTGGCAGCCAGAAGGGCCAACATTGCATCAGGCACAGCATCACCAGCAGGGCAAGGGATGGGACTGTCCCACTCTGCTCTGCACTGGGGCAGCCTCACGTCGAGTGCTGGGGGCAGTTTTGGGTGCTGCGAGAAATACATGGAGTTATTAGAGAGTGTCCAAAGGAGAGCCATCCTCTGATGGTGAACAGTCTGGAGAGGAAGCCATATGAGGAGCAGCTGAGGTCACTTGGGTCTGTTCAGCCTGGAGAGGAAGAGACTTAGGGAAGAGCTCAATGCAGGCTGCAACTTCCTCATGAGGGGAAGAGGAGGGGAAGGCACTGATCTCTTCTCTGTGCTGAGCAGTGACCAGGGACCTGAGGAAATGGCCTGAAGTTCTGTCAGGGGAGATCTGGGTTGGATATTAGAAAAGGTTCCTCACCCAGAGGGTGGTTGGGCAGTGCAACAGGCTCCCCAAGAAAGCAGTCACAGCACCAAACCTGACAGAGTTCAAGAAACATTTGGACAACACTCTCAGGCACACAGTGTAACTTGTGGGTTGTCCCCTCAGTACCAGGAATGGACTCGATCCTCGATGATCATGGGTCCTTTCCAACTCAAGACACTCTATGGTTCTGTGATTTATTACCCAGAAAATTACCCCAAACCCCAAATTCATTGAATGGTTTCTTTTAGACAAATATGACAGTAGAATTTACTTCTAGCAAGTGGTTAAATTTGCATATGACATGAGCACTGTTCCTCAAACAGAAGGAACATGAGACACAATCCTTATTCAACTCCTATCCCTTTCCATCTAGTTTTAGCTTTTTTCCCTCTTGCTGTGACACTTCTTCTTGACCTCCTTCATCTTCTTACTTCCTACCTTCCTTTACTATTATTTGCACCAACTTAGGCTTCACTAGCTTGCTTCCCTGGTCTTTCACAAGGGCATGGCCACCACTCTGGGTTCCAGTCCTCCTCACTGTAATCACTGAATTTATTTGGACAATGAGAGAGAAGAGAGAATTCACTGACACAGGCACTCTCCTTGAATTCTAAATACTCTCACAAAGTCTTTGCAGATCTTCTTCAAATAAAATGTCATTCCACCTCTCTGCAAGAAATGATGCCCCTAATTGATCTTGTTTGCAGACCAAATCTCAGACCAAGAATCTGGGCTTTCAGCCACCTTCATCACTGCTCTCAAGACTTCTCACATCCAGGATGGAAATTCAGCTCACAGATCCTGTTTCAGATCTGGTCTTGCATTTAAACCAAAACCTTGGCCCCTGACATTTCCTTGTAGATAGCTAGGTGTCACCTTCAAGGCAAATAAACTCTAACTTAACTTTTCATCTTCCTTCCATATCTTTTGTTTAGCAGTGGAAACTTTGCCATTGTCCAGATTGCCAATGTCTGGGCATTCTTCCCATTTTCTAGAACCTGACTACATCTAATTTATCTGCTTAGTTGCCAAGTATTTTAAATTCAGTCTTTCTTAACACATATCATTAGAAGCCCTCAGAACTTGATTGTGCTCCTTTCATCCAGCAATTCCACCAGGAAGACAAGCCACTTAACTATTGACATCCTTAGACTGCCTTTCTGTATTTTTTCCCCTGCAACTGTAATTCATTATATGCATTTTTTTAGAAACATCAAAAAAAGTGTCTATTTCCAGAAGTCCATTATGTTAAATTCACAGATTTTTATGCTAGTCATTGAGGCCTTCTGCTTGTTACTCCTTTACTGTCTCTACCTATTTCTTTTCCTTTGTCTTCTAATTTAGGTATGGGCTTGGAAACAGCTCTAGAATGAGGACAAGCAAAATCCTGGGGGAAATAAATTTAGAGGGAATTTCAAAAGCAGAGATAGAATGGGCACACAGAACTTGCAGAAGGGAGTGCAGAGCTGAAGCACATCCCTTATGCATGAAGTCCTCTACAAAACAAAGACACTGAGTATTCCTTGGTATCTTTTTGTTTTGGAACATAGCCAGGACCTTCATGAATCTTCATATGCTAATAATTTATTAATTAAGAATGTTAACATGAAAGACAATGCATAGAGTTTCTTTACAACCATAATAAAAAGAACAAAACATACCTTCCAGTTAAAACAAAACAGTACAGCTAACACTATCAAATGTGGAACATGTATAGCCTTTGAAGGAAGAAGGAAAAAAAAAAAAAGATATGCAGGTAAGGGATCATCCTTTGGGAATTATTTGCTTCCTATGTTATGAATATTTACATAAACAGAATTGGCAAAACTTATTTTGAGACCCTGTCAAGTGGTGCAACCATTAGCAGAGGCATTTGTTCCTCACCTCTGTCTACAGCACCCATGTAATCCCAAAAAATCAACTGAAAAAAAGGACAAGGGTGCCAAACTCAGGCAGCACTGCTATAGCTGGTACAGCCAGCTCAAATTTTACTAGGGATGAATAGTAGTTGTTTTCTACAAACACTCCTACACTTGCACTTACAAGAGCAGCCAGGCATTTGTCAGCATTAAGAAGGGGCACCAGAGACTGTGCAAACCTTTTAAGATTACATGAAACTTCTTTGTTTTGCAAAACAATTTACAATATCAGCTGAAAGAGATTTTTCAGAAGAATCAGATCAACTATTTCAGGAAGAAAAATAATACATTTTAAGACTACAACAGCAATTAATGCAATGTTCACAAGTGGTAAGCAAACAAAATGACACATTTTCAACTACATATAAGTAAACTCATTTAGCTTTTAGTGTCTTAATGTCATTTGGTTACAAAACCACTTCATTAGAAATAGCAGTAGTTGCACAAAGATCAGCAGTGTAGAGTTTTCAATCACTACAGCCCTATCAAATACATCTCTTTTGTATCTCTTCTGCTCCTTTAGTGTAAAAGAGAATACAACCACATTTGCCTCAATGCACTAACACAATCAAAAATAGGCATTATTTCAGATTTTTTGATGATTAAAGGAACTTGAGTTAACATCTGCAACTAATTACTTCTGTGCAGAATATTAAGTGTCTCTGGTCCAAGCTCTTACAATGTTAATATAGAGGGGAAAATCTATCTTTTAGGAATCAATCTTATGCCTATAAAAGGACTCTGAAAATTCTACTAAAAGTTCAGGAAATTTAGGATCGCTTCCTGTTTCCTCAAGAAAACTGAATGAGAAGAATGGTGGTACCTTGCCCTGTATAAAACTGTTTTAAATAGCTTCCTGTATCCTAGCACCATGACTAGAGCATCAGCTCTTCTTTTCCAGCTAGCACCCAAGTGAGAAAGATTTCATTTTTTAAAAGTAATAAAGATGAAAGAACTTTACAAGAAATGGGAGCAAAAAATACATAGACTATGGGAGTAAGGAACAGAAAAAGAAATCAATACTGAACAAAAGAATTGAGTAGGATAAAAAGTTAAGAATTCTCCATTTGGAAATGTAAGGTTTATTTTGATGTGAGTTTCAATCCACCAAAAAACAGTAAGATTATTTTAATTCAGAATTAATTTGAGAAGCCCATTTTAACTAACAGTGTCAAACCACTGTATTTTCTACTACAAATCAGGCTAAGTCACTGGGAGCACTGCTGTCACACAAATTTAATCATGTATATAGCAATGTATTTACACTCTACTCGCTACAGTCAAGTCTAAGAAGCATAGACCGACACCCCGCAAGCTGTATCATTTATCAATACAAAGGATAGTTTGATGAAGGCAGAATAATACATAGCTGGTTGTGTGACACTGAGGAAGCAATGAATTGAGTTCTCATGCAAGACCAGTGCATTATCTCTGCTTCCTATTAAAGAAGGAATTTTTAAAAATAAGCACATTTATATATAGGACAGGGCAGTCCCACTGATGTTGATGGTACAGATCAGATACTGAAGCATATGCTCAAGCAGAATTAAAAGGAACCAGAGTACTCCCACATATAGCATTAAGCTCTTTAATACTATTTCTAGTCTACCACTATTGCCCAAGACTAAGTTTCCAATAGGAAAAAAAAAAAAACAAATATTTAAACTCATCAACACAAGACATAAAGGAAAATAAGAGTGGTACATTCTATGAATTGGCATATATCACAAAAGTTGCTACAGAGTCTGAAGCATTACTGCATTTTCCATATCACTCAAAGCTCATATTTCACAGAGGTAACCACACTACAGTCTTCACAAGCATTACTTATTTTCCTTTATTCTATACAAAACTGAGTATTTCTAAACTCAAGTTTTTCACTATAATACACAAAGCTGCTTTGATAGAAGTTTTTTCAGGGAAAAACTTGCTAACTTAGCTACCCAACATTAAACAGAATCCTAAAATTAGCTAAACTTAGCAAAACTTAGCTAATTTTAGATTAAAAAAATAGATTCAAACACCTAAACCCTAAGAATATCACTGGTTTCTGCTACACCTTAATTTTCACCCTTTCAAGCACATGCAGACCCACAAGTTGCATGTCCAACTACTACTGTACATATTTTAATATCCTGGGGAGTGAGAAGTTTTTGACTTTTCAGAAACATAATTCCTAAGTATTTTTTTACCTAAGGAAAATGAATAATGGGTTCCATTTAGTACACTACCAACAACTGTTTTAGTTTATGCTCTACAGAAGCTTGAATTACATGTTCAGCACTACACTACTGACTTGCTACTCCTTCACCCTCTGTACCACCCACATTGCCTAAGAGTTCTGCCAAGACAGGATGCTGGGTACAGGAATTTTGGGAGGATATGGGGACAAAAACAAGAACAAACTGACAACAAAGGAACTGCAACTGTACACGTGTGTTATACACAGTATCTTGCCCTCCCTCCTTTTCTGATATTCCTTGACCCCAGAATTATATCTCTCCTTTTACAAATGATATTACCAGAGAAAAAGTTTCTGAAGTCATGCCAAAAAAATCTTCAGGAGTAATGGAAAGGACACAAATAATAGCCTCCAGAAACTGAAGTTCTGAGCAGGAGCTTTAGCCAGTTGAAAAAATTTATTTTGCTTCTGCACACGCACATGTTGAAGCAAAGGAATTTTTAGCACATCTATTGATGTGCATATGCCTTTGTTCAGGTTGTTCAGCCCAATAAGAGAATGATGTTTGTCTGTCTCATAAGCTATGAAGAGTTTTTGAACATTTCACCTCACATACAGAAACAACAATACATGAGAATCCTCAAGCAAAAGAGAAACAGGATTTTGCCTGTTACCTTCATAAAATTATAGCTTGAAAACTTTCATTCAGCAGGTATCAAAAGCTTGCTGCAATCACTGTGTAAGATTATCACAGTGAAAGCTGCATTAATTCCTTTCAATGAGAAGTGCTTCATACAAAAGCTTTAAATACTTAATAGAACAGGATAGCCTCATTCTCCACATGTGGTAGGACAGATGCTTCTGTGACATTCGACACAGATATTATAAGCTGTTCTAAAATGAAGGAACAAGAGGGGACATGAAATAGTCCAAAAAAACCCACAGTAAATGTGTGATTCCAGGATGAAGTGTAAAAAGAAGAAAACTCCTGGTCTACTGATACTTTGGATAAAAGACCAAGTAAATCATAACACAGACCAAGAAAACTTTTCAAGCAACACAGTTAACAAGCCAACACCTCTGTCAACCTCCTTTTTTTATTTTATTTTGTTAAGAACAGGGTTTGAAAACTACATTTAGTTTCAAGTAACAACCAGGAAAAGTTAGATACCTACTGTGAGCAGCAATATCTTACTGACTTCTAGAAGCATCAAGTAAGCAACCTTAAGAACAGAAGCTAAGACAACAGAAAATAGGCTGACAAAAGACATTTGTCATATAGAATTGCAGGTGGAGGTAAGAGTGTGTTTTTTAAGAAAATTAAGAAGTAGCAATCACTGAAAATTATGACAATCATTTTAATTTTTTTTTTTCAAAACAGAAATCCTGGAGCTTTTCATCATTAAGAGAATCCACCATTTCAGCCAGTAGCAGGAGGCTGTCATCCTCCATCTATATAAACAATGGAGGCAGAGAAAATACCTTGACAGGGTTTCACACGTTTTTTTGCTCGCAGCAAAAAGTTAAGAGACTCCAGTTACAGTTGCACATTATATTTAAGCTGATTAATACCTAGCTACTGACAAGTGAAAGGTCCCAACAGCAATAAGGCAAGGATCTGCTGGAAAATGAGGACTATTGGATAAAAACATGGTGAGATAAATGATAATTGGAGAACAACACCTAGAGCACAGATCACCAATGCGTGCAGAAGCCTTGGCAGGTTGAGCTTTGGGAAGCTCTTCTCTGACAAACTCATAGGGGGCCCATCTGCAGACCCAACTTCCAGCTGCAGAATTACACTGCCTTCACTGCACACCTGAGATTGAATAGTTAACCTGTGTGGTAAGAAGATATCCCATGCCTGGGTAAGTAAGAGATACACACCATCAGCATGGGTCCCCTCTGCTGATCACCAGCCAGACAAAGCCCACTGCTTCCCTGGCATTGTCATAAGCCAGTCACCTATGGCTACAACACTAGCACTTCTGGAGAAACAACAAGTGGCACGTAAGGATGGTTGGCTGTCCATACAGGCTGCTGATTTGGTAGGTTAAAGACTGATTGTGTGTGACTGAGCAGTACTAGAATGATCAACTGTAACAGCTGAAATACTGTTTTACAGATAAAGGATGTTATAACCCTATATTTCTTACATTGGTCACCATCTCTGTACAAATCATTCTTTCCTCAGGGTTTTAGTGGCCCTGTAAAAGCAAGCTCCCTTACTCCTTATGCTGGTACTCAGGAGCCTGGGCAACAAGCCATTGAGCCAGTGGTGAGCTGAGCCAGCTGAAAAATTATGGATCATTTCAGACCAAATCAGGTCTCCTAACTGGCTGACTGCCTAAACACTGACATTGAGGCTAGAATATAGTCAAGAGTAAATGTCTGGGGACACAGCAGAACAGGAAATGAGCTTCAAAGTATTTAGACCTGCATGTTCAGGGGTGTTAAACTAAAGCCCAAGGTATAAGTAGCGTGTTTTCTGCCCACAAATTCACATAGCCATTATCCATGGCCATTCCCTACTATCACTTCCATCTATTCCACCACTCACTGACACGGTTTCCTCTTCTCTAGTTGACCCCACTGATACTGCTTCTTGCATCAGCAAGAGTCACTCCACACCATCTTAAATTTTATTTATGCCTTCCTGGCTATCAACTTCCTCCAAAAGTCTTCTCTCCCCAAGGCCTCTGGTATCTCACTCAGCCAATGCCTGCCTCTTCTTACACCTGAGACAAGAATAATCTTTTTCTACTTAGGGAAAAAGGGAAGTAAACCAAAAAGCACGATATCAGAATTATCCTACCTTTGTCTATTTTGCTTCAAGTGCAGTTTCCATTTCCAGCTTTCAAAGAAATAAACTGCTGCTCCTCATCACCACCAATTTCAATGCTTCCCTCCAGGCTCCCATTCCTAATCAGATACTTCCATGCCTTTTCCCACCCCCTATACTGGCAAAATGAGAACTATATTAACTGAAGGAATATCCTCTTCCTGATGTCTGTATTCGAAACGGGTACACAGTAAATAAGGTAGCTCCCTCCTTTTACACTCTGGAGTCTCCTTGGTAGCCTGATCTCCAGGAGTAAGCAACCAAAACTCTCACCAACAGAAGAAAAACAGCTGGAGAAAGTTAGCAATTTAAAGCAACAGCCATGATATCGGTATGGTCTTAGTCTGAAAGTTCTTAATTGTTCAAATACCAAACAAGTTGACAGCAAAAAACTATATAAATTTCTGTTACGAAGTAAAAGTAGCAAGTGGCGTATAATGCAGACTTAGAGATGGCAAACTTTCAGGTAAGCAGATGGTACCAGGCTTCTCTGCATGGGAAACCCTCTGGCAGGTCCTACAGAGCTCTAAGGAAGTGACTACCCTCACACAGATGTTCTGCCAACTTAAGCTACCACATTTCCATAATGCTATTTTAATCACCCAGCCAAAACTGCCTTGCACATCCCAGAAACAACACTACTTTAAATATCTAATTGGAAGTTCACACACATTGTTCAGATTTATCTTCCTTCTGTACCAGTAATTGTTACCGTATGTCTGTATGGTAAATTGACACCTGTCTATCAATGTTTAAAATCAGAATAGTACTCAATATGTATGGTGCCATAAGTCCTGCACTGAAATGTTGTATGGCAGAGCTTGAAGAGAAAGAGGATGACTATCCTGGGATCTCCTGTAGGAAAGTGAGACAAGCTCTTTGTTATGGAGGATCAACACTACTAGGGTGTGCAGCTCTGTCCAAACACAGGCCTAGAACAATTTCTCCTGACTTGTTCCTCTTGCCACCAGGACACCACTATGCACAACCCTCCTGGCTCACACAGCATCAGTGCTACTCAATGTGCACACTCACTGTGGCACAGCAGCAGCACTGGATTTGTCTGAAAGACACAGAGCCTTGCAGTGCAAGACTGGCAGGATCACTCCCTTCCTTCTACGTGGCAGCAGTTTAAAACACAGCCCTGCTCTGCAGAAACTGGATGAATTACAGGGCAACAACAGTAACAAAATAAAAAAAATTTGTTTGAACTCAGGCTCTGAATATCAATAGTTTCCAGAAGGAGTTATGTGACATGTCATGAGAAAAGCTCTGACAGGACAGGAGCTGCCGGCAATGTTCTGCTGTTAAATACAGTTGTCCTTGTTTCAGGGTGGAAATACATACACACATATACAGTATATACACTGTGATTCAAAAGGTTTTCATATAAAATGACACAGGATAGTGTGCATATTCTTAACAATAATGCTGCATTAACTAAAACAGAAATATAAGTTCTTCTCCCATTCAGTACCGCTGGGACTAGTCAGAAGGAAAGAACACCAAAGCTTTATACCTCTCCACTTAGCAAATCAGCCAAAACAGTAACTAAAGACAGAGCAACAAAATACCTGGAAATCATGACATACAGTCTAATCTGTGCTGTTTCCACAGAGCAAAACTCTATCTCATTACTCCCAAAGTTCTTTACTCTTGTCAGTAAAGCAGAGGATAAGAGACAACTATATGACAAATTATTTAGCCTTCAGGTGCTTTTAGTAAGTTTCCACATGACAATAATCCCCACTGCTAATAAAATATGCAATTTTGAATCAGGAGACAGACAAGTGAGTGTTGTTTTTTTGCCTTTTCAAAAAGGCCAGAAAAACAACATTAGATTAGTAACTCCCCATCCAAAAAAACCTAACAATGCAAGGCTCAGACTACTCAGTACATCTATAAATATGGAAAGCAGGTATTTGCACATCAGATGAGAACCCAGTCCTCATCACAGAATGACAGAAAGGTTTAGGGGGAAAGGGGTCTCTGGAGGTCATCTGATCCAACCCCACTGCTCAAGCAGGGTCAGCTAGAGGTGTCTGCTCAGGATCACATCCAGATAGCTTCTGAATATCTTCAAGAATATAGATATCATTGCCACAAATTATGCAGGAGTTTGCTCATTTGCTCCATTCCATGAGCAAACTGCAGAAAATATGAATGATAAGCTTCACTGTGCAAAAGATACCTTCTCTATTGAAATGTCTTCCCAACTGAGTAAACAACACTGTTGACAGCCATCTCAGTTAGCAAAATCCAGGATGTAGTCTAAGGAATCATTGACCCATAAACAAGGTAAGGATGGTAGGTAGCATCATGACAGTAAAGACCACAGAATGCAAAAAGAAAAAGTACAAGAGAAGAAACTATGATGTGTAAACTACTCTTAACACATTACAAATAATTCAGCCAAAGATGACTTGGCATTCTTCAGGAATTGCTGAGCAAATCTTTGTTAATGTATATCTGCAATTAAAATATTGTCAGGACACAAGTGAAACAAAATACAGCAAATAAGCAATGTTTCAGCAGTATGTACATTTAGAACTACCATGTGTGCTTTTCACAAGCCAATCCTAGTATTAACAGATTAAGCTAATGTAATGAAATGCTGATTTAAAGCAATCAGTCCTATTTCTAGTATCAGTAAAATACTTTTAATACTAGCATGTTTTACAAGCTACATATACAGGCTTTATCAGTATGCAGCAGCAGATGAGCTGGACACAAACTACTCTCAACATGACCAAAACACACAGAATATCACAGCCCAAAAGATGAATCTAGAACAATGGGAGAGCTGGGGGTATAAAACGTCTCAGCAATTTTACCTTTGAATTGTCTTCAGCAATAGAATCTCAGGTTTTTAAGAGAGCTTTAGAAACAGTACATAGTACACAGCATTGTCTTCCTCTGTTCATTTGCAGAATAAAACAACATATGCATCCAGCATGTAAAGTCTAATTTCTTCTTCCTCTACCACCATCACATACAGCTTCCAGGACTCCCAATAACAAAATGCAGTTCAAGGATAATCGTAGGTACATGTTTGAGTCCTTCAAGATTAAATTAAAATCTGTTTCATTACTTAAAATTATTATGGCAACGTTCTTACCTCATTCATGAAAAAGAGCTCATTTCACTAACAAATACATCCACACTATAATAGCACATAATTAAGAAAGAGATTACTCAAGCAGGATAATACTGTCGATTTGACTAATGAAAGTTTTGGAAATGGAAAAAGACCCACAACCCTTTCCTTCATTTCACTGGCTGTAGGCAACCAAGTCATGTTTATTTTGAGTTCAGAGCTAATAGTTTCAAATACACTGGTCCAGAGTAAACAAGCATGTAGTCCCAAGATCACCAAACCAAGAATTCTACTCTTTTACTACCCAAAAATATAGTGTGAGCTTAGGCTGAGCACCTCCAAAAATAAACTGGTAACTTATAAGAGTATTCTCTCATTGCTGTAAGCCACAAAAGGTAAAAAAGTGTACCTGATGAGACACTAACTTAATTCAAGAGAAAAATATTGACTAAAAGCTGAGAAAAAAGTGGAGCTGGAACATGTTGACTCAACAAGATAAAGAATCAACCCACTCCAAGATCAAAGGAGGCTGGTATTTTCCTACCTTAGACCTTGCAGGCCAGCAGGGACTCCTCGAGCTGGTAAGCACATTAATCCACAGTAAATTGCCTAACTGGCTAGGCTCTCTGCATGAGCCAGTAAATAACTGCTGTGTATCTCCTCCTTGAAGAACTTCTGTGCATGGTAGAAGATGCCAAATTCTCACCCATGGCAATTTTAAAGACAGACTCTATTTCTCAAGACTAATGGTCTGGCAAAAGGTCATGTCCTTGCAGCCAATGTTCTGCATGGAAGATAATATTAGCTGGAAGTTCTTTCCAACCCTAAAGTAAAGACACTGCAAAATTAAGTACTCAGACTAGGAAATTGAAGTTTTATCCCCTCCCCAATAAATACTATATCACCATCACTCACCATTTTGGATTCCAGAAAGAAGGTATGAGGCAAAATAAATAACACAAAACATGATATTTAAGATGGCTGTCCAAGCCTAATGTAGCTTCCTTTCTTGAGGATTTCTTTAGTGTTATGGAGCCTTTTGCTCATTCCGTCTTCTCATTAAAGTTCAGTCATTATCAACAGGTTAAAAGAGGCATTTTTACCTATACATCACCATAACATATTTCAGGACCACACCAAGCCTTTGTAGAAAAAAGGCTGGGGTAAAGGCTGTGATGTGAAAAACAGCATGGCTGTTCTGGTTTAGGGCAAATTTAGGTATCAAACCTCCAAAGTAGTTCCTCTACAAAGCAAATTCAAATGGCCCCTCCCTCACCTGGTTCGGGAGACAAAAATTTCCTCCAAGAAAAGTGGAAAAATACCTCTTTATTTAACAAGCAAAGTACTCAAAACATGGAAAAATAGTAATATTAAATAATGGAGTTTCTCATTATTCTGAAGAGATGGCAAATTCAGAAAGTCCTTTTCATGGGATGTGGCTTGGCTCACTCAGTCTCTTATCTGTCCTTCTAGTGCTGGAATAGGCTGCATCCCAGGCCCCAGTGGGCTACAGCTATCAGCTCATGGTGTTTTTTCTGGGTTTTTCGTTCAAAGCAAGGCTCATCAATTCCAAGAAAAAGAAAAACCACAGTCTGGGGAACTCCCCTGCCTCAGCTACCAAAAAAACTACCTAAAAGCAAAGGAGAGCTCTGTCCCACTGTCCATGCTGCAGACAAGACCATCCCTGAGAGAGCAGGCTGAAGCTCTTATCCCTGTGTTTTTGAATACAGCCACCTCAAACTTTCCATGGCTTCTTCTTCCCTCCTTCACTTTCAGATCTAGTTTAAAGGTGCAAAACTTATTTCTGGGCTAAATAGATGAATGGGGATACAATTCAGCATCATAAAGTCACCCCAAGGATGTTGGTATAAAGGAATACAAGAAAAATTTCTGGGTTACACTTCAATCCAACTCTTCCTATCCTTTCCTCCCTTCCCATCTCTAGAGAGCATAGAAGATGATGCTGCTGTTTCTGGACTAGAGAGCCACTGCACAGCCCTTGCCATTTCACTGTTCTGTTTTATTTCAACTGTTGAGCACTGAACTGAAAGCAGTAGGGTTAAATTGCTAAAAATAAGTGAAAAATTCTATAAAAAAGAAAGGTAAAGCAGAAACTGAAAATAAAATACAAAACCAAAAACCATCTGCCACAAATGTGTTTGCACAGTTTGATGTAAATATAAGAGTTTCTAAATCTTAAAAGACATTCTATTTTAAGCATTACTGAATACCCTTTAAAGCTAGAAAGAGCAAGGTTATAGCTGATGGAATTTAAGGCAATTTTTTCAAGACAGCTTGGAAGAACTCTACTTGCAGTTTGTACAGGCTCCAGGAATTTTTTTCTTCTTAAAAGAATTCATATATATAATTTTTTAAGTATCATATTTAAGGAGTACTTAAATTTTTATGCTTACATGTATTTTCTAGTTACTAAAACACTAGACAATATTACACAGCCTGCTTTTTTCCTAAAAATTCCACACTATGAATCCATGAAGGTTCAAAACAAATTTGCTAGAGAACCAAAGAACAGCAAGCAATTACAAATTACTCCAAAGTTCCAAACACTGCTTTGGAGTTTGGGCTAGCTGCTAGTTAGTTTACTTGTTACTCTAGGAAAGAAAGTTCCATTGATGTCTCCTTGGATGTTTTTTTTTCCTTTTAAACTCAAAAAGGTTCTTTAGATTTTCCCATGATCACCACTCCACCACATTCTAGAATAATTCGAAAAATTATTAACAAAATTAAGTATTTGAATGGACTAAGCCAAAATCTTGTGATGGGTACTGATCAGGTGGCTCATGTCAGTATCTCAACATCCCAGCCCAAGTAAGGGTGGCATTTTCTTTGCACTGCCTCAAGTTTCTCTGGCAAGTGTTCCTGCAGGTTACATTCCTACTTGAAATGTCACATATTTCATTGAGCATAATGATTCAGGCATCTTGCCAAATTGACACGAATACGTTAAGCCTCATTTTTCTTTGTAATAGCAGTAGATTGGATGATCTAGTCCCACTGTAGTGTGATAGCCAGATGCTATTCCAAGAAAATTATGTCTGAAGAGGGGAGACAGGGTGTCAGCAAATGACGATGCATAACTGCAACAGCAAATCCATCTGAATAAAATTAGTGCTCAAGTGATTTATGGAAATCAAAACAAACACATCAAAAGACCACAGATGTATAAAACCTGGACCAAACTAAGGACCTGGGGTTCACATGGAGTGTTTAAAACACAATCACAAAAATTCCATTGTTTCACCAACACACACAAAAACAGTCACCATCAGGCATTTGGCTTAGTGGATCAATAAACTGTTCCCTTTGCCTGCTCTGGCAAGCAAACAGCTGCCAAATACTGCAATACTAACATGGGGCTAAGTAAAAGCCAGTCAGAAAGAACCACAAAAAAAAAAAAACACTGGTGGAAGAGAACCTGGAATCTTTTTCACATTAAGGAATATCAAGAATGATGGAGTGATTGCAGGGTTTATTGTTTGGTTTTGGGTAGGGATTTGAGTGGATTTTAGTCTTATTTTTACCAAGAGCTTATTTTGGTTACCAACAAAGTTGGTGGTTTGTTTAACAACTCTGAGTTATTTCCGATCATCATGTTCTATCTCTTTACAAAAATACTGAACCAAGCTTATACAGAAGTTATTCATAAAAACTGCCAGTACTGTATCAGTCATCTCCTTAGCCATTGGCTCTGAAGTTTCACATTCAAGTACTTAAATGATGCCAGTGACAATTGATTATCCACCTCACTGGACAGTTTAGAGATACCACATAAACAGATACCTTGGTATTCTTCCATAGGTATCAGACCCTCAAAATGACAGCTCTCATACATGATACAAAACTAAAAAAATTCTTAGTTACCAGTGTGACAGCTACTGAAGAGCAGTTAAGTTCCCTTCCAGCATCTGGGATTTGAAAAAGTAACTCATTTCACACAGAAACAGCTGTAACAGTGAAACTCTTTGAACTTTTCACTGCATGGATCTGGAGCAATTTAACAAGTGTAACAATTAGCAGATCCAGCTTGACTGTTTTTAAGTATCTAAATCAGAACAGTTCGCAGTAACAACCAGTTAAAATCATGTGCAAGACAGTGATAAAATATAAGTTTTGTTTAATTGCTTGCATTATTTCACATTTGTTATGATTTTTTCTACTTATTGGAAAATGTATGTATTACAGACCCATTAATATTTTAATTGCCATGGATTCCACTGTCTGTAAAAGGCAGAATTATTCACAAATTAGAAATCTGAATTTCCATTATACTCCTTATAACATCAGAACTCCGCGGTGCAAAGAGCCGCTTACACCTCTGCAATATTTTCTTCTCCAGAACACTGTGCATTGCAATTCAGAATTCACTACATGTGTTACTTAATCACTTGGAGAACACTTTCCACTCAAACAGAAGCCAGTGACAACAGAACAGATGCCTTTAGGAAACTAGGGATGTGTGATTACAGTACTGGAAAAACAGACACATGCTTGCATCATCTGCAATTATTAAGTTTAGAATTAAATACTCATCAGTGTTTCCAAGATAAAACTGATTAAGAGATTTAAAAGGTCACTAGAAACACGGTTCTAAGTCAAGCTACTTGATGTTATCATTTTTTCAAGACAATATACTTTCTTTCTGTGGGGGGGAAAAAAATAAGAAGTGGGGAGAAATAACCAGGAAAATAACTTCCCTCTCCTCTAAGCCTCTTTCCCACTGCTGCCATCTCAAAAAACCCAAGAGAGTGGCAGGTCTTCTTTCAAGTTTTGTTTTTAAAGTGTATAGCAAATTTTATTTCATAAAAGTAATTAAAACAAACAGGAAGTTTGTGGTCCAGAAAGTCAGCTCTGGATTATGATTCACTAAATATACTGCAGAAAGGATGCAGGTATTCTGAAACAAAAGCAGATCCTCTAACTTGCACTGGGAAAACAGCAAATAGCCCTCCAAATGCAATACATTGGTAAAGATAGCAACATACCCAGAAAAATCTGCTGAGGAAACAGCACATGGCTGTAAGCTATTCTTACTAGCCAACAAATCTAAACCAGGAATAGAGCCCAGTATATTCACCACAGGTTTGTTTATCCAGCAGGATAATTAAAGCAAGAAGATGTGATCTTCCCATTCCCACTGAACGATTTAAGGGATATAATGCTCCCACAAACTACATGTTTTTTTCACCCTTTGTAAGTACATTCAAGTTGATCCAATAAAAAGTAAATTGGATTAGTTTGATTTACCACTGATGGTCACCTGATTTTAAGTGGCCTGATGGTACACTTCAGCCTTAAAACATGCCAGCAGGTCACAGAGAGATATGATAACAAATTACTGAGAAAATACTTACACAGCTTGTCTGTGCAAGCTCCAGATGCCTTGCTGACCTGCAAATGGTGCTAAAACTCAGCTGGGATGCAAAACTCAGCTTGCTAAAGACTTCCAAATGGGTACTAGCAAACAGAAAAAGTTGGAGCAGCTCTTTTTGAAGACAGGCTGAGGGAGCTGGGGTTGATTCAGCCTGGAGTGAGCTCCATGGAGACCTTCTACCAGTCTTCCAGTACTAAAAAGGGTCCTACAAAAAAGCTGGAGAGAGAATTTTACAAGGGTGTGTAGTGATAGAATAAGCGAGAATGGCCTTAAACTGAATCAGGTTTAGAAAAGATGTTAGGAAGAAATTCTTTACTCTGAGAGTGACAAAGTACTGGAATGAGTTGTCCAGAAAACCTGTGGATACCCCATCCCTGGAAATGTTCAGGACCAGGTTGTATGGGACTTTAAGCAACCTGGTCTAGTGGAAGGTGTCTCTACTTTTGGAAGGGGAACTAATAATTGATGTTCTTTCAGATACCTTCCAACCCAAACTGTTCTAGGATTCTGTGAAAATTGACACTTCTGCATGCTGGTTTCAACAGACACAAAGTAATCTCATTGAGGAGCTCTTAGAAAATACTTTCATCACATGCACTCCCTTAAAACTGTAATTTTGCTCATGCCATACTGATCAGATTACATAATGTTAAGCCTAGTGAAAACCTCAAACTTGCTCTCTTAAATAGAATCAAAGAAAATAGCTAGCGGGCCACTGGAAGCTGCAATGGCAGTGCAGCTGCAAGGAGCTGGGGAAGCACTTCCAAAATCCTCTGGTGGGTTAACAGTTAACTAAGGAGTAACAGAGCACATTAAACATTAACAAAACTCATGCTGAATACAATGTGCAACGTAATCCAGTTCACAGGTGTGCATCATAAGAATATTTAAAAGAACAAAGACAGCAAGACAAAATGACAAATATGATTCAATGTTTGGGCAAATAAATCCTCTGAGAAACAGAACCAACACACCCCTGTATTTCAAACATGAATGGCCTTTAGCTTTCTGTCCCAATGTTTTCATTACTACTTCAGTAAACACACTCCATTGCTACTGATATGCCACAAAACCCAGGTTTGCCTTACCACAGCATTCATTTCCAACCAGCCTTCTTTAACAATCAGTGAAGAATAGAAGACTCATGCTGTGGCTGGCTCAAAATTACACTTGTGCAGACTGACTAGCAGCAGCAGGAGTATCAAAACTACTCTTGGGCTCTGTGATCCTTCCTTCAGCACTGCTCCCAATTAAGGTCTTTCCCTCAGCACCAGGTCACACAAGCTAGAGAAATGTAATTCTAACAGGTCAACCTTTGCTAGTGATTGGGAAAACTGGGAAAAAGGAGGGAATAGAGCCAAGGATCAGTGAGAGCTACAATGTGTCCAGAGCATGTCCACATAAAGTTTGTTTGCTTGAGAGACAAGGCCAGAAAGACCTTCCAAAAGCAATCTCTAGATAACAAAAGAATATTACAGCTTACTTATTAACCTGTCTTCTCTGGTTGTTTGGTTTTTTTTCCTCTTTTAATTTTAGAAAGGCTAGTATACCTGGTTAGGTACTCTGAAAAACAAGAGTGGGAGGAATGGAAGTTACCAGAGAAAGTTATCTCCCTTACTATTTATCATTCAGTATTTGTAGAGCTCAAAAATAATACAGAACCCTCCACATCCTTGAGTGAATAGATAAAGTTACATAATTTACTCTATACTAGGCACTAGATTAGAAAACATAACGATAAAAGGAATCAAAAGCCTACAGATTTTATGAGCAAACATATGACAAGAACTTAGTCACCAAAACTTTTCCCAATCTTTCCCCACCGTGAATACATGTAATCACTCTAAATAAAACAGTTACAGGCATACAGGACATTTGGAGCACTCCAAATTTTTATTTCAAGGTTTGAGGTGGCAGGAAAAAGGCTTTTTTCCCTTTCTTGCCCCTTACTGGCTTATTGGCCTGTTGAGCACTCCTCTCCCCACAGTTTACTTGCAACAGAACTAACTCTTAATTCAGTAAAAAAGTGATAATCTAGTTAATGAATTAAGACAGATGACAGCACTCACTTAAGCCTGCTTCTGAAAATGAAAGGAAAAGAACAAATTCCACAAACTATTCCCAAATATGTGTCCCCAAGTTTCTACTCTGTTAGCCTGAATAAGTACTGTGAGAAACAGCTGCCTACCCATGAGACCAGACTTTTCTCAACATTGAGAGCTGCAACAATTAAAAGTGAAGGATGGTAGAATAAAAGCATTGACAATATTTAGAATTTTACAGGCTTCTTAGGAATGAACATAAGAAGAAAGGCATTACAAAATTTGTCCTCTTTGCCCATATTCAGACTCAGTACAATTGTTATGAAAACATGTACACATACCACACATGTGTAAAACTAATTACAAGTGTGGTAAAATTTGTTGCAAGGAAGAAAAAACCCCTAACTCAGAACTAGCCCAGTAGGATTGAGATGTCTGCATTTACTACAGGAAACTGAAAGGACCAGAAGATCGGGGAACTCTTGTAGTGCTTTATGCCCACAACTAGCCATACTGCTTACTACTGCCTGCACTGCTACCATCATCAAGCAACCCACATTTATGCTAGAGTCCTTCTGAGATTTTAATCTACAAAACTCCAAATGAACCAAATTGCTACTGCCTTCCACCCACTAGCTGGCATAAATCCAGCCAGCAGGCTTTCTGCAGTTTTCCCACGCCTGATTGTTTCCCATCATGTAGACAAAGTGTAGATCATGCAGAAAACCAACAAGTTCAAGCCTTTTTTTTTTTTTTTTTTTTTTTTTTTACTGGAAAGGGTAAGAACTGAAGAATACTAGCACTCAAGTCCTCTCTTTCATAATACAGGAAATACTTTGACTAACTGGAGTACAGCAAGAGAACATGAAGAAAGCAGCACTCTACATATGATGTAGGCTGCTCAGCAGATTGGGGGGGGGGGGGGGAGGGAGGACATCTAAACAGATGGTCTAAAATTTGCATTTTGTATTTCAAAGTTGAAAGCATTTCTCAGCCTACAACATAAAGCACTAATTTCAGCAGAACCTCAGAAATAATCCAAGAGGGCATCTCTCCCACTGTTCAGTGTAACTTCAAGAAAAATCCCAATTACGTTTAAGGTTATAATGCGGGCACTCCAGGAGACATCAAACTCCCATAATTCTTCAAGTACCATCATAATCTCTCGAGTCTCTTCTCAACACAGGCTCCAGAGAAAAGAATAATGTGTGGCTACTAAAAACTATAGCTAAGAAAAGTCTTCAAATAAAGAGGGTCAGTGCTTCAGCAGCTGAAGACTGAACCAGGCAGTTACAGCTCAGCTTCACCCTAGACATACAAGACATTTCTGAAGCCTGACTTGGAACACACTATCCTGCCCTCACTGGCTCCAGAGGTGTCACCATGAGGACTTGCATTTCCTGAATGTGGCACTCCAGAAAATCCTTGATTCTAGATCAAGCATCTCAGCTTAAAATCAGTGCCCACATTTCAGAGAGACTGTGGGGACTCTGCCCTAAAGGCTCAATCTCATGCACTGAAAAATTGCATGGAGTGGGAACCAGGGTGTAGACACTAGAGTGGCTCCTGATTTTTCAGGGGAAAAAAAGCAGGTTCCCTGAATCACAATAGCAAATACTCTTAATTTCGTTAATGAACTGTGCCTCAAGTAAAGTTGGAAAGGAAGAGCAAAGAGTTTTATGCACTTTTATACTCGATGGAATGGCAGAGGATGACAGAAAACACCAATCCACGAGTAATAGAAGCTAAACTATCTCCTCTGCCCACTTTTACTACAGCTAAGTAATATAGATGAGAGAAGATAAAGGGATTCAAAAGAAGCATATTAAGCTTTTCATGCTCCTTTAAAAAAAATCACAGAAATTAGAAGAAATTAAGACCAAAAGCATCTCAGAATAGTTTTTATTATTTTCACTTCCTAAGAGTAGAGACAGTCACTGCTAATACCAAGAGACAAACACATACTGAGCAACAGAAGAAAGAGCATGCAGCTACTGCCAAACAGCTGCTGATCCACAAGTCATCATATCAGACTGCAGAGCTTCCATCTTTGCATAACACAGTGGTCAGTATTCCTCAGCATTCCAGACACAGAGTCAAAAGCATGATTTAAACAGATCTATACCCACTGCCACACACAGGCCAAGGCTACTGAGGTGTATCAGCAGCAGCTGCTGTCAACCTGATGACTTGAGGGCTGGTGAGGGTTTTTTCCAAACAGACAGAAATTTTGAATTGAAGTGATACACAGGAATTCATCAGCTGAAGATACATCTTCACAAGTTCTAAAGGATTGAACTGTTTGCAAAGCAGCAGTCCAAGTGCTGCTACAAAGTAGCTATGAGCTCATAAAATTACATTATTCCTCTAAGATTAATGTACTTTCACCACAGAAATGGCCTTAGCTTTTGTCAAGTAATACAGAGAGCAGCTGCTTTGACACATTAAAGAAATAAGTCTTGATTTACATATTGCAGATAATCTTATTTTTAAAAAATCTGAGAAATCAAGATTACAGGGTATTTGCAGTCTCACTGATCTGCATCAGATGCAAAGAAGCTATAAGAATGTTTTGGTTTACTTCCAGAGCTATCTTTTAGATCTGGTACTGAAGCATGAAACATCACAGACACTTGAAAAGTAACTGGGTAGTAAGAAACACCTTAAGTATCTTTGTGTGGCAAGAGATGCAGAAGTTCGGGAAAAATTACAGTTATCTAAAATCATGTAACAAATTTTGGGTGCTACACAAGTTTGTTTGGCAAGATGTGTCTTCAAAACCATGCAGCTCTCATTCCAGAATCTCTGCAATATCCTATTTGAAATGGAAAGAAATTCATCTTCAGGAAATTAAATTAGTGTGTGCACATATCTTAAGTCCTGGACTAATCCTTTCCACTCTCCCTCTTCTCAAAGGCAAAAATTTGTGGTACACCTTCCCAACATTACTCACTCATTCCCCATGCACCACCCTACAGGAAGAGCTTACAGATGAAAGGAACAACTGAAAGTGAGTGTTACCTTGCAATACAGACCATCCATTTCCCAAACACAAACTGCAGTTTTACTCCAGATTTTAACCATCTTCTTAGAATAAATGTGTTTTTCTCCGTAGATAGGCAAGAACATTGTAATTCTTGAATAAGTATTTAAGACCATGAGGAATGGAGTCAGGACAACCTCCCCCCCCCAATTTTTCTGCCTGGGAGGGGAAAACAAAAGACAGGAGCAGTAAAGAAAACAATTTAATGGAAGATGTAAAGTTAATGTCAGCAAGGGGTAACCACTGTAACAATCAAAATAAAAGCACTCAAGAATGTCAAGGGTGCCCAGGGGAAGAGGTGGGAAAGCATGCAAGGAATACAGAGACAGTGGGAACCATCATTTGCACACCCAACATTAAAGCATGGTTGGTACGATGATTTTCTACCTACATCACTGCTGCATTTTTCTAGAAGATAAAAATACAAATATTTTCAGTAGCCTACAAAACTAAAGACTTGCGTAAGGAAAAATGAACATTAAAATATTATAGCCTATATAGCATGGGAGCAGTATAATGTGTGGTTTATAATTTGATAGACATCAATACCAGCATTCACAGAAGAAACACTTTCCTTTTTAGTGACTAAATCAAAACATCTGTCACTTCATAATCAAGTGTCTACTTCATATGAATGACCTTTGATCCAATTAGTTCTGAAGGCCCTCTATTTCTGGAAATGCAGCTTGTCAATTCATCCTCACCCTTCACACTGCAGAAGGTGATCCTCCTTCATATTAGGTTTAGGTTAATTTCTCTTGACCTAACTCCTCTGCCTCACCCAAAAAACAACACTTAGAAAGTAGCTGATGCCTGACTTTACCCCTTGATAGTAAGCAGAACAAATTTTTCCATCCTAAACTGCAACAGTAAGTAATCCAGAGCTCACCACTGAAGATCCTACACTTTCTCAAAATAGCATCTGTCAATGTGCCTGCAATCCAGGAGAAAGAACTCCACAATGAAAATGGCAGCATGTATTTTCCATTGGTAAACATGTGGTAAACAACCACATCAGCCCCAAGCTGATGGCAAAGAGCCCATTGATAAAACTCGGTAATCGGCCAAAGTTGCTTCAAAAGTAAAGCACTTAACTTTGCTTCACAATGCATACTGTGACATTCACACAAGGGTCTTACAAGCAGATTAAACAGGCAGGCTTTTTAAGTAGTTAAGATATGCCTGGTTTGTAAAGCTAAAACAACAGGAACAATAAGTATTCTTGCTCAAGTAACAACTCAAAAAATGAACATGACGGAAATTTTGGATGGAGGGCAGGTGGGAGGTACACACAGCCATAGCACTACAAGAACCACAGGACAGTTAAATGATGTCAGGATAACCACTTTGTTTAAAAACAGATCCCAAACAACCAAAATGCATTTAGCTCCAACAACTGTAAGCTACTGCTTACCTACACATGACACACAAAAAAGTAGTACTTCTTTCCTAAAGCTGTGGCCTCAGTAACTAAAAAAGGGAATCTGGAAAGGATTCATATGAACAATCACTATCAACAGACTCCTATTTTCTACAGCCCATCTACTGGGCAACACAAGGTAAAACAGCCACAGCTGGAGTTTTGAAAATTTCCGAACTCCTCATTTTGTTTCATGTGTCCTATATTTTAGAAACTGATTTTGACTCTATGTGCAGGGACTGGGGAAGCTAAGAAATAAGATCACACACACACACACAAGAAAAAAATAAATGAACCCACACAGTGAAAGACAAGAACTTCAAAGGCATATTAGAGACTATCTAAACCTATGCTTAATGCAGTGTTTAACCACACCAGAAATTAACATCATAGACAAAATAAGTCCTTGTTAAATATTAAGTACCCATGCCCTCTCAGGGAGAAAGGGCCCATATCAAGTGCCCCAAGATATCCAACAACAAAGATGCCTTAAGGAAAAATACCATAGTATTCACACGTTCTTTATAACTCGTAGCAGATTAATAAAAATAAGCAAATTAAACCCTCTCCTTTTAATCTCATACAAATAACCTTTAAATAATTCTTATGTCAATAAAATATATTTTAAGCTGTTTTCAAAGGAACACTATCAGCATAAGTAACCTTTCTTTAAAATTTACTGTATTACTAATTTGAGTAGAAAAGTAGGTATTTTATCACCCATCATCATATTTTAACACATCTTTGACAATAGAGATCTGTCAGCCTCATTAAGATCCAGGCAGCAGGGTAGGATTTAGGCACTGAAGTATGTTAGAAGCAAATATCCTGTATAATCATAATTTAAGGTTTTTTACCTCCGTTTGAATGCTTAACTTCACATGATCCAGTCCTGAACATTTAGAGGCTTGCACCACATAAAGCTTTAGGTGGCCCCTAAAAAGCTGTTGATGCAGCATATCCACCCTTGGTACTCTTACTTTATCTCTGATTTCTTTACACTGGCAAATACAATTAAGAAAACTCAGCCACCGGCACCTTCAATCGTCTGGATTAACATCAGAGCAAGTGATTTTAAGGGCCAGAAAAAGGCAATTGTGCCATCTGCACTAGTTCTGTGTCCTGCACGTCATAGGCTGACAACCTCTGGATCACAGCATTAAGTCTTTTTCAGATCAAAGTTCTTGTGCACTATTCAGCAACAAGCAGCTGTTTTGAGTAAGCACGTAATAGCTCTAGAAGAGATGCGGCAGTTTTTCAGTCACTTATACTGCCTCCACAAATACCATAACTTAACCCTCTTCTTTCCATGCCTGATGCATGGAATTGGCTAGAGTGAGAAAATAAATCAGCCCCTGGAGGACACCTTGTATTTGCCCTCCCAGCTCTAGCTCGCCAGAAGACTAAATTCACACTGGGGAAGGCAACATGGAGCCACAGCTACATATGGCAGCTGGAGGACGCAAGGCGAGCGCTCAGAAGTTGCTACACGCTGGGGAGACACGAGGATGTCGGCGAGAGGAGGGACAGCAGCACGGGAAGGACCTATTTTAAGGGCTCCTCTCCCTGTCACCCAGTCCCGCTCCCTTGCCGGCGAGAGAGGCACCCACCTGTGCCGGTGCTCGTCGTGCCCTTGTCCGTGGATAAGGAAGCCGCCGAGGTTCTTGCCCCCTTTGCTGGTGTCCACGTGGGGAATGAGCACATCCTCCAAGCCCAGGTCAAAGCGCTTGTGCTTCGAGGAGTCGGGGAGGAAGAAGAACGCCCCGAAGCACAGGGTGATGAAGGCACTAAGAATAAGGAGCAGGATAAATTTTTCGGAGAGTCTCAAGGTAGCCCTGTGGTGCGGGAAGGCGGAGGCCCCCAGGTTCAGCGGGGGCAGCCTCCGCCCGGAGAGCGGCAGCAGGGCGGGAGTGGTCATCCTTCCGCTAGCGACCCCCCGGCGGGGCACGGCTCATCCCCGCAGCCCCTGCGGAGGGCGGCCCCGGCCCGGCTCGGGGGCTGCGGGCGGCTGCACCAGCACCATCCTCCCCGCGGGCGCCGGAGGAAGGGAGGACGGGGGGAGGGGGGCAGGCCGGGCCGCCCCGACGGCCCCCGCCCCCGCGGGGGCTCGGGCCGGGGCGCGGTCGCCCCGCTACCTGCGCGCCCCCTTCCCTCCCTCCCCCGTCGCGGGGCCAGCCGGGCCCGAGCGAGCGACTCCGGTCAGCGGCGCTCCCCGGGCTCCGCGGCCGCGGGGCTGCGGGACGAGCGGCAGCGGGGAGCCGGGGGCCCGGCCTGGCGCGCGGCGTCGCTCCACCCGCGTCCCCTCGTCCGGGCTGGGCGGTGGCGCATCCCCC